>CM065667.1:14934384-15281884 GCA_033220385.1 Triplophysa yarkandensis | reverse complement strand
GACCAGGACTGACCCACCACACCAAAACTGACCAACCAGACCACAACTGATCAACCAGACCACAACTGATCGCAACGACAATTGTAAATTAACACGATTCTCTTGATTTACAGATTTTCTGATCAGCACAACTTCATTAAACCCAATGATAACAGAGCTTTGGGTCTGATGAGTCGCAGTGCCAGCTCAGTCATGGAGGAACTTGAGGACATCACCATAGCCTATGGGCAGAGCGATGAGTTTAGCTTTGTGTTTAAAAGATCATCCAACTGGTTCAAAAGACGGGCCAGGTATGACGTAGCAAGTTGTTGATGCAAGTTGTTGTCACGTTTGACAATGTCACGCATGAATGTTGTCTGTTCTCTCTATAGTAAACTGATGACCCACGTGGCTTCCCAGTTTTCCTCAAGCTTTGTTTTCTACTGGAAGGAGTACTTTGGGGAGGAACCGCTGCTGTACCCGCCTAGCTTTGATGGAAGGGTGGTGCTTTATCCAAGCAACCAAAACCTCAGAGACTACGTAAGCTGGCGACAGGCGGATTGTGAGTGAAAGAATGTAGATTGTTTCATTTTGACCTGTATGCTGTGTCTTTTTAATGTGTATTGTGTCCTTATGGCATCTTTTCAATAAGAAAACTTATTTATGGAGCTTTGTTTCTGTAGTTTAATTTATTAAACAAATAGATATTTTTTATCATTTTCTAGGTCATATAAACAATTTGTACAACACTACTTTTTGGGCTCTGGTGCAGAAAGGTGGACTGACAACAACTCAAGCCGAAGAGAGACTCAAAGTATGATCATTATAAGTATGATCATTATAAATACCTTCTGTTAGCATCATTTTTTCTCCACGGAGAATGGTTGCATTTAAAATAACCAAATTATTTGTCCTGTCCTGTAATATAATATAGCGAAAGTTATAATAACTATGATATTTATATTCATCCCTCATTTTTTTCAGGGGACTCAAGCTGCTGATAAAAACGAGATCTTGTTTTCAGAGTTCAACATCAATTACAACAACGAATCCCTCAAGCACAGAAAAGGCACAATTTTAATATGGGAAACGGTGAGGAGATTTTGCTTAAAGTTAAAAAGGTCTATAATGTCTTTACCTTAATTCTTTACATCTAATATTTTCTGGCAGGTGGATGAAACCTTGACCAAAAAAATCAAGAGACCAAATGAAGCAGAGACCGAAGTTACGGTGACAAGGACCAGGAAGAAAGTTACTCCTCATTACTGTGACATTATTGGAGATCAGTTCTGGGAAGAACATCAAGACATTCTGGAAAGAGACTAGTGTTGGGTTAAAAAGACATTTCATTTTGATATTTAATTAAAAAAAACTCCTATTTCAAATTTGTTTTATTTATTGATTTTCAAAAAACCCAAAGTGACATTTACCTGTCAACAGCGTTTGTTGATGCCTCGCTCAAATATGTTAGCCCGTCTGGTCTGATCTCTCACATTCAGTGGGGGAAAGCTGTTGTCTTGTTGTTTTTCTTCAGATTCCAGTAGTAGATAAGAAGGAACCAGGAATGACAGAGGGATCTGTTTCATTCCTGCAGGGATAGCATCTGTTTTCCCCACCCCCCCACGGCTTCCTTTCTGTGTAGAGAATTCACATTTCAGCTAAATTGAGTGGTTTAGCAACACAGAAACAGCATGGGCACATTTAATGAGGTGTGAGTAAAATCAGTATTTATAATATGGATGTCTTATAAAGTTTAGATGAAGGTTCCACTATAGGTCACTGTATAAATGCATACAGATAACATAAAAATGTTTTTCTAAATATTCTAATAATAGCAATGACATACCACAGGGACACATCTTCCCTCGACATCTATGCTGTGTATATTAGTGCCAAGCTGTTTTTTATTACTCCTAATATTGTATATGGTATCTGTGACCTAATTTTGTGCTTAAATTATAATCTTGAATGCACGCTATAACATTTGTGCATGCTTTAAAAGAGATGTGATATTCCGAATGGATAAAAATGTCTTCTTAATTATTAGCACATTTTATTCATAACAAAGAATGGTATTACTGTCAACTCAAGATGCCAACTACTAGACATTGAATATCTTAAGTCTCATCAGCAGTTTACACCAAGTATTCTCATGACTTCAGTGCCAGACTGTATTTTATTACAGATGTTATTTTGAGAATCCGTGACCTAATTTTATTTATAACATGGATTGTTGTATAATAGCAGGGTGTGACCGTGACTAGTGTAACTGTACATATACTCTCGAAGATGTGTAATATGAATATTTTTTATCAAAATTTTTATTTACAAACATTTAGGATGACTTCCCTTGGTAATTCTTATACAAAATAAGATACCTGCCCCAAACCTTATATTAACCCTAAAACCAGATGATGTGTGAGTAGCAAGGTAGATAAGCCCTTATTTTTATTTGTAAGCCTAAACTTCAAATAAACTGCAATCTTACACCTCAAATCTGATTGGTAAGTTAAAAATGGTGACAAAATACTATTTTGACAAAATAAGGAGTAGCAATAAAATAACAAATGGCAATAATTACAGATAAGTGAGATAGTAAATAAGTAAGAATTAAAGTATTTAAATACATTTATTGGAATAAATAACAAAAATAATATGCACAAGACTAAACTTTACATGAACTGTGAACTTACATCTCAAATCTGATTGTTAATTTAAAATGTTGAAGTTTACCCATTGAATTCTCAAACTTGGCAAGATAAGGAAAAGCAATAAATAATTAATTGTAACAATTAAAATAAAGTATTGCTGTGAAAATAGTAAGAATTAAAGTATTTAAATACATTTATTGGAATAAATAAAAAACTAAAAGTGCACAAGCTTAAACTTTATATGAACTGTAAACTTACATCTCAAATCTGATTGGTAAGTTAAAATGTTAAAGTTTACCCATTCAATTCTCAATCTTGACAAAATAAGGAAAAGCAATAAAATAACTAAAAGCAACAATTGAATTTAAGAATTAAAGTAACAAACATTAAAGTATTTAAATACATTTATTGGAATAAATAAAAAACTCAATGTGCACGAGCTTAACCTTTACATGAACTGTAAACTAACATCTCAAGACTGATCAGTAGTTTGAAATGTCTAAGTTGACCCACATGGCAAAAATATAAAGAAGCAATAAAAAAATAAAAACTGATATAGTAAAAACAGTGCAAATATATAAATATGAAGAGACATCTCTCACTTGCCAAAAATGAATAGCAATAATTATAGTAGATGAAATAATTCTGAAGTTAAAAAGTTATATAGCATAAAATGTACAATTTTAATTCTTTGAATAGATACTGAATACATCTACAAAGAGATAAATGCATGGCTGGATTGTTGTGAATGGCTGCATGGTAGTGATGGGAGGTGCTTAGTGATGGAGAGAGAGAGAGAGAGAGAGAGAGAGAGAGAGAGAGAGAGAGAGAGAGAGAGATGCGCTTCTCTTCTTCAGTGCAGAACAGCGTGAACGCGCACCGGTGCTATTGTTCAACATGAACTCTCTTCACACCTTACAATCATTTTAATCGTGCACGACTCGTGCAATGTATGGTTTCTATACGTCACGTTTATAATGCTGTGCGTCCGTTTATACCGTTTATTTTTATTTCTCTGTTGTTGTTGTTTACATCTGTCTTTATTTTGCACTGAAGATGTCCAAGCAGGTGAGTTCTGTTTTCTTTATAAAGTGATAACACGATTAAAGTCGTCAATAATCTCCAACCTGCTCGAACTACGGTGTCACATTTTTTGCATGTGACGTCATTGATTGATTCAATTGGTCTTGATTGATTAATTGTCGCTGTTAGATGGACGTTGGCATGGCGACGCATCTCGCCTCTATGACGTCACTTATCCACATTGGATCAGCCCAGCCAGACACAAGGGATCTGACGTGGGAAACAAGGTAATGATGTTTTATGGTTTATGCGATCGTGACATCGCTGGATCTTCAAAAATAATGTTGCTTGTAATATTTTAAGTTCTCAACCTCACGCTCGTTTCATTATAATTTCGCATACTAATGTCAATCACGGGGTAATCCCAGATAACCGGATTGTTTTCCGTTTCCAGCATGTGTCTGAGGTCAAGATTACCGTAGCGGGAGAAGATCTGATTCTACAACTCCAGAGGAATGAGTGAGTCCTAATATAGCCATCCATTCACTTCTTTACTCCAATGCATCCACATATCACTTTCAAACCGGAGGTGTCATGAATCATGATATACTTGCGATGAAATGCCGTTCATTGCGGTGTACTAAAAATACACGTCTCGCTCTTTTCCGTCTCAGACTCCGGACTGTACATTACATGTGTTGATGGAGATTTGCATTGACAAACATGGGACTGACATCTGATACGGTTTGCTCCGGAAGTGTAGTGTGTCATGTGGTTATGCTGTATCCCTCTTGAGTGCACCATTAGGGGAAAAGTTCATTAACGTTAGGTTGATCGTGCTGAGGAGAAAGGACTGGTTGTGTCAAATGGTTTTTAGAGGAATGACCCCCTGCGTTGCTTCTCGAGGATGCCACAGGAAGTGTCTGCTGGTCCAAGCATTAGAGTATTGCATTAATGACGTCTGGAAATCAGAACAGATGGTGAAGCCATGGGCTACCAGCAGAGGATCCATCTAAAGCACGTCTCCGTTGGGTCTGACTGACACAGATCCGGGGGAACGCATCCTGCTGTGGGCATGTGACACTGGGAGACTTCCCTAAAGCTAACCTGTGATACAATCTGTGGGTCTTTGTCGCAACTTGTGGGGTGAAGGAAGCCGTTGCTTTATGTTTCATGAAGAAAACTTTGTGACGGTTTGGTTTTTAGGAAGGGTGTGGTAAAGCAACTTACAGTGTATCTAGGTTCTAAAAGGTCATATTGTATAAAAGCATGGTTCAGCCAAACATAAAAATGTTTCGTCCTCGTGGAGTTCCAGACCTTTATGGTTTTAATTGATCTGCAAAGAAAGATATTTGGAAGAATGTTGTCAACCAAATAACATCGGCTCCTGTTGGCTTCCGTTGTAAAGCCACAAAAAAATATTTTTCAAAACAGAAGAAACTGATACAGGTTCTCAATGATATAATGGTAAATAAGTAATGACAACATTGTGGGATTGTCTTTAAAATAGAAAAACAATTAAGATTTGATTTATATTTGTTAAATATTATTAGTATTATTTTAAACGTTAAAATATTAACCTTACGCAACCCACTCATTCTCTCTCTCTCTCTCTCTCCTCTCTCTCTCTCCTCTCTCTCCTCTCTCTCTCTCTCTCTCTCTCTCTCTCTTCTCTCTGTCTCTCTGTCTCTCTGTCTCTCTGTCTCTCTCTGTCTCTCTCTCTCTCTCTCTCTCTCTGTCTCTCTCTGTCTCTCTCTGTCTCTCTCTCTCTCTCTCTCTCTCTCTCTCTCTCTCTCTGTCTCTCTCTCTCTCTCTCTCTCTCTCTCTCTCTCTCTCTCTCTCTGTCTCTCTCTCTCTCTCTCTCTCTCTCTCTCTCTCTCTCTCTCTCTCTCTCTCTCTCTCTCTCTCTGTCTCTCTCTCTCTCTCTCTCTCTCTCTCTCTGTCTCTCTCTCTGTCTCTCTCTCTCTCTCTCTCTCTCTCTCTCTCTCTCTGTCTCTCTCTCTGTCTCTCTCTCTCTCTCTCTCTCTCTCTCTCTCTCTCTCTCTCTCTCTTCTCTCTCTCTCTCTCTCTCTCTCCTGTATCTCTAAGCCTCTCGTTTCCCCATGGGTCATTAAGTGAGAAAAGCAATCCATGCTAACAACATTTCATCATTTATGATTTTGAGTACATGGGAAACCATGCCAGAAGCTTCAGCTGCTATCCACTGACTTCTTCATTCATAATCATTTATATTCAGAATGAAAATGTCTTACAGATTTTCTGTCTAATTCCGTCCGTCCTCAATTAATAAATGTATAAATGACATTGAAGGAGAGGCCCTCTAGGAACCAGAATGTCATAGTGACTTTGGCTCTTTTCAGCTTCCAATTCTTTAATATACACAAGCAACTGCTCTGGCAACGGTCTCACTTTAAATGACTGTTTATACTTCTTCTTTTTGAAAACACTTTGAGATACGATCTTATGCAAATGTTTGATTAAATTGCTTCACCTATCAATGAAATCCGACCGCAACACTTTAATAAAGTATTTCTTCTTCCATTTAGCACCACAGCCTCATGTGTAGAATCTTAAAAAGCAGCTGTGAATCTCCAGTCGGTGGCCGTCATCCAGGATAAATCTATCACATTCTAAAGGAGAAAGCATGTTTGTGTGTGTGCGCGCTCTGATGTATGTGTTGGCAAAGCCCACAAGCTTTTATTCTAATGAATGTTTGCCCCCATGGACCCGCTGGAGGTAATTGGGTTTATGTCCAGGCACAGCACTGCTGACTCCGGTCTTCTGATGGTGGCCAGACTTGGGTAGCGGGACTTGGGGGTCAGAGGAGTTTCGGATGCTTGTCAGATGTTATTTAGGGCTCTTGTGAATTTCTCCTGGGGGAGGACACCCCAACATACACCAGTGACACCAGTTCACATTTGCACTCGTATGCGTTAGCGTTATTCATGGCAGTCTTTGTGTCTGCTGACCTGCTGGTGAAGTTTATTCTGCTCTATGCTTTATTTCTCTCTCCAGAGAACACAAATGGGTCATAAGTCTTCGCCTAATGGTTTCAGTCAGAATGTTGGCTTGTGTCATAAGAGTGATACATAAGCTTGTGAGTCACATTCATAAATTTGTCTAAAAGTTTTTCTTTCATTGGGATATAAGAAGATTGTGGCCGGATAGAAAATATTTCTAATAAAATCTAAAACTGTCTCAAAGAAGAAACACAATTTTATGTTGATATTAAATCAATACATATAGATTTGTTCAATAACACACAATGATGAATAATGAACAGAAAGACTATAAATATACAATGTAAAATTGGTATTGTTTGCCTATTGTTGTCCTTGTGATTTAATGCTTCTCCTAAATCCTAAGAAAAGCATTTGCTAAAGGGCACTTTAACGTACACATTCTTCCTATCTTGTGTGATAATATATCCACGTTTGCCTTTCAAATGACCATTTTACCATTCTCTCTAGCTGTCCTAATGCACACATCTTGGACATATTCTCAAACACGGAGATAGTCTTGCGCAGGCCAGTTAAAACCCCTCCATCACGTGTCTGACTGTGCCCCCAATGACATCATTCTCCCCCCACAGCAAACGTTCTTTATTTCATCCTTACCGATCCTTCACCCCATCTCGTCCTTATTTCATCTCTCTCCCACTCCCTGCCTCATCCTTCCCTCTCTCTCCCTCCCTCGTCCGAGTGATGTCACTTGATACTAGGAGAAAATGTGTCCCACTGACCCTTTGAGACGTGGTTGCTCTCTACTCAAATGAGCTCTTTGTTTCGCCCGCTGCCAGACGGCCGCGTCTCAAACACAAAGCTCTTCATCTCTGCATCTGTCTGGCCCCGTGCCGACCCTTTTAGCGCTCCGGGGAGAGAAAATGATTCCATCTTTTCTGCCTCTACATTTTTGGATGATGTATCTATCCATAAGAACAAGAAAAAATATGAAAGACAGTGAATAGAGTCAGGTACATTCGGGAAAGCCATTCTTAGTTTAGTTCCAAATTCTCTGCAGGCTCCAGGAACGTGTGTGTCTATTTCTGACCTTGTGTTTTACAGCTGGTGCTCGTGATTGTGTAGATACAACAACTGCCAAGACCCCATTTATAGATTCAGTTAAGGGTCCGACTGGAGCTGCGGCTCTTTATCTCATCTCTCTTACTTTTTTACTGAAGCCTAAAGGACTATGACATCATGTGTGATTTATAAATTTATAACTGATAGTGGGTGTTTGTGGCGGGGTCAATATGGGTGAAAGGGCATCAGATTGAGCGTGGGCCGTTTATGCCGGGCTGAGGGTTGGATCAGACGTGCAACAGGCGTGCATTGTTAAGGGGGTGCTACTGTAGGGTATCTAATGTTCACTTGAACCACCCCATGCCCACTGCCTCTGATTCTGTCTTGAGAGCTCTCTGTCTGAGGACAAATGACTTTGACGGCGTTTGTGTTGTGACGTGCCAAATTATACGGTACACCTCCTTCATGTATCTGTCAAGACTCAGTCTGGCAAAAGATCAGAAGATAGTGTCTAAAGTCATATCCTAAAAATAGTTATTTTCTTCAAAACGAAGAACATGTTACATATGTCACCTCAGCATATTCTTGTAGTTATATATACAATGCATTTCGGACACATTTGATTGTAATGTTCTGGGTTTAGAAATTTCACGTTTTTTGTTGGCTTTGCTTACTAGTTCTGTTGAACGCATGGATGCTTGTAGATTTTGGACTACATAAACCTCCATAGTAGTAAAATGACCCAGAACGTTTTGTTGGGCTACATTGTTCAAACTCAATTTCTATTCAACAAAACAGTAGTAGGTAATTTGAGTTTCAATTTTCCCAATAAAAGTAATGTCACTGCATAACATTGATGTTATTTTTTTAAAAACATAATTATGAATAATCAACTCTTAATGTAAGAGAAGTTTCTTGCATGTCTTTGCAGTGTTTAGATTATTGTTTTGTTAAGGGGACACCTCTTAATAAAACTTCTGGGCAATTCCAGCGTAATAGACGTGACATAAAAACAATATTATTTTCACCAGTTAACTGAACAAACTGTTTATACTTTATAAAACCCTTGTTAATAATGTTTAAAACTCAAAAATGTGTACACATTATCTATTTAAAAAACATTTTGGGAGACTACAAACTTTTTTAGATTTCTGTGAATTATAATATACAAACCAGAAGCTTTAACATCTAACTCATTACTATATTTTAATTTACATGTGTGTTCATGAGTAAAATGGATATGACAATCCTAAAATAGCTCTTACTTTACTATTAAAAATCATGCACCAAAAATAAAAACAAGTCTTCTAAAAACATAAAGAGAGACCTCACATAAGTATTTGAACCAGAAATATTGATAAACGTACTTTAAGAATACTAAAAACCTTGGGTAAAAACTCCAACTATTCATGATAAGGTTGATATTTGCACGGTAAAGGATATTTTGTGAAATGTCTTCATGAATAGTGCCCTTTACTGAAAAGTCAGTAAAGGGCTATGTTGTTTGTTTACCCACATTCTTCAAAATATCTTTTCTTGTGTTCTGCCCAAGAAAGAAGTCAGGGTGTTGACATGAGGGTGAGTAAAGGGTGACAGGTTTCCAATTTTTGGGTGAACTATTCTTCAGGACTTGTAAACAGATCACTCTCTAAGGGGGCTTTTGCACCAGCATCCATAACACTTTCTCTTACTGGCAGAGATCCATGGCCCGCATGGGGTCAGTGGAGGCTTGTAGCCTGGTGGGTGTTCTCGTGTGAGGGTGATGGAGGTCACAGCGCAGTAGGTCTGGATGGTGTCCAGAGAAAGTGGCGTTAGGCCTACAAATATAAACAAAGAGGAACAGACGCTCCAGATTTATTTTCATGAATGTGTGAGTGAGAGAAAGACAAAGACGGAGTAGAGCACAGACTGGAATTAAAGACTCAATTATATTTAGTTGGAAGTTTGTGACCTTGTTTTATCTGTTTTGTGTGAATGAAAAAATAAATGCACTGCACAGATTGTTCTCGGGTTAGCTTTCTCTCTCTCTCTGATGCTCAAACACTTTCAAATTAATATTTAATGAGCTCAGGGTCATTAAAGGAAAGAGAATCTCACGGTCAGCTTTTTTCTATTGAAGAAATCCACGGAAACTGAGATAATCAAAGAGGTTTCCGGGTTTCTGTTCTCTAAATAAACTCAATCCAATATGGATCAAATTCAAAGGCTCCAGAGAAGAAATGAAAACATGTTGTTCTTGTTTACATTGTCCCTGATGGACGTTTTTCGTTGTCCTGCTGTGGAATTACACGGAACAAATGTAAAGGTCATGTGTCTATTCTCTTCTACCAGGGAGCTGTTTTCACCTGAATATCAAGAAATATGGTACGATCCGAATGGAAACCGTCAGTTTTCCACACCATCCATCAGGGTAAAAGCAGGAATCACTTCTTGATAATGTGAAAAGATTATGTTGTCATGGTTATCACTATAAACTAATGGACATTTTAACCACATCCAAAGAAAGAGTGTTTACCTTTATCAGTGTTTACATTAAGTGTATGTGTGATATGTATGTTATGACAAGAACTCTAGATTAGATGACATAATTCAAGACTGAATGGCCTGATATGTATGTAATGTTGAACTTCTTCTGCCTTGGCTCCAGGACCACTGTTACTATCACGGGACAGTCAAAGGATTTCAGGGATCCAGTTTGGTCCTCAGTACCTGTGATGGACTCAGGTGAGGACAAATGCATTACCTGTTAAAACTGTTTTATCGCTCTCATTTCAAACCTTTCACAAAACTTATGTGACCTATACAATCTAGGGCTATCTGTAACACATGAATTGGTTAATGAACATCTTGGATGTGTATAAATTCGTGCTTAACAAAAACTTATTGCAGAAATGTTGAAATATATGTGTGCCATTAGATGCACACTAATAATGTTTGTATGCAAGGGGTGTTTGTAAAAGCTATTTACATTTCACAATGTAAAATTTCCGATCCTTGTCTGTTAAATGTCTTTTTTGTAATTTGAAATATAAAAATGATCCATTTGAAAAATGTATATAATAATAAAAAAACACCTACAGTATAAATAATTGACAAGAGTTGAATCCTAACACTAATAAAAGTAATTTTAATATTAAATATTTACACAATATAGGAACACCAATAAAGTGACAACAATGTGTTTTGTTTAAATTTAAAATGGTCATTTATGGTTATCCAAAACCCGATCCCACCCTCAAACGTCCCATTGCAAAAACTTGTGGTTCCTGCATAAGCACATGGAGTTGAACGGGTTCATTGTAACAGTATTGGCTGGGTCTATGAGTGGGCTGAGAATTGATGTATGGAGTCCTGTTCTGAGATCAGACTCCTGTGGACACTCAGTTTCCTGTCTGAGGTCCTGACAGTAAAAAATATTGACTGATAGCAAAGAATTCATGATGTCCTCCAAAAAGTGCAATGATGGTCTTTAAGAAGACACAGCTTGAGTGAATAGGAATTTCACGAGAGAAAAGGGAATATCTGAAATCGGGTCAGATGTGAGTGTTTTCACAGTCTATATACTCACACATCAGGCCAGATGGATTTTACAGCTGCAGGGTACAATTCCACACAATTTTGGCTTGTGTTGCAATGCAGTGTGTGCATTTACGTTGATGGGCGTTGGGCATCATCACACATCTGCAAAGTGTTGTTCATGTGCAAGTTTGTGTGTTCAGGGAATATTTGGATATACAGGAAACGAGGAAATCTGCTTCGACCCAGTTCTGCATAAACACACGTTGGCCATCAATTCCGTTTTATTCCCTCTATTCTTCACCCACCCATCCGGGATAAAGATCATTTGTGCACAGCTGAAAGCCTTCCATCCTGTTGAAATGTCGGTGTTCGTGGTTTTTCACTTTAACACTCAATCTCAATGTCCTTGTGATTCCCATGTTTTCTCCAGGGGCATGATAACAGTCAACCATAGCGTGAGCTACATGATCGAACCGCTGGCTAACCAAACACACTCTCAGGGACACGCTGTATACAACACTCAGAACCTGAAACTACCGGCGGGCACATGCGGACATCACCATGGAGACGGGAATCACACGGAAAGCCTTCAGGAACTGATGGATGTGATGGCACATCATGGGCACAGGGTGAGATCGTGAGATTGCTGTTTAAAATGTCGAGATTTGTTTGTCGAGAAATGAGACGGCGTGGAAAGGCGAACCCAGATGCAGGCCCGATTGGGGAATGTAAAGACTTCTTAGAAAATTAACTAAAACCCACAATGGGGAAACCTTTGGAGACAAGACAAAAGAGCACATGGCATGTCAAAACAATGCCATGTGACACTCACAAAATACACGGGTCTGTCATGATTTTGCCAAACCTGGAAACACATGACCAAAAGAGGCAGAACCATGACATTGTTACATGATGGTGTAATAGTTTAAATTAGTTTGATAAGGAACATAAGAATCCAATGGAATAGAATACCTCTTTACAGAAGACATTATAAATAAATATATTATAATAAAATCTAGAAAAAAACTGCATGCCTTAATAAAAATAAATGAATATTTTTTTCTCAATGCATGATTTATTTGATATTATGATTGAACATTTAAACTTAGAACAAAGATTTAAAACAAAAACTAATTTAAAATTAAAAAATATAAAATAAACTACAACTCAAAAACATTTTGTTAACTTATGTCGACTTCACTAAATATCTTTTATTGACATTTTATTCAAGTTTTTAAATCATGTCTCATCCTTTTATACTGTTTGTGGAAAGTCCCATATAATAACACTTACATTTTTAATAAATGAGAAATAGTGCTTAACTAAAGATACATTGTTCTTTGCATTGTTGAATGAATGGACGGTCTGTCCCGAACTGAAGACACAGGATGTTCAGCAGTCTCATCTGGTCATGTCTCAGAACATTTTCAATCAGAAAGTCAGATTTACAAGCAGTGACTCAACAAAACTTTTGAAACACATCACATTATCTGTTTTATCTTTTGCTTTCTCACGGCAGGACAGAAGAGATGTCAGCGACAGCATGAAATACGTGGAGCTGATGGTGGTGGCAGATCACGCTGAGGTAAAGTCCAAATGTAATATTCAGTTCCTGAATGTCTGCCAAACCGATCGATGTAATGCAATAGAGAATCAAAGTTCCAGAATTCCAGATTTATCTCTGAACACTAAGTCTGACACTCAACCAGTTTGTGCCGCATATCAATGCTTCTCTGGAGATCTGGAGACCTCATCAAAATAATTGTAGTGTTGGTTAAGAATATCAACCAGGTTATTAGACTATTTAATAAGTTTCTGCAAGTAACTTGGTTATATGAGAGTTTTGTGTAAACTGATGCCTCTGAAGCTTCTAATCAGATGTCAGATGGTTATCATCATGTTCCGTTTAACATTGCCGTCTCATGTATTCCGTGCCTCCTTCCATCATGCTCCTGTAGATAATGGCCTGTTTCCTGCTATGTTTCAGAGCTTTACTTCAGTCCAGGTCTCTCTGACATCTGCATTATGTCAGTTCATTTTATATTCATTATATTTTAATTCAGTTTGTCAAACACGGACGAGACCTTGACAGGACCAAGACGAAGCTGCTTGAAGCTGCTAACTTTGTGGATAAGGTGAGATTGGAATATTAAACACAGTTATCTGTAAATAAAGCCCTGACGTTCTGTTTTTTAATTTGATGTTCCAGTATTACAAACAACTGAACATCCGTGTGGCCCTGATCTGGCTGGAGATCTGGAATGATCAAGACAAAATCATTGTGTCGGACAACCCTTACAGCACCCTGGCCGCGTTTCTGGCCTGGAGGAGGAAACAGCTCCCCAAACTGCCCAATGACAACGCTCAGCTTATAACGTCAGTCTGTGGCTCGGCCTACCTTATGACATGACTTCACGTTGTTCAAAACTTGTTTACTTTTGGAACACAAAAGAAGGTATTTTGAGAAATGTCTCAGGGGTTTGTGCTCAGACAATGGAGGCCAATGGGGTCCAGTGTAAATTACCTGCATTCTTCAAAATATCTTCTTTGTGCAAGCTATGGATTTCGATGTCGTTACGTTCAATCGTGTTTAGAGCGGTTTAAATTGTGCTTTCAGGGGTGTTTCATTTCAAGGCACAATTATTGGTCTGGCTCCTCTTAAAGCCATGTGTTCTGAATACCAGTCAGGCGGAGTTAATTCGGTAAAATCCCTATCCATACTCTATTCTGCTTTTATGATCCCTTCACATTCCCTAACCGCAGTTCTTTATATAGGACCACTCTGACAGTGCGGTTGCCATCGCTGCCACCATGGCTCATGAGATGGGTCATAATTTTGGCATGAGTCATGATACCGCAGGCTGCTGTCTCGCTCAGCCTGAGCATGGAGGCTGCATCATGGCTGCGGCCACAGGGTGAGGACCAAAGATGCATTTCAACAGATGTGCCATTGTAATCGAGAACATATTTTTGACATATCTCTATTTTCCACAGAGATCCATTTCCTCGAGTCTTCAACCCTTGCAATCAGAAAGAGCTGAACCGGTACCTGATCTCGGGCGGAGGAAAGTGTTTATTTAACCTTCCCAACACCAGAGTGATGTACGGAGGTCAGCGCTGTGGAAACGGATATTTGGAGGAAGGAGAGGAGTGCGACTGTGGAACAGTGGAGGTCAGGAAAGAGATTCTTTGCATCCTGTCTTCTTTTCACATGCTTTGGTGGTGATGTTTATTACACTTGCTGCCTCCTTTTTCATTTATTGTGAAGGAGTGTGAGAGTCCATGTTGCCATGCCAACAACTGCACGCTGAAGAGCGGAGCCGAGTGTGCACATGGAGTTTGCTGTCATGAGTGCAAGGTACAGAACGCTAAGTTTAACTTTTGTGTCAGAACAGTTAGCCATGATTTATAGAAGCAACAGCTGAAAATGTCATAGATGTTGATATGTAAAGTTGGATGTTGGTAATATGGAAAGACACTGCGGTCATGGCTCATTCTCTCGCACCCTGACCAGCTAAAAAGCCCAGGAGATTTGTGTCGACCTCCATCCGGTTTATGTGATTTGCCCGAGTACTGTGATGGGAAATCAGAATCCTGCCCGGCAAACTTTTATCTGATGGATGGCAGCAGTTGTGAGAGGGGCAAGGCCTTCTGTTACACGGGCATGTGTCTGACCCTGGAGCAACAGTGTCTCTCTCTCTGGGGCAAAGGTATTATTAATATCAGGGGTTTGCCTGGTTTTATGAAGACCATATTTGGTGATAAAACAATTAGTTGTATTGTTTAATTGTATTGAGGTGTACAATCCGAAGGTCTCTTTTAACCACATGTCTAGGACAAGTTATACTAAACATACTTATACTAAGTTATAATTCTGAATGTCTTAGATTTTGTAATTTTACATGATAAAGTTAAGCTTTTTTATGTGTTACCCCTCTCTCTGAACAAACAGACATAAAGTTCTGTTGAGATTCTGTAGCATTCATGCCGAAACCAACTATGGATTTATGGATTTAAATATGGATTTAATACTTATAGTGGGAATTGTATTGTCTTTAATAAAAACCTGAACTTATCTCTTATGATCATAGATTCTATTTGTGGGATGGTTGATACAGAAAAGTGTTAAATCCTCCTAAGATTTTGAATTTGTAATGGTTTTAATGATAACCCACTTTTGTTTTTAAAATGTAAACAATCGAAATTTGTATTTCTCACATAGAAAGGATTCACATAACAGGATAAATACACTATATAGTGTTCGAATATCATGAAACTTTTGCATACTTCCTCCTACTTCCCCTCACATGAGTTAGTTTAGAAATGGACAAAAACTGGATTTGGCTGTGAGTTTTGATTCTTAATGTGAGTCCATCTGCTGCTCTCTGTCTGAAAAGACTTCACTTGAGAGATACTACAGCTTATGACACTTTTAGTCAAGGTGTTCTTTATTCTTTTATGTAAACTATGTTTCTACATCTCAGATGCCCGTCTCGCTCCTGATCTTTGCTTTACTAAAGTCAATGAAGCTGGTGATCAGTTTGGAAACTGTGGAAGAGATCTGATGGGCAAATACAGGAGCTGCACGGAGAGGTGAAAACCTCAATGAAAACCATAAAGTGTGCATTTGTAATGAAAGACATTTTGGCTACTCATGCTTGGATTTTTCTGTGTAGAAATGCTAAATGTGGGAAGATTCAGTGTCTGAGTTCTGCCAGCAAACCTATAGAGTCCAACGCTGTGGCCATTGACACCAGCATCTACACTGGTCCAGAAGATAAGAAGATCTTGTGCAGAGGGACACATGTTTACCGGCATGGTCAGGGTGACACTCTGGACCCAGGTCTGGTTCTGACCGGGACCAAATGTGGGGACAATGCGGTAGGTACATATATGTTAAAACCAGGCTGTGGTGCCTAGTGGTGTCCAGTGGGTCCAACTTTGTCCATACACCCTAAATGTTGATGGTTTATTCTTACCTGGGTTTTTTGACATGCACTACCCCAACTTCATGTTTCTTCAGAAGATGTGTCACCGGAGGGAAATTGCATTCATCAAATAATTTCATTGCTGTTGTTTCTTGAGTAATGGGTCTAAATTTGATGCACGTCCTCTGATGTAATGCATTTTTTTTTGTGTCTTGATCGGAACAGATCTGTTTTGAAGGCGAATGCCGCAATGCATCCTTCCTGCAAACAGACACATGCAACATCAAATGTAATGGTCGTGGGGTAAGAAGGAAGCAAATTGTTTTTCCATGCACAAATATAACACTTTTTCATTTTTAATATTTATAAATGTCTCGTCCCTGCGTGGGTTTGATGTGGTCGGATTCAGATCAGACAACGTAGGTGATGAGCACAAATCAGGATATGATTTCACTTCCTTACAAACCTGTGTGGGTCAATTTAGTTTTTCTTATAAATGTTATTGCCAGTAAAAGTAGTCATCAATCACACTGACTTCAGCCCACTTGTATGTTTGGCCTTATAAGGTTTTACATCGGAACTTTTAGTATAGAGTTAAAAATGTCGTCAAAGTATATTTTTGCTTTTACATTTTAAATCATTTTCTTTTGATTAACCGCAAAAGCAAATATATTTATATTGGCATTCTAAGGCTCACTGTTGTCACGTTTGTTCTTACAGCTTTGCAATAACAACCACAACTGTCATTGTAACTCGGGATGGGCACCACCATTTTGTGAAAAATCGGGTTCAGGAGGCAGCGTGGACAGCGGACCTGTGTTCTTGCACGGTACATCAACTCATCCGCAAACATGAACCTAAAAATATCATGAAATGTGTTCATCCTTTGGTTGATGTTTTTCATTTGGTCTTTTCTTATCTTGTACAGGCAATCTTTACCTTGTTCTGGTTCTCCTTATCCTGTTTACTATTTTGGTTTTGGCTATACTTGTTATATTGTGCTATAGAAAGCACCGTCCAATCAAAAGCAGTGCCCAGTCACCACCTCAAATATGCATCAGGTAATTAACAAAATGCATGTTTATATTGGAAAAACGTCATTACAACGATCGACTTATCTGACATATGTGCTATTTCTTTTGAAAGTGTTCCAGAGCCCCCCGCGTCTAAAAGTCGTATCACGGGTCACACCAACCCAGTGTTTCAGCCAAAGAAACCTCAAGCTGATGAGCAGGTGTGAAGTTGTTTTGTGACCGCATGTGTTCGCAGTATGTTGTTCCAAAAACATGCATCATGGTCTATTGAAAATAACCCCTGATTTCAACATCACATGAATTATAATCTCCCTGTAGCTTAACTCATGGTTATAATGAAATTGTCGTTGATGTTTTCCGAAACAGGCATAAAAAAACAAAATCTGTATATTTCACTTCTTATATAATTTCTTAACTTTTTATATAATTCTCGTAAATGCCAACATCTCAATAACTGCAATAATACACTGAGATAACGTTTTGGTCATCTCCACAGAAGGTCAGTCCTCGGGGAAGTCCTACTAGTTCATCTAGATCCAGAAATTCTATTGTCCGTCCAACTGTAAAACCACCTCCAATCCCAGCCTACACTGCCCAAAACCTGCACTCAGAGACCTGCCCATCTCCATCGGTTCCCAGCAAAGCAAGACCAGCGCCTCCCAACAGACCCCCTCCACCCTGTCCTGTGACCAAACCTTCCCGAACTCCAGAGGTACGTTTTTTTGCATGGTAAATTGAGTGTTATAATAAACACGATTGGTAACAATAATATCTGTGTCATCTAGACATTTCCAAAGAATGGCTTGCCTGTCTCACCTGTCATATTGCAGAATAGGAAATCCAATCTGACGTCCCCTTCTGGCCATTTGCAAAATGTCAGGTAAATGTATATGTTTGCATTTTGGATCGTGCTTTTGTCACCTCCAGTATAATATCATAAGTAATAATAATTCATTTGTAATTTTTTCTGTCGAAGGTTCCAAAGGGATGTTTTTGGAAAGAGCTGAGCCTCTTCGAAGCTCACAAATCAGGTCTGCACCTTTTCGTTATGAGTGACCAATCAAAGCGCTTCACTCAAAGTGATGCCCGCCTTATAGACTCGATACAGAATTGTGAAAACTGCAAACATCAGCTGTCTTAAGGGGCTACAGCTCCTCTGTTTCTGTGCCATATACACTTATTATAAGTGTATTTATTATCAGAGGAAAAATAAAAACTCTCATATACTTAGAGCATGGGCTATTTGAAAGAATATCTTGCAGAAAGAATTTGAATCTTAAAAGATTTTGCACGAAGAATTCTATACATAGATACATAAAAGTGTAAGATGGAAGCATACTTTGGTTTGTTATTCTGTGTACCAGGTTTGTTTGTCATTAACCTGCACTGCCATTAATGTTGAGTATGTTAACCCGTAGGGGAGAGTGGGGTGAGCTGTGCCAGTTGTTACTCAAAGTGACTTTAAAGTCAGACAGTAGGTCATGACAGTAATGCCTTCAAGTGTATACATACAAGATATTGCCAAAAGTATTTGCTCACCTGCATTGACTCGCATATGAATTTAAGTGACACCATTTTTCTAATCCATAGGGTTCTAATCCATAGCTTCAACTCTTCTTGGAAGGCTGTGAAGGTTTAGGAGTGTGTTTATGGGAATTTTGCATCATTCTTCCAGAAGCGTATTTGTGAGGTCACACATTGATGTACGTCGGTAACTAGGCTAATTTCTAAACATCCTATTGTGAGTAAGGCCCCTAAATGAATCAAAGTTATTTTTTATAACATAGTGCAAACTGAAAACTAAAATCAAATATAAAAGAAAGCAGATTAATAAAATACTGATGAGGCATGCCCGTACCCTCGCTTCTCCAGGTTATCTCCTTTGGGTGTGTAGGTCTAGGTGGACCGGATCTTACTTCTTAACACCCTGCTTGTCCATGATTCTGGGGAGTATAAACTTCTGCTCCAACCAAGTTTTTGGGGTACAGCCAGAAATTGATGGCTTTTCAAAATTAGGCCTTCACATGACCCATTTTTTTTATGGTTTAACAAGGGGTAGACCTACTTCCCCCTGGCACGAATCACCCACTCAAACCTACTCAGGAAACATCTCTTTATAAAATAATGAAGACCATAAAGATTGTTTTTTAGCAATACTGTTTATAAACTCATGGAGGAGTGATGGACTGCACGGTGATGTGTTATAGTTATGATTAAATGTGTGTATATAATGCTACTGTACAGAAACAGATCAAAACAACCTGTCCGGGGTATTTGCAATGATGCTGGATATTGTAGAAAATAATAATCATGGTGCTTTGTGTCCAAAGTCTCATGAGAACTACCTTTTGTCACTTGATTAAACGTTTCTTTAAAAGAGGGCATTGACCCAGGGAATGTATTTTGGGTTTAAAAAACTTAAAACATGTTTATGTGCATCTTTAGTTTTTACTTTTTTATTCGCTATGTGGGAGAAAAATATCCAACATTTAGTTGTTTAATCTTTATTTTTTTTTGCTCTGTAAGATGAAAATCTTACCTCTCAAGCTTGATGTTTAGCTTATGGGGGACTGTGACCAATATTCTGGATTTTTAATTTTAATAAAAAACTGTAATTTAATCATAGTGTAATAATGCAATGAAGCCTTGATGAAATATTATGTCAAGCGAATGTTATTATTAATACTGCTTATTATTAAGGGGTTGGCTTATTGTGGGTGTACAGTTGTCCTGGTATCACAGAGTTCATAGAAACTGGATTTTAAATTTTCGCTTTAAACCACATTATTTCGTCCTATGCAAAATAGCCGGAAATACAGTGCCTTTCATGTCACATCAGAAATAAATTTCCATCAGGACATCTTGATGTTTCTCAGTGTCTTATTTACCGGGAATTAAAATTATTATTATTATTATTATTATTATTACTGCTATTATTATTATTGTTGTTATTATAATTATTATTATTGTTGTTGTTATTATTATGATCATTATTTTTATTATTATTATTATTATCATTGTTTTTGTTATTATTGTTATTATTATTATTATTGTTGTGATTATGATTATTGATATTATTATTGTTATTATTGTTCTTCTTATTATTATTGTTCTTATCATTATATATTAATTAGTAATAGTATTATCATTATGATTAATATTATTTGTATTATTTGTATGCCTATTTTTTGTGTATGTCTCAAAATATTTTTTTCTAAATGCCTTAAAAAACATATCGAATTTATTTACATTTAAAACGAGTATGCGCTTTATCTCTTTACATAAACCATTTTACGTTTTAATAATAAATGTAATAGAAGTCCAAGCTTTTTCATTTTCATGACTTTATATCTTAATGTAAACAGAGTTATTAAACCTTAAAAGTAAAAATGTTAAACTATTATTTTATTGGTCTGTGCTGGAGGTGTGTCTACAGGAAACGCCCACAAACACTCCTCATATGTCAGCTGCGGGGGACTTTTATGTTAAAGCGCTACACTTCCGGTCCGTCATTTTGGCAGTACGCGTTGTTCTGATCTCCCGTAGATATCACCGAGCTCGCTTTAAACGACTTATAAACTGCGTTTTTACAACATTTAGCCATTTTTAAAGCCTACAATCAACAAATATTACATTTACAAACATGGAGCAACCGGAAGATCCCGCAGGATGGGATAATAAACGAGCTATAGAGCGGAAAAGGTGAGCTGGGGGTTGTAAACAAGGGCCTGTTGATGACAGCTCAGATCTTTAAAATCATTTATTATATCACTGAAATACATTTATACATTGCTGTCTGCGGTTTAACTCTCATTAAATGTAATATGTAGACTATATGTTAATATTCTGTGTGTGTTTATTCACATATATAGTTGTCATGTGTGCATTAACTCATGAATGTGAATAATGACGTCATTATTAAACTAATAAAGATCTGCATTATTCTTTTTATTTGTATATATATAAACTAACACTGAACACATACATCACATTGTTTTGTTTTTGTTATATATATATATAAATAAATATGGCATTATGACTTATGTAAAGTGCATTACAAATAAAAATTTATTTTTATTATATGAAACATGCATTGGTAAATTTTTTATGTTTTTTAATAAACATTTAAAACTGATCTTTTTTCTCTTTAATAGAAGTTGAAAATGTTAAGTGAGGACTTCAGAGAGGACAAGCATTCAACATCAGCAGAATCCGCTCTCCACGCTCTCTGAACATCAGTCACAGGTGATGAGAAACAAGATTCTTCTCATTTAGTTTATTTCTAATGATCACTCATCATTCCTCATCTGATGTCTCAGGAGCTGGTTCATCCACCTTTAGTCCGAGTCCAGCGTTGTCATCACAGGTGCTTCAATGGGTGGGAATGAAGGAGGTGGACGTGGAGGGGAACGGTGGAGCCTCTTCGGGGTGCGACCCGTCGTGCAGAAGTCAACCACTGACCCAGGTTCCGAGACCAACACACCTGGTGGGAACCCTGCTTTTAATCTGGCTAGTCGACATTGTCAATATCATAATTGATCTATGTTTGATTCCTTGACGACAGGGGGATTCTCGTTGCACTCATACTTTGGAGTTCAGAAGTCTAATACCATGGATGGCATGAAGACCCAAGACCTCACGGTTGAAGATGCTGCCAATTTCAAGTCTCCCAAGATCGACATGAGCAGCGAAGAGGGCAAGAAAACATCCAGTCACAGACTCAGACACAGAGATATGAACATTCTCACACCATCTGGCTTCTGAACTCCAACTCTCTTTAGCTTCCTCGCCTTTTATATCATCTACAAACGCACATCTCTGCACAAATTGTGTCACAGTTTAAACCGCTCTATTAGGAGTAACCTTAGAAATACACACAAACCATGTCCCCGTGTGGAACTATTAGATTTAAGCTTTCTATAAGAGATTTCATCCTTTGCATTAGTGCCAAACACTTTAAGTTGATAGACTTTTTATTTGACTTCGATCTTCTCCCAGGTTTACTACTTTTTTAGTATGTTGAATGTTTTTTTTTATTGCCGTATACTCTTTAAATGTACAGATGTACTGCAGAGGAGTGATCCACATATGCATAACCAGTACAGTCTGAAATGTTTTTGATAGGTGTGCGATGCAACATTCAAGTGTGCATTGTCCGAAGTTCAGTAAGTTTTGTGGACCATTTTGAAAAGTTTTTTGTGAATAAGCATGTTTTTTTCTCGATGCACTGATTGATTCCATCATATTTAAAAAGCACAACAAATCAAGCAAACATGGTGTTGTCATCCACATATGTTTAATTTGTCATCGGAACATGCAATCTTACAGTCACTTTTGACTAAACGTGGTCATTGTTCTGCATAGTTGAAACATCCATTAGTGCCACTTTTATAACGTTTTATTTCTAAATCCAGGTTTCTAATTTATTATTTGTATTAATTGATAGGAGATGAATTTGATAGTTTGTGTCATGTGTGTTCCCCGTGTGCAATAAGCTACAGCATTGTTTGTATTAACATGCTGACAGCACCTCATTTCTATCACTGGGTTTCACACTTCAACACACAAGTGTTTTTCCATACAGCTTTGTAAATATAGAATTGCTTTGATTTAGAAGATTCTCTGTGTGTGTTGACACTGAATTTTTTTGCTATTGTTGTTTTTGTACTTTAGTACTCGAATTGCATTGCCTTTAAATGTTTCAACGTCCTGTTGAACTTGATCTTTTGTAGTTTATTTTCTGTAGAGCAGTGAGGTGTTATGCATTAAGTCTTGTAAGACGGAGTCAAGTCAGCTTTTTATCACAGTCCAAACACATTTCATAAGTTGTATTGCGGCCTCATGTCTACGTCGCTCAGTTTGGAGTATTTCATCCATAATAAAACATTGCTTTAAAGCACCTTGAAAACTGGTTTGATTGGGAGTTGGTTGTGATTTTTGCAATTTTTTCAAACAACAGTTAGACTTGTTTCAAACTTTAATATCAGTTTTATAAAACACATCTCGATGACCAATAATGGCTGTCGGGTAGGGCGGTGGATAAGGAAATTGTTCCTTATCCCAAATCCACTGTCAAACACATTTACTCAGCAGCAAAATCTTTCAATATCTCAAAAAAGCAAACATTCTTTGTGTTGAATAAACACAGTAAAGAAATTCAAACAAAACTATACATTAACACAATGTGGAATTTTCCTGCCATTCTTTGTTTTGTTTCTGACACTCATTGCTATTGGTCAATCAAGACTATTTAATCCACTTTAATGTGAAATATTTTGTCTTCCAAATAATGCCATAGAAATCCTAACGTATTATCTGTGGTAACATATGTTGTAAATACAAGATACTTTAGATAAACTGATGTCAGGTTATTTGATGGTTAACAATAAATATTTAGAAAGAGCTTATGAAGAATGGTTTCAAAATCCCTGAAAGAGGATATGCCATAATAATGGAAATGTATGCTAAACATGCTAACATGTTAAATCTCGGAAATCCAAACAAATTAATGAAAGTAAATAAATCATCAACGTTTTATCTCTAAAACTTTTTCTTTGCTTTCATGCTATGAAAGATCGTAGACCACTAAAACTTTCTATCGCAACCCCTTTTTAAACTTTAGACTTCGTGTGAGTTCACGAAAACACCATCCATCAGTTCTACCCATCTTAAAAGATCACCAATACAAACCATAAATTACTATGAACAAAATATAGAATATGTATAAAAACAATCGTGACATCAAATAAAATTCAGGTAGTCACTGTTAACAAAAACGACGTATCAACACAAATCCACTAGTAAAATATATATCTTAATATATATGCAGTAGTATTAATAAAAAAACTTAAAAGATACAATATAACACACTCTGTAAATGTTGCTGTGTTTTAAATAAATGTCATAGTTCCTTCAACCGGAAATTGTATGTAAATGCTTTCCACCTATAAACTGGTCTTAAGGACTCATTACCTGATACTATCTTTGTGTTCGTGCTTATATTACTGTAAAAAAATATTAAACAAAGAAAAAAAAACAAGCATAACAGTAACACACGAAATAAATCATAAATTACTGCTCACCACAATGAGCTGTTCTCTATCATCTTCATATCACCACCTCCTGTATCGCTGCAGCCATCCCAAAAGATCAGCCACATCCAGGAGGCCAATCCCAGGTCTCTTATTTCATCCCTAAGAGCTCATTGTGTTCCTCCATAAAAATACTGACTTTACTGAGGGCGCTTTCAACCCTTGTTTCACCTGCACATTGAGGACAGTCAATATGAATTATTGAGATTCTGACCCTTAAGAGACTGTTAAGTCATTTTGAACTCCTTTGGATATGGAAGAACATCACGGCTGGGACAGACGCTTCCTCTTGAGTTTCTGAAGCATCTGTTCCTTGAAAATCAAAGGGATGGATGTGAAAGTGTGGCAGCACCGGTCGAGCGGGTCAGTGCAGCATGCATCAGTCCTCAAAAACACCCACACCACAGGCAGTTTATAACGAAGCTCCGTGAAAAAAATCTTCATCTTTGGATTGCCAAAACACTCTTTGGTTCGAATATCAAAGGTAAAAAGATTTGTAAGAAATGTAAAACTGATGAAAGAACATCCCAGTCTTTATAAAATGTAAAAAATATTTAAAATAGGGAAGCTGTATGAAATTGCAATATATATCACATCAATATGTACAGGTGACATGCCGCAGGTTATGTATCACTGCAAGAAAACAACCGACAACCAGTGTTAGGACAAGCAAAATCAAAACGTTTTGAAATAAATATGAGATCACACACAAATACTATAAACACAGTTATTGAATATTAAAAAAATCTTAAAATAATGAATTTTCTATACTGACCTTGTGCCAACAGCCTGGTATTGGAAGTCCATCTGGACCCTGAAAACACAAAACCCATTGGTGTGAGAGCCCAGAAAATGATTTGTGTATTAACATAATTCATGTGATTGGATACACAAATTTAATTTGAAAATTGTACAACATTTTATTGTTACAAAAGTTGGGTGACAAGACATGAAACATAAATCAACCTACACATTAATTTCTAACAATAAATAACCCACTTACATTACATCATCTATTTTTATTTTATGACTTTTTAGTGTTTTCTGCTGGTCTTGTTCTGGTCTTGGTCTCAATAACCTGTGATCTGTCTTGTATTGGTCTCGGTTGATCCTGCAGTTTTTATAAATTTCTTTGTATTGTAAACAGATACACATGTTCCCAAAAGCAATATCCCACCACCGTGATGGTAGAGCCTTGCCTTGTGGTTGCTAAGGTGTTCTGATGTGTTGTTATGGTTTGACAAACAAGACATCCAAACAATGTTTTTTAAAACTCCATAGATTATGAGTTGTATAAAAGTGACAGAGTAGTTCAAATAAAAGGTGAAAAGCAGAAAAGGGTCAAAAGAGTACAGTTGTTAGTGAGATAAAGCAAGTGGATAGAAGTAGGCAGATATACTGTACCAGTGGGCAGGGGTTATCTGACACCAGCTGCCCTGTTTCCACTGGCTCTTTCTTACATCCTTCAGATCCCTGTCAGCATAAGCACACATATACAAAACACTTTCTCATAATAACTTCAACACATAAAAACAAAATGAAAAAGAATTGCAGCTTATGGAAACAGAGAAAAAGGGAAGGAAATTTGAAATAAAGAGGAAGAATGTCTGTGAAATGTCTGTGTTCCCAGATGGATCCGCTTTGTTTGACTCCCGTGTTTATTCACCTGATTTACAGCAGTATGAATCTGTAACACATCAATAGATATAAACATGTGAAAAGCAATGAGCACGCACCACAGGACAGGGCTGATCCAGACCCGGAGGTCCCTGTTCTCCCTTCTTTCCTTTAAGACCCCTCTTTCCAACGGGACCACGATCTCCCTGTCAATCAAATCAACACAGTTGTGTTGTTTATAAGAATGCAGCACACAACCTGCTGTCACTGACCAATCAGAATTTAGTCTGTCCTTGTATGAACTGGATAAAAGACATAATCCCAAACCTTCTCTCCTCTCTCCCCTCGGTCACCCCTGTCTCCTTTAATGCCAGGAAAACCCTTAGAAATAAACAACAAAATGTAATTCTAAATATATTTTTACACTACATTGGCTTTAAAAAAGACGGGATTACTTACATCTAATCCAGGTTCCCCCTGTTTTCCCTTTAAATAAAAAATAATAATTTTTGTTATTTCATGGATTTGACCAGGATTATATATACATTGATGCATTTATATACATTTACCTTTTCACCTTTTGTTCCAGGCAGGCCAACTAATCCTGTTGCACCTGGGGGACCCTGAGCACCCTGAGGGCCCTAAAACAGAATAAAAAATAACCAAAATGATGATGATAAACTGAAGACAACATAATCCTCTGTAATAACAATAACAATTATAATAAGATTTCAAAAAAAGACGTAACTAATGTTAACATGACTTTTGTTTAGGATTAGAGGTATTCTCACTTGAGTTCCCGAAGGACCGATGTCTCCCTTCTCTCCTTTACTATTTTCTCCTGGATCACCCTACAAGACAATCACCGCATCTTTAGAATTCTGATACTTTTCTGATAATTTTACAATGTAAGTTAGAAGACAAATAAGTGCTTTATGCTAAAAAATATCTATCTTAGAATACAAAGATTCCAATTTTGAAATATTCAATGACTATACAAACTGAAAATACCCCACAGGAACAACACCTACTTTAGGGCCTGGCATGCCACGATGACCCTAAAAAATAAATTAACACCATCACAGTCTTTTATTTATCATCTCTTCATCCTACGAAATTAATTATGTTATTCTGAAGTTTTATAATGTGTGTTTTACCATATATCCTGGAGGTCCTGGTGGTCCAGGAGGTCCTGGTGGTCCTGGTTGTGAAATCATCTGAACCTGTAGATAAATTAACATTTACCGTTTATTGCTAATCATACAGTCTATCCTTAGTCATCAGATGTTAATAGTCATACCAGGTTATCCTCTAGTATAGAATCTCCTTTCTCTCCTTTCTGCCCATCCATTCCCTACAATAAAGACATGAGAGATTTACTGAGAAAGATGCAAAAGATCAAAAAGTGGTTCAATTAAGAAATATTATCTATGATCTAATATCTATGTTCTATCTTAATATTCAAATACTTACAGACAGACCAGAAAGACCCATTTCTCCTTTCTCGCCTCGATCTCCAGCTACACCAGGCTCTCCAGTATCTCCTTTATCCCCCTGATGAAACGTTAAGTAAAGTTAAGTAAAGATTGACGTCAATAAACCTTTCAGATGTGTATACATACGTACATACTGTATGTACCGGTTAAATCAATGGTTGTATCAGTTAAATCAACCAGCAAACATCACTATAAAATCTACAAATCATAAGGAGATTCTTACCTTTTCACCATCAACCCCAGCAGGACCAGGCAAGCCAAGTTCCCCCTGTTTAGATGAAGAAAAGAGTGTCAGTTAGATCTTATTTATTCACTTTAACTCACTTTTATGGTTCTTACAACCTTGTTGTGTTAGTTTTAATGCAATAACCATGAACACAACAAAGCCACTTATTATGAACAAAGCATTGGATCAATAAAATGTAGGGAATGAACCTTTGGCCCTTCTTTTCCTGCGGGTCCTGGGGGTCCAGGAGGGCCAGGTGGACCCTAGGTGAAGAACAAATGGAAAAAAAATTAAATGTTTTTACAAACCTACCAAGGTTTTAGAAATCACACAACTCTGATAATTAAGTCATAAGACATCAGAAAAATTTCCAAAAGTTTAAGAACAACTTCCTGAAGAACGTTTTAATTTAAACCCCAAAACACATTTCAATACATAGGTAAAATCTGCAGTCCGGGTCTGTGGTTTTATAAGATGTCTGAACAGTTATAATGTAAATACTGTATAAAAAAAACATCAGAAAGAGCAACACCCTTCACACTTAAACATGCATTAACATGTATGCCCAAGAACTATTCAACAAACTTCCAAGATTTATGCAAATGTTAAGTCTCGGGTTAAAAACATGCAGAAAATGTTCTACTAGTAACATCCAAATGTGTAACTTTATCCTGCTGTGTTACATAAAACATTCCCATAACACTGCATTAATTACTTTACAGATCATTTGTATGGTATTAAAGTAAATACATCACAGCTGACAGCCAGACATATTTAAGTGATTTGTATAGGAAGTAATATAAAATGCGTATTGTGCAATATGATGCCTTTATGAAGTAATGATATTGGAAGAAACAGTTCTTTGTAAACTGAAACTTAGTTTGACCTAATACCGGAACATTCTAGAATTATTAAATAACACATCTGTTTTGAATTGAAAGCACACACAAACACACAGCATTTGTTTACAGCAGGTAAATACAAACATGGCAACCCATGCTAAAAATACTGTTACCGAGACACTGATGGTTTTAATGGCCTGCCAGAGAAAATCATCCATTAAGACATGTCATGACATTTGGCTTTGCAGTTAACATGATAACATTTACTGGTAATGAATAGATTTAGATACACACAAATCCAGAGTGGCCAATAGGATCACAGCTCACCTGAAAAGCATCTAAGAGCTTGCCATTAAAGTCGATGATGTCACTGGATGCTGATGTGCCCTTCTCACCAGGGTGACCCTACAGTCAAGGAAATAAAAAGGTCAAGTAGTTGCGATGGTTACACATATAAGATAAGATATTTTTGAAAAACAGCCACAGATCTACACAACTATGCCATTTTTCCAGTTGTTGCGGAAGCAAGTTTCTGTCTGTCTTTTGTAGAAAACTTTTTTAAAACTTTTAGAAATGTTGAATATATATGATTGTCTCTTACTATTTCACCCTTGGGTCCTTGCTCTCCAACATCTCCTTTATCTCCCTGCCAAACACAAATCAAATAATCCAACCAAGCGATCAGCCTTCACCCATGTGATGTATCAAACCTCCATAAATCCCAATTAATGACATAATTTCAGTTTCAAATAAACTATTGTCTTGACAGCAGAACTGAATTTATGAAATAATATCCACACTCACCTTTAAACCAGGAAGCCCGTCTGTCCCTCTGTCACCCTGAGCACCTGTCTCACCCTGCTCACCCTAAAAACACACAGGGCTTTTAAATGAAAGTACAATGGAACTGATCGATGCTTCAGATAAAAAGATATCTGAGGGTAAGAATCATGAAATATTGGTGCAAGAAAGAAACTCTGACCTTTGACCCCGGGGGTCCTTGTGGTCCTTGGTAACCTTGTTCACCAACTTCCCCCTGCAAAACAAAAGGTTAAATAACACCCAGCATTTACAAGACTTATTCCACAGACATACCCTGACACATTCTTTACAAATATGAACAAAAACAAAAATATCCCACGTTAAAATGAAACAGACAAACAAAATGAAGACATCATCTGAGATGTCAGTACAGCCTTAAGGAAGATTCACATTGCGTTTCAACGGAGGTCAGGAACAACTTACAAATCATTCTAACCAATAATGAAGGCCAAAGACCTCAACATGCTGTTCACATTTATACCAGAGGAAAGCATTTAGTTTTTTAAGACAATGTTCTTTTCCAAGAAAGAAAAACAATGTTAGTGCCAGAGACAATTGCTAACACACACGCACATGCTTATACATACATTGCATAGCCCGTTACCATAACCTAAGTGCCTGAACCTAACCTTTACCCTAAACTGAATCTTGACTATAAAACATGTCTTCAAAGGTGTATCTTAAAAGATTCCAAATTGACTAATTTACTCTCCTAGTCCTCACATCGCTGGTCTTAAACCTAAACCGCAGTCCTCCAAAATATAGATCAATAGATCTATATAATATAGATATAGATTTTCTTACTGGTTTTCCTGGTAAACCTCTTGGACCCTGTAGAAATAGAAAACATATTTAATATCTAGTGAAGTTCAACAAAATATCTTAAACCATCAGGAAACTAGATTTAAAAAAATGCTGGATATTCACCTCCGTTCCATCTCGCCCAGGGGTCCCCTGAAAGAGATAGAGAGAGAGAGAGAGAGAGAGAGAGAGAGAGAGAGAGAGAGAGAGAGAGAGAGAGAGAGAGAGAGAGAGAGAGAGAGAGAGAGAGAGAATGAGTGGGTTGCGTAAGGTTAATATTTTAACGTTTAAAAATAATACTAATAATATTTAACAAATATAAATCAAATCTTAAGAGAGAGAGAGAGAGACTTAACTTAAAAAGGCATTACATAATTATGTAATATTAAATAAATTAGAAATAACAATATATATATTTAAATAAGCAGAATATCTGATATTACATACACTATTATAAGTTATATATAAAAACTCAAGGAACATTTGTAACAGTGGGATTTTGAAGTATTAAAAATGTCACAATTATGGCTGCTGAAAAAGAAAGTCATATTTAGTTCTACCATGATGCTGAGTGAATTACTTCTAAACTTTAATTTAATTATATTTTATTTTTTAGTATTTTATTTTTGAGAAACGTCAATGTATTTTTTAACCACCAGATGTCAGTATTGGAGAGCATTGGGTTGTAACATGTATTAATGTACACTGACCATAATAAAGGTATGCAAGTCATATACAGAATTTGTAACAAGATATTACTTGTTGCAGTTATTTCCTAAATGTTGCCCTTGCCCAAACTGGATTCTTTTCATTTTAACCCAATAAAATATGAAACAATTCAAATAATAAATAAAGAGAAAATGTTTTTTTCAATTACATCATTCACATGTGGATGCACACATCATGTCAAATGTAGTAATGTACATCAAGACATGAAAGCTGGGCTTCAACCACAATACTGAGAAACAGAATACCCTGTTCACTGTCAAAAATGAATGAAACCAGAAGAATCGCCGGGAAAATCAGAAGGCCTGTGATGTAGTGCTATTGGGACATCAGTTCCCTCATACAAACCCTCCCAGAGCTCCGCTTCTTAACAAGGTGGTTTTGCAAACTATAAACACAAAAACGGTGGTAACGTACGGCCACATCTGTGGCCAACATGGAGTTGAATTTTAAGATTTAGATGTTTTTAATGTTTCCAAAATAAAGTTTACAATAAAACATTTAACATACAATTCATTTTAAATGAAATGCGGAATGTCATATCACGATATTATTTCTCATCCTTCATGTGTGTGTCTGCTGTCAAACATTTGCACGACAATCAAACTATGGGTGCTGTATATTTCAGAGTGCTCTGACGAATCATACAAACATCACATCAGATCATAAATTCCCTCCGTTTATCCATGACAGGAAACGTTTAGAAGGATGTACCTCCTCTGAAAGGCCCCGAGGTCAAAAACCTTGTTTTGGGTTTGGTGACTTGGGAAAACCGTTCCTGATTCTGGTCAGGTTCCATATATCTTATGGAGTGTTCAAGAACAGTCGAGTCCTGACAAAACACTGCGGCCTTGCCTTACTGAAACCAGATGAGATTTGAGCCTAAAATCTATATTTGGATGAGCCGAGTTGCACTGGCAAAGTCTGTGGTTTTCAACCACCCTGCTGGGGTCTTGATGAACTGGATTTACCCCTTCCCCTCTAACCTCTCTCTCTCTATCACCTCAGACTGAACAAATCTCAACCATCTCATGACAGAGGCCAGAGCTAAACGCCATTGATGCCTTTAACCTTTAAAGAACAACCTGTAACTGTTGCAAACCGCAGACCGCTGTGGTACAAAAAACAGATTCAGTTCGATTCCAGAGCATGTTCTTGATTTCCACCTGAATGCATTCAAAACACAAACCTCCTAGGCATCATATCCATAAGAGTCGGCTAACCAAACTTCAAAATATACTCTAAAGAACAAATCGTTTGTAAAATGATTTTTCTTTCTTACATGAATAAGATATAAAGCAGAAGATATTGAAGTGGGTTCTTAAAAACTTCTTTAAGTTCTTTAAGGGAACCAAATCAAAAGCATTTCTTATAACTCAAACCCTTCTTTCTCTTATAAAGTCAAGATTGTTTCTCTGTCCTTATGCCGTTTTACATCTTTATGTCTTTATTCTTCACTATCTGTCTGACCCATGCATGTCTGTATTTGTAAAATGAGTAGCACCTCATATTTATAGGTTATGGGTTTTCTTTTGCTATTATTATAGTTTGCAATGACCGTTCATCAACAACAGCATCCTTGCATTACATTGTGCATTATAAGCACTACAGTGTGACAGGTTTGCAAAACAATCTGAAATGTCTCACACAAATGTGCAACAACTTTAATTTAAAGCGGTGTATCTCAATAACAGTTCTCGCCCCTCCTCTAAGAATGTTTCAGATGTCTTTCTATATAAAACAACTGATTCAACTCATAAGACCTCTGCCAAAAAAGGATTCTTTAAATTCATGCAGCCTTGCTTAGACCGATCAGGGAGTGACATCTTTTTATATGGTGTACACTTCAGTCTCCAGGCTCATGAATTGTAAAAATTAATTGGCTTTTGTGATATGTCATGGAGATAAAGGATTAAATCCTCGAGAGTTTTAAATTCCATGAGTGTATTTGAGTCTTTTTTGTTTTATATGTTAAGGGCATTTGATGAAACGGCTTGAGACGGAAACGGTAAATGACGTTCTGTATATGGTAATGAATTACTGCAGGCTTCAAGACATGTACCATAAATGATGAAAATCATGACAGATTGAAGTTTCTTGTAGAAGACGTCCAAAGAGCTATATCAGTTAAATCAGTTGTTTTAATAAAAAGAGAGGATGGAGGAGAATTGATGGATCACTTTAAATCATTTTACACAGCCTTCTAAAATAAACAAACTTGCAGAAGCTTAGAGATACTAAAGCAAGTTAAGTTTTGGAAAGTGCCTTACTTGATCTCCCTGTGGGCCACGCGGGCCATCTTTCCCGGTGTTTCCTGGGGGCCCTCTTGGTCCAGGTGCTCCAGGAGGGCCTGGAGGTCCAGGTGGCCCGGCCTGTCCTTGATCACCCTGATGAAAATATGAAGTGATGTGAGGTCAAAAAACATTTTGACAGAATTAAGTAATAACATTCTGTGGAGGTCTCAATAATAAATGTTAAAAAGCATGTTATAGGTCAAGCATGCTACATACGGTATTATTGATTTTGGTGTGTTCATGTATGTTTTTTGTCTTTTTTGTTTTAATTCAGTTTTAATAAAATTCAACTGCTGGGATATAATATAGTAATAGTAAAAGAAGATCTGATGATTATAATAGATATTAATATTAATATATATATTAATCATAATAAACTACAATGCAACAAATACAACGATAATTTTATGATATCATATAATTTATATTTAATATACTATATTTTTATATTTTTGTTGGTGTAAATGCATTATTTCCTAATACAAAAAGTCTATCAAACAAAACCTACACAGTTTTGTTCTGAAATATGTTTCGAAACACTATTCCTCAGCTGTTTTCATTACTGTGCCATGCAACTTGCATGCAACGCTCAAATTCTTCACACACGGATGAGCGTGTTTCATTGGAAATACTGAGTCACACAAACAACAGTCGATCAATCACACGGTTAAAATGAGGAAGAGGAAGGTCCAGTAAGAGATACATGCACATGCCTCTCACACATGCTACCTTCAGCATACGCCGCTGAAAACTAGGCTGATCTGCTGAAATGTAACCGTGATCGTAGCGAGGGAAGACCATCTGCAAACACGAGTCGCCCAGAGACAGGAAGAGCCAAGCAGAACAGATGAGGGATGAAAGAACAAAAGAGAAAGTTAAGAGGAAACAGTACAGAGCATTGACCACCTCAGATTGCGTGTTAGACAAAGAAACACAGAGAAAGATCTCAGTGGAGCGAAAGAGGACGACGGCCTTCAAGAACCTATGGAGCGGCTTTCATAGTCTAAGAAAACAAACCTTAATAAGAATCTGATTACTTTGAAGGCCCGCGTGACTGCTTTGACCCTGCGAGAAGAGAGATTAAAGAGAGGAGCTGAGATACAGATGAGACATCCATGAGTTGATTTTCCAACTCCGTAACGCACATTGCAGTGTTCTGATGAAGATAAATATGAAGAATTAAACTAAAAAAGATCGGTGATGTTGGTCAGTGGGATGTTGTTCTGGATGCTGGTCTCAAAAAGTGTTGCTGGGATCAAAAGCAGCTTTAGTATTTTTTCATTATCAGAACATCAACTTTTTTTTGTTAATTCCATGCTGAATTTTGGCAAAAATCTGTAAATTACATTTTAAAATTTCTCTTTACTCATTTTAAATACCGATTTCCAGTGCACACCAACCAGGTTTGACATCATTTTACCTTGAGATAAGACACCCTCTTGATATGATGACATCATGTTGTCATCAGTATCACTCCGCATGAAGTGAAATACAACTACCTGACCTAAAATCCATTCCTCCAAAATCCATTGATATATACAGGCATGGATTCAGTGTTGCCCAGGCTATCACAGCTCTTTCGTTGTTGTAAAAAATCTGTATACATTTCTTTGTTCTGATAAACTCAGGGAAAGTTATTTGAAGGAATGCTAGTGATCAAACAGTTCTTGGACTCTATTGACTATCATAGTAGGTAGAAAGCCTTTGTAGTCAAAAGTACACCAGAACTTTTTTGCTGTCATACATTCCTTAAAATATCACATTTTGTGTTCAACAGAACAAATAAATAAGTGGTGATTTTTCCTATGGCAGTCAAAGGGCTACACAAACTTTTTTGTTACTGGCATTCTTCCAAATATCTGTGTAACGTATATGGAACAACTCAAAAGTGAAGAAATGACAGATATTTGGGTTCACTATCCCACTAACCCAAATTACAAATAAATAAAAAAAAAGCATGTCTGTATTTATAAACATAACTAAAAAGAGAAAAATGAGTATTGTTGAGATTAAAAGTAACATAGTTCTCAATGGCTTTATGATATGTTGTCCAAGGTTTGTACCACAAGTGATGCTTGAAATTTCTCTGCTTTAAATGCAGCCCAAAAAAGACAATGTGGCCTGTCTGAGCTGAACCTTAAATACAAAATTTTCCAAAATTGTTGGTGGTGCCACCTTGAAATAACACTGGATATAAACAATGTTTTATTTTTGCTGTCTTGAAATCACACAGGTCTTTAAAACAAATTCATGTTTGCATGCCTCTTTAAACCACGAGGGCTGAACTGTGCTGGCGGTAATAACCCTGAGGCTTCTCGAGGGCAAGTGTCTGCCATAAGAGATTTAGAAAAGAAAACATTCAGTTTAGTCACAACCAAATCTGTAGAAACATCATTTGTGTCAAGATAATAAAAAATTCGTAAACATTTTTATGCTTCTTGCATATCAAAATACATGACAGATTGTCAAAAGTTTACAGTAACTTGAACAACCCAGAGCATCACTTCACAAGTTCGAATACAGCACCCTTGTAAGTTAAAAACACATGTGATGTAAGGACTGTCATTTTACACATGACGTCCAAAGCTGTTACCCATTTTTGTTCATGTGAAATCTAAAACACCTCCCGGTCACTGTGGCGTAAGATAAACGGTTGTGGGAAAACTTTGACCATGCTGTAACATTTCAAACATTTCACAGCTACGATTATATTTGCTTTAAAAGACAAAATGGTATAGCGAGAAAAAGTGAGAGAGTGAGATGCAATGTACTGATGGCAGTTTGACCATGAGGCTTAAGTTAGAAGGGATGTGGTGAGCTGAGAGATGACTGAGGTTTCCCACACTGCTGCTTTACTCAGCAACTCACAAAAACCTACCATTGACTTCCATTGTTCTGACATAAATTAAATTTACTTCAGACCAGCACCAAACCTAAAATACCACTTTTGATATATTAGAAGAAAATATATATTATTTACTCCATATTTCAAATTCAGTTAAACTAAACCACAATAAAGACAGGTCAAAAATATCACTCCATGATTCATTGTGTTAAAAGGCTAACGAGGAGCAGGGTATGATGAGTCCCAGCCCAAAATCTGACAAATGAACCCATATGATCAATTTGACCCATTTATGTTCGTTCTTATGGGCACATTTGGGATGTCCTTGTTCATAAAAAAACTGTTGTTAGTAGATTTTGTAAAGGTTACTGCAAACATCACTCACCCTTGGCCCGGTGTCTCCCTGGTCACCCTAAACAGACAAAGAAATACAATGAGTACAAACACTAGAACTGTACATTTAGTAAATGTTTGTTTAAATGTGCAATATAAAATATAAAAGGAGTGCATCCTTAAATTGTTTGGTAACAGTCAAGCATCCTGAGAAGTCTCCCGAGAAAGAGCAAACAGAGAAATGCTACATGTTATAAAGTTCACCCAAAAATAACAGATAATAACAGACTCTGACCAACAGCAACAGACACAGGGACATCACACTGGTCCAATAAACCGACGTGTCAGTTGGTGTCTGTCGGCATTTGTCTGTCCAGTGTAAACTGGGCTATTGAAAGCAGATGGTTTTTATGATAGTGTAAGTAAATTAGTAAACAATCATTTTAAATTTAAACAATTTTGATGCAACATCCTTTTAAGATCCATTAGAGTCAGGGTCATAAAGCAGTTAAACTCCGCTCAACACGCTATTGTTTTGTATTTTTTGATGCACTGCAATTGGGCAAAAGACTCCAATAGTGCTTCATTCACCACTTGCTTCTAGTTCCTCTAATTTGAAGCCCGACACGCTCCGTGTCCCGTCCAAAACATGTGTTCACACACACAGGCCAATGCAAACGAATTTGCGAGTTGTTATAAAATTCGGAAACATCTGTTTGCTGGGAATCAGTAAAATGAAAGAGGTCTCTGTGCGTGTGGAGTAAAATATTAACTGAAGACATTAAAATACCTTATCTCCTTTTGGTCCCGGCAGCCCCTGAAATAAATGAGTCAGATGCATTGATTAGACAGAATGTCAAAAATGAAAAATTGTCATGACAAAGCTCTACAGGAAAGAACCACCAGATCAGAGGGCCATTCAGAAACATGTCGGAAAACTGTGAGAAGTTCACCAAGACCAATCACACAAGCTTTGGCGTCATTGTCTTTCTTATTTTCATATGGGCCGGATTTCGAAGATGTTGCAAAATCATCCTTTTTCCAACTAAACTGTACATGTGCTCTAAATAAAGATGTCATTTTTTATCTCTTTAAAAATTATAATATCCAAAAATAATGGTTTGAGAAAAACTAATTATGAAGCATATGAAAGAAATATTAGTCCTGGTCCCGGCCACATTTTGTACAGTATCTGTTTCACACAAACATATCTCTCTCCTAATGAGCTGACAGTCCGAAAAAGTTGTGTTAAAAAAGCAGACTCAGAAAACCTTCACTAAAATGACCTGAGAAGCTGTTATATGCTTGCAAAACCTAAAACCTGGCTGTTATCACACCTAAATGAGATCTGTGAACTCGGTTGAGTGACTTCACTCAAAACAACGCGACAAATGTCTTTCACAGGAAGCAACAGATTAATGACTTGGATGTGGTCTGTCTTACAGATGTCCACTAAGATGAAGTGGTTTGCTTTACATTGGACAAATGAGCTTCCCTTGAAAGTGCTAAAGACTACAACAGGACACTTAAACATTTGCCTGTCTGTAAGAACCCCAGTTAACAATGATAAATACTCTCTGTTTTAAGTGTGTAATCAATTATTTCCATAACATTTATGAAGTGACGGTACATGGCGCTCTATGGGATGTTTCACAAGGTGATAAATGACCTAAAAATATAGACTAAAGGATTAATCACTTATTCTTAATATTGGATACTAGATTGTGGAATACAAAAAAATAATGAGTTGGGGCTATAGAAAATGAAAATAAATCAAAGCTATGTTGTAATTAAGTCTTTTATACAACTTGTAATTAATTCACCGAATTTCTATTTAATAAACTCGTTACTTCTGGTTCTGAGAAAAGTAGAATTGAAAATGCTGTAGTATTGAACAGTACTTAAGTTGTAACCATCTTTCCTGGACAGCTTTTGGCTCATTATTCAGTCAAAATGATGGGATTGAACAACTTTTAATTAATTATAAATACAAATTTTATAACTGTTTGTATTAATTTATTTTTTAAGTTTTTATTAATTATTTTAAAATAATAATAAAAAATCTAATGCAAGAAGCTATAATATTGTCAGAATTATATTTTTGTTGGAAATGTCATTACATAAGTGGAAGCAAATATATTTAGATCAGATGATTTTAAGATAATAAAATACATTTCTGTCAATCCTAAACATTTAATCTTGACTGCTGTGAAGTAGTTTGACTACTGATAAGTCAATCCTGTATTAAACCTCTAAGGTAAACAAGTTGTATGTTTGGAAACATCAGGCCGAAACAAACAAATCAACATCATTTAAGATGCATTTACCTGGCTTCCTTTAGGTCCGGGAGGACCCTGTAGACGAAGAATGTACAAATTAGTCAGTTTTAAAAACGAACATAGGAGAATCAGAAAATATCAAAAGTTTCATTAATATTAGATGTTAAACTGTTTAATTTTGAGAGCATAGTCCATTCATGAACCTGATCATATATACGTGATGCAAATGTTTTACATTAGAATCTCTTTGTTTTTGGTAATCTTGCTACCTTCTACTAAAATAATTTGGTATCTTTGATGAAAAAAAGCCAATTTATCCAATAGAGAATCGTCTATAAGGACGATTCTCTTACAGAGTATCTCAAAAGTGCACACCATTTTGGCAAAGAGCACGGAAAACTTTTTACCTACACATTCATGACATCACAGTAAATCTTTAAAAGCTCGGAATTACTCACAGGTTTGCCATCTAGACCAAGTGGTCCCTGCAAAGTTAAAAAACACAAAAACAGATGATTAAACCCCAGGATTCCAGCACATAGGCTAAGAATAAGGTTAAAATAAGGGCAAAAGCAGATCGATTGTGAAAGTAAGAGGCAGCGAATCATTTAAAAGATGATGAAGAGCAGAAGAAAAATGCAGAATAAAACAGAAACAACGTTGTTGTGCCATGATGTCATTCCTAGTCTTTTAAAGTCAGGCACAGATAGAGTTTCATCCAGCAGTACAATGTAGAATTTAAATGCTTAGTTTGCATCAATGAGATATTAGATTTTTTGCTACTAATGGAATTATCATACAAATTAGAAGTCAGATATAATATAGTAATAGTTTGTTGCTGGTTGCCCCTGATTTTGACAGGGGTAGATGAAGTCCCATCTGTCAGCACCTAGTCCCACGGAAGCTCTAAAAGTAGCGGTGTCGCAAATAAATCATATGAAGCAGTATAGAGTGTAAGAGGGCATCATAATGTCAATGACCTTTGATCTTTAAAGCGTATATATATATATATATATATATATATATATATATATATATATATATATATCTGTACTGTTCCATGTTCTCTTCCAAGGTTCTTTAGAGGTTAGAAGTTCGTTGAGTGACATCATCACTTCAAAGACCAAAACTCTTTTCATAATGGAACATGTGATATATACCAAATAAACTCTGTTTAATACATCAAGAAAAATTTATTAAAAGGAAAGCAGAATGCAAGTATGGTTTCCGTAGATTGTATTCTAATGAGGAATTCTATTAGGATGAATCGGTTACAGAAAACAAAGCAGGTCAAAATGAAGGGTCTCAAACTGATATTCGGTTCATCTACTGGTCAAATATTTAAGGGCACTAAAATTAAATGAAAGGCATATGATTCTTAGTTTTCATTTATAAAAGCCAGATCAAAAAGCAAAGTGTTTGTAGACGGACAAACTTTTTAAACGTGTCTGTATCCAAGTGTTTTTGAACATCCTGCTCTACCTGCACCGTTAAATGTCCAGACAGAAGATGGAAGATAAGTCCACTGTGGACCATAAACCATCCTCGCTTACAGATGTATGATGAGGACAGTATGAGACTTCTGTGGGTATGTTTTGAGGATGGGCTACAGGGTCTAATCACTACATCTGGGAGCATTTACACAGCCTGCTCTCTGTGGTAACTCCTCACTGTGAGCACACACCATGTGCATGCACAGGTCACTGCTGGCGGACTTCCTGCAGGAGAAATTGATGAATTGGTTGAGACATTCAGTCTGATTTATGATCATTGGTCTCAGCCCCTTAAAGTTCATCATTTATTATGAATGAGGATGGTCTTCTGACAGGTCAACAGTATTGGTGGGTCTGTTAGTTTGGCAATTATTTAATAGAGATAACTGGGGGATTTAGATTTTGGAGCCTTAATATTCCTGCATCAAAAAAATGTCATATCGTGAGCACAGTGCAACCACTAACACCATAACAAAAGCACATCAACGCTACCAAGATTTCACACCCACAGATCCATATGGATGCCACACACGAACGAACACAACTCAATTTACGACCCCTTGAGGAATTCAGGTAACCGTAGAAAAATAGAACCCATCCGTTATTTTCAAACATGCTTCTACTTTTCAAGTGTCTGTTGCAACATATTTAATAAACAAACCAAAACCTGATTAAAAAAAACAAATCCACATGAATACTCAACATTGTATTGTGTTGTGCGCATCACCAAATCCAAAGAAAGGAAGAGCAGGAAAAAACTCAAAGTAGCCCAAGATTTACCATATTTATAAAACCACAAAGTGCAAAGGAGTGAGAACGGAGCTTCAAATTACCAGCAAAGCCACAAGAAAATTTAATAATTACTTTTTTGCCTGTTGCCCTTTGCTAGCCTTAAAGTTTTTCAAATCAGCTATAAATTGTAAATTCATCACATGGTATTTGAAACGCTTTGAGTTCATGCCTACAAAAGCATTCCTTCTAAAATTGGACTCTGTGGTGGGCTCAAGGGCTGGAAATCTATGGGATAGTATCAATGGGCTTTCCCAGTCAAATCGAGTCTTAAATGTTCGGACTCTTTCTAATCAAAAGAATCTTTCACAGTTCCATAAAAGAACAAAATCCTCAGTTAATGTCTACGTTTTTTATTGCCAATAATAGATCCAAGTAATTAAATGAGTGAAGTGGTTTGCTAAAAAAAACTTTGCAAACCTTATAATAATGTGGTGAAGAGCACTTCTGTATCTGCAATAAATGAAACTTAAACATTAATAATACATTAATAAATTAAACAGTTAATGACCAAATAAGTCACTTCTGAGCTACATATTTGACCTAAGTTTCTTCATGCTTCCTCTTTCTGCATGAAAGAAACTCAAGCCCCATAATCTCACCGGTGAGAGAAGACCAGTCATCTGGATCTAATGTCAATGAATTCTCAGTTTCTCTCATATATCCAAAGGGAATATCTTTTATTGAACTGTTTTATGTGCTATTCAATGTTTTATTAACCTCCCACTTGCCTCCATAGAATGGTGCTTCTGGATTTAAACTTATCAAATGTTCAGAAGTCTTATAATGGCAGGATCTAGCTTCTATTTGTTTGATAATAGAAATAGTGATGCAAGATGCTTATGTGGTCTAGAAGGTTGCTAGGAAAATTTTATAGATCCTTGAACTGGACCTCTCATGGGCACTATGTGTGATATTTATGACTGTTGCACAAATAGACCAATAGATCAAGAACAACGTATATTTCTCTTCATGAACGTTTTATACACGTTTTCTTTTCTCACTGTTCTTGTCAGAATGAAAACCTCTCGTGTTAAATCTGCAGCCAAAAGAATGATTTATTAAAGAAGGCAATGACAGGCATGTGAGTGAGACCATGGTTTGAATCTGTGGGTAATATGGTCTGTTTACCATACTGCTGATCAAATCATGGCTTTACATGAGCACAGACATGTGGGTACCACCTGAATTAACAAGAACAATGGTGAGGTACCTACACACGCATACACATAGACCACATGTGCATATAAGATGCAACACTGCACACGATCAGACAAACTGGAAAAAAATTGGGCAAAATGGCACAAATAATTTATCAAAGTTTGAGGTATATGATGATACTACAAATGTGGTTTCTGTATATCCACTTATTAATAATTCAAAGTTAATTATTTAAGATAAGTAAAAGACATATTAAGACATACAGCAACTCCATCTTAAAACATCAAGTGTTTAAGAGCTTTGAGGGCACACCTTGCACACGCACACATTTTCAGTTCGGCTTCCGTTTCTCTTTTATCAGCAACTCCCATATCAGGAGACGTCAGTCCAGGGTTTGGAGTAGCAGTGTGAATCATACTAAATTTACATCGCCAGCATTTTGTCATAATTATTCTTCCATGACCCCGTCATCTTCTACAAACATATTAATATTCCTCTAAAGGTTTAGTTAAAACGAACTGTCAGTCAAGTTTATTTACAGAATACACGGGGGAGAAGAGTTTGTCTGAAAAATGTCGCAAAGAAAAGTGAGCTCATGAGAGTGCACGTTAATGTAAAAGCAGTTTGGGATTGTGTTGTAAACTGTGAATTTGGTCCAGATTCATGCGTACACCTGTCGCTTTGTTTCAGATGAACAGAGGTTTGGCAGATGTTTTTGGAGACACTGCAGCTTCAGATATCCAAACCAATTTTGTAGAATGGAGCATTCTTATACAATTTGGAATCAACACAAGATATAACGGATATAAATTAAGACCTTTATATTCTTTAGGCAAAATATAAATATGCATGCTTTTTGGGCGTATCATATAAACATCTCTTTACACAACATCCATTAAGTTTGTTTCGAGAATATTTTTGTGTAACATATATACACATAGACACACCTGTCTGTGATTAGCATCCGACTTTTACCGGCAGACATACAAATCTGAAAAAACACTCTAACACTAATTTGCTGGCATGAATGAGCCAGACTGGCATATATACTAATCCTGAGAGTGATCTTGCAATTACAGTGGCGTAGCATATCTGTACAAACATCTCTGTGATTTACTGTAATGTCAGCAACGATAGGCAGAGAGACAGGAAGTGATAATGATTTTGATGTATAATTGGCTGCCGATGACACGCAAGTAAGGCTTAGTCATAAGCAAAACAAATACACGTTCTCTTTAACTCATCCTTCACACCCATGAGTAAAGTTTGTTAAGCAAACAAAGCATCATATTCCGAGCCAAACCAACCAACCATAGACTCCAGACAAAACAAGTTAAAGAAGGCCTGATTCACTCTGTGACTCAAAGCAAAATAACTTCAATCGAACACCAAATTCACTTTGACGTGTTCCAGGTCGGCCTGTAACTTATCACACTGGCCATATGATGTTTTGTAGAAAGCCACTAGAGGCCACCAGACCACCAACATATCAGGTGACATCAATTACAACATTATTCTGAAACCTCTTTCTGGACCACAAGAACTGATTTCATGCTTGCATGCATATACATTGAAATCGACCTGAAATCAGGAAAACGACTTTGTTTCTGAGCCACGAAATTAAGTAGCCATTCTAAAAGGGTAACAATATTTTGCTCCAAAAAGTTAATTAAGAATTAAAGTAAGAAGCTGGTTAATATGCAGTTGCCCAGCAAGGCTGTTTACTTCTGCACAGCCACAAGTGATGATTTGTCTATGTCCAATCCATTCTCAACACATTTCTGTTCCAGCTCTTCCATTTCAGGGTAATCCAGAAAGCAGGAAATTATAATCTGAGCCTCTAAGTGTCTAGTTTCCCGGACAATGTTAAGCCAATGGCTTCTTCTGAAAGGTTTCAACAGAGAAACACTATTAGGAACATAATTAAGACCAGAAGTGGTTTCTCTTATTCCAGGAAACTCAGCGTCATTATGGTCCATGCAGTCAAGATAGCAATACAGTTTTACCTTAATGATTTATGTTGTTATTGCAGGCGAACAATGTTGATGAAAAAGATGCAGATTTTTGTAAAAAGCAGAACACTTTACTATCTGAACCACATCGTCGATGATAGAGATAAGACGATTCTATTTGTGCAGTAGATATTAATAAATATGTTTATGTAAAATCATAAAACAAATTTGAGCAAAGGGAGAAGCTTAAACAGATGGGTAAAAGTTTAATCAAGATTATCAGCAAGAGGGAAAATAGTGGTAGAAAGAAAATTGTTTCCAAAGAGCCAAACAGAAAAAAAATAATTTACCGGATAACCATCTCGCCCATGTTTGCCCTGTGCAAATAAAAATGATAAACAGTGTATCAGTATAAAAAACATAAAAAAAAAATAAAACAACATTAAAGTGATAGTTCACCCAAAAAATTTTAATTGTTTCAAAATGTATTGTACATATTCAATTGAAATTTCAAACCTGTATGACCCATTTCTTCTGCATAACATTAAAGAGGTTATTTTGAAGAATGTTAGAAGCAATATCAAAAAGTCAATGGTTACCGTTGTTGTTCAGTTACCAATATTCTTCAAAATATCTTTTGTGTTCTGAAATGTTTTTTTGGGAGGAATATCACAGCAAAGGAAGAAAAAGTACTTCCAAAGAAATAAAGTTAACTATTTTGACTTAAACGGGTAGAAGGCAGTTCTTAATGTAATCTGTTTCCCTCAATATAAAGAACGTTTTCACATCTTGTCAATCTTCTCTTGCTGTAAATCTTTGCTGTTTATGCCTACGAGCCGGATTATGATTTCAAAGTCTGTAAAAACTCAAAAGAAAATAAACCTGTGAAGCACCACTCTACAGAAAAGCATATGAAGTTCCACATAAACCACCCTAAAGTGTTATAAGCTGTCACAAGGCGTAAGATCTGTAAGCACTGCATTTATAGATAAAATCCTTACAGCATGTTAAAATATAGATTAAAAACTTGATATCAGTTTGCAACAAAGTGTAGACAGCTTAAATTGAACACAAATCTAAAGCAGGTGAGTAGTGCGATGTGTAACCTGTTGTTGCCTGTGTGTTAAACTACTTTTACACTCAAGAACTTTCAGGATAAAGCTTCTGGAGCTTGAGAAGAATTGTCAGAAGATGCTACAACCTAAATATGTTGAGGTTGTGGAAGAAGTTAACTCACCAAGCAAATGTCAGTCACAGAACATTACACAGATCATTCAGTACCTGAGATGTCATGATGAAGAAGTGTGATGATAAGGGTACTTACTGAGGGTCCTGTAAAAGAGATAAACAAAGAAAATAAAGAAAAAATATTAAAAACATGTTATCAGTTTAGTTAACAGTTTAAAATGGTTTTCCTTACATTTCTTAATGCAATAAAACTGTACAGTAAATACATTTAAACTGCCAGAACTTTTTGATCACGTTATTTTTTAAATTATGAAAACAATAGATATGACCTTTTCAATAGGAGTAAAATCTCTAAATGAGATTCTGGAACAAACTGAAGTAGAAGTGTACAATCCTCAGAGGGGGCAAAAAGGTTACATAACAGACATTTTATAGGGTCAAAGGTTCTTTGTATTAACTTTTCATATGCAAGTTTACCACTTGCGAAGCATTCAAGAGCAAGATGGGGAAACATGATTTGTTCATGTGTGTCTCACAAAAATAAAAAAGGAAATGAATCAAGATCACCATTGTTTAGTTAGAAAGACATTTTGAAAATGGATGATGGTCCTTATTAAACAAGCTCCTTTTAATGAATGAATGATGTGCATGTGACTGGATAGATCTTTGCACTGATTGGTCCTCTAAATGTCTTCCAGGTTTCGACCATATTTCCTCTCGCACACTGTAGAAACAAACAGATGCTCGAGCGAGAGAACCTCCTCCATCCATCTACTCATGTTCAACTTTTCCTTGCCCACTTCACAACAAGCAGGCACGGCTAAGCAGAACCACATCTAGCAGAATCGGTGACAAAATGACCCACTATCTCTATGTAAATAAAGTATTCTGCCAGCGTTTGATGTTCCTCTCCCAAAGCAGCGGGCCTGGAACGGGTTTTAGAAACAGATGTAAAGAATTGCCCTTCTGTCCAAATGCCAGTTCAATGAGAACGAAGTGATCCCAGATTTAATCAGATCGGAGCAGGAGGTGAACATAGATTCTGATTTACAAACCGTTCACATCCATGGAACAAAGATAAAGTTAAGATGTGGTTGAAATTCTAGGTGCTTTCAGGCAAAGATTTATCCAGTCACATTCTATCTAAAGAAATTTCATATGGCCCAAGTGGTGCAACAGTGAGTCAACTTCATTCACTACTGCCCCGCTCAACATTTTTACATACAAGGCTAAATTATGATTAAGCAGAGTTAAATAGTTCTGAATCATCATTACACAGACATCAACATTGACTCAAAACCACTTGAAAGCTCAGGGAGATATCAAGAAATATGACTCACCAGGGTCACCTCTTCTTCCACGTTTTCCTGGAGGACCTGAAGATATAACATAAATAATTCAATACAATCTTATTTATACAATAAAATCTCATACATCTTAATGTTTATGTTCTATAAAGTTTTTTATCAATACTGCATAACACCACAAATACATTAATCACTCAACACTGGAAAAATTGGTTTTACCTCGGTTCCATGTGTTGTTAATTGCATCCGTTCATTGTGATGAACATAATTTTGTTTTAAACTAAAGAGAAATTACTTTTGAAAACTTAATCATGTGAAATGGATGTCCATAATAAAATTTGGTGATTACAACAACCCATTTATGTCAGTGTTTCTATTAAAGATGTAAAATCATATTTTCTCTTCAATTAATTAAAAAGTCTATGGTTCAGAAAAAAAATCTGATTTTCAGATTAAAGAAAAAAAATCAGATTCTCATCGTTTTTAAAATCCTTTTTTAAAAATGTTAACTTTTCTTGCATAATTTCTTTAAATTTTGAGGTGAAACTATTTTTCAATTGCAAGCCGTAACTGGATGCTTGCAGCAGAAATGTGTAAAGTGCAAAGAAACTTGTGTGACAATGAAACGGGAGTAAAAGTCAATTTAAGAGATGGAAACCATCAGGATTAGGCAAACTATTTTCACAAATAAACTGAATAAGGCATCGTGGCCCACCGCATCACTTCCTGTTTGTGTGTATTTATGACAGAACAAAGCGGCCATGGGCATACCTCCCAGACTTTTCAAGATCGGTAGCCAAACCCCCACCTTCCCTTCTCTCTGGTTAACCGATTAACCCTCTTCTTTCCCCTGGGCACTAAATCACTTCCATCAAACCCCCCCCACCTTCTTTTGGTACTGTGAAATAGAAACCATACCTGAGCGAAGCTGGAGAAGGTAATGCTGGGATGCTAATGAGCTCTAGTCCCAGACACACTCTTCTTGTTGGCATTATTGTTATTATTCTAGGTTAATCTACCCCTGCTGGCTCGACCCCCTATTAGAGATCTTTGACTGACAGGAAAAAAGGTCTCGGGTTTTAGCTTCCCCTGTTTGAAATGCTGCTCTAAATCTTGCACATCTGGCAACAAAAACATCAAGCAATTCATACAGACACATACAGATACAAATTATCCTACATAGTCCCTTGGAATAAAAGTGGCATTTGATAGAACTGCAAAATGCAATTATATTTTAATGTTAATCAAAATGTTATATTATTACAGCACATTTATTTTATTGATATTGCTGTAAATGTTGCAACAGTATTTAACTTTTAAATCTGTAATATTCCTTCAACCGCAGGTTAAAGATCCCTGTATGAAGTGCACTTACACACAAAAAGTTAGAAAAAATAGCTACTGACTTTGATCTGCTTCTATTTAAGAATAGCTTGTGTCTTTTTGTGTAAATTACATCATGTATCATTCCCTTTCTTATATAACATGCCGTTTATCATTTAAAAGGCCCCTTGCACTACGGGTTGTAACTTTTCTTTACAGTATTGATGTTTTAGGCACTGTATACGACGACACAAATCACAGTAAAAATACTGAATCAAGGCTTCATCTTTTAGCTTTTCTGGCGTACTGCAGTACACAGTATCACATTACAAAAGACCAAACCACAAGAGCTATAAATACAAGTGTAAGTATGTTCTTCACCAACAGAACCCATAAACACTACGGGGAAACTCAGAGACACCGGGGTCGATGCTTCGATTCTGAAAGACTCCACTAAATGGGCCTCTGATGTTTTATTTTTTATATCTGTCAGCGTCTGATGAACTGTCTCATGGACAATTATTATAACAGTAACAACTTCAAGATTAAAAGTTTGATGCGGGTTTGATTGAATCTGGATGTAATCACAGTCACCGGCAACCTAAAGGTCTCCTCTGTTCTCCCCTATAGCTGTCTCCATACATTAACATTTAGAAATGACATAATTGAAGTGTATCATTATTTTCAGCTTGGAATATCCAACCACTTGCCAAATTCTGTCCCTTATCCAATCGAGAAGGTCTGTTTCTTATATTTACGCGCAAGTTTGATTTAGCTACTGTGACATTCTGTCTAAAGCAAATGTTTTGAAGAAAACAAAAACGTCATTTCTATTGCAAAGTGAGAGCCAGGCATGTTTTTATCAGGCAAAACAACTGGTTATAATAAATGTCATAGGCAAATTAAATCTCAAACCTCTATTTCACTCCAATATGAAAGAAGAACAGAAACTCTTTTTCACGTGTGAAACGCAAATATAATTTATGACTATAGCTCTGGAATAATTCATTGCGCTCTCCAAATGACTTTCATGTTGATGAAAAATGCAAAAGCGGAGATTTTTAATGTGATGTTTGACAGGTGGTTTATGTTGACTGGGGTTTGTAACAGTGCAGGAACTCTGACTGTCAAATCAAACGCTGCCGTGGTCATGCGAGATCACAATTTGCCAAATAACAGAGCTTAAGTCATGCGTTCAGAAGAGGAAAGCAGAGGTGTTTGTGTGTGTTTTTGTAGGAGTGTGATGTTTCAGGTGCCATGTGCATCACAGCCAAAGCCATCACATTTACATTAATTCATTTAGCAGATATTTTTATCCAAACAGACTCACTTCACTTCATATAATGTATATGCTAAATATGCATGCTGTCCCGTATTGTCTGTGCTCTTACATGGGTATATTTGTCTGCTGAATGATCTCAGTATCTATCTTTTTTTGGACAACATTAATGACTCTGTCACAGATTCCCCATAATGAGCAAGTGTGCTGTGTTTTCTTATTTTTGTGGCTTTGTAGTGTCTGATTTGGAGTGCTTCTGTTTTGTTGAACCACAAAAAAAAGAACATTTAATTCTGGCTGTCAGTCAAATGTGCCAGTATAAAGTAAATAATAATTCACTGTTGATGACTTATATTAAAATAAGTATTAAACTTATTTCCATAGTGCTATTTCTTTTAACGCATCAACAATAAAACTTCTCAAAAATTAAGAATTGAAATGCTTCTTAAGTGATTCTGTCATCTTTTACCAAGACTCTTGTTATTTCAATCCTAAGAATATTTTAAAGAATGTTGGTAACTGGCACTTATTAACTTCTTGTCCATACAAAAAAAGTAAATGGGTGCCACTGTTCTTCTTTTGTGTTTTGAGGAAAAAAGAAAGTCATGCAGGTTTAAAATAACAAGGTAGGTAAATGATGACATCATTTTCATTTTAGAGTGAACTATCATGTTTAGAAAAAAAATTTGTTTAAGAAAATCTCAATACTTTTTACTTTTATAAAAAAGTTTCTATTTGCTCTTTAAAAAGTATTACTTAATTGCAATTTTGTAATGTATTAAAAGCATTTGTACACATTTTTTGTCCAACCACAATAAAATAAGAACATATTACTTTGAAAATCAAAACAACCTAAGACTGCATTGTACAGAAAAACAGATGAAAAAGGACATTAGCATGTAAATCCCGTGTGATTGTTGCTGTTTACTCATGTTGTAAGTGCGTGTGTTTTGTCATTAAGTTTGGCCTTTGCGTGATGGAGTGTTAACTCGCTTGACCTCCAGATAAACAACCATGCCTATTCCGCCCCCCCAGCAGTTGCCTTCCAGTGAAACACTTCCATGTGTGTGTTGACGCTAGAAGTGTTGGTGTTTATGAGAGAAGCCGGTTTCTACACGGGTCCCAGACGCTCGTTGGGTGGCTTTGTCATTAGCTCGGGTTATTATAGTGGTCAACAGCCAGTACATACACCAAGAGGATGTGCAGACTCACGTTCCATACGACAAAGCGCCCCCGGGCTCCATTCTGCACCTCTCGAAAGATGGATAGATTTGCTCTTTACAAACAGACTTTACAAGGGCTACCCATGTAGGGTAAAATGTCATCACACAACTCTTTTTAAAACACAGCTGTGAGAATAAAAGGTCTAGGAAATGTGAGTGGACGTTTGAAAATCAATTGCATAACCTGATGGTAGATCTAACATACCCAATATTTTGAAAGTCACAGCCAGCTTAATAATGATGCATACAACTGATTATAAATAAGCAAAGGCAACAATGTTTTGTTTTGTTCTCGGTTACAGATTACAAGTGATCTTTGTCTACACACAACATTTAAAGAGCATGAAATTATGTATTGTCATGGTACGGTAAACATTTAACACAGTGGCGTTTTTTTCCTTAATGTGAAAACCACAAATTGTATTAATTTATGAGGTGGTGCAAAGTTCGAATGACACCCTGACCAATCTATGTCCTTTAAATGTTTACCTGACTTGAAAATGTTTTTTTGGGGGGATTTTCACCTAAAACTAAAGGTGTGAAATGTTCCTACTATGGTGTTCAATGGGGACAAAGAACTGTTTGGTTTCAAGCACTCATCCACACATCTCTATCTGTGTTCATCAGGAAAAATGAATTTTATACAAACTTGCAACAACTAATTTAAGATTTTTTATTATTTATATTGAATATTTATTTTAATGTTTAAAAAAGGAGCCTGGCTTATCTAATGCACTCTTAAACATAAAAGTGCCCAAATGTTTTTTTTTTACATGATGCCATTCAGTCAAACATTTTTTTTAAAACAGTCTTTTTCTTACCTTTATAATCTGAACCTTTCACTACCACAAAGAACTTTTTGTGTTTCTTAAAATGGTAAAGCTATTTTATTGAGCCATTAAGAAAAAAAGTTTTTTTATGGTAATGTGAAGCACCTTTATTTTTAAGAATGTGCTGTTACTAATAAGCTGGAAAAAGTCAAGGATTTATTCTTATGTATTGTCATGAATTTGTAATTGAAGACATAACAATGAAAATATGTCCACACAAAACATGTCTCTCAAGAGAACATTTAAAACATTTTTTAAACTTTATCTTAAAGGCACTAATAAGCTCCAAATACTTACGTTGTAAAAATATGGTTGCACCATTCATTCATATGAACGTCAACACTCATCTAACAGAAAACAGGGAATTTGTGGTGTCTAGTCTTATACACGAGTGTCCCTGTGAGGGTTAACCGCATACAGGTACATTGTCATGTGGTCCTGGTTCCCAGATTACACTCCTACTTTGGCGCTTCATTGAATGCCGTCTAGGCAAAACCCTGGACCGAATGAGCATGCAAGGTATGAAGGTCTGTTTAAAATCATAACCTTAGCATCAAAGACCAACTTTAATCTTGTGGTGATTTATGAAAAACCTAATGAAGAATCAGCATTAAACTATGCAAGAAATACCTTTACTGGAACACCATGTTTTGTTTTTTTATGTTTTTTTAATACTGCTGACCAACTCGCATAGCCCGAGATGAAAAACATTTGTAACTTGAGTGCTGGATGTTTTAAAAAAGGCATTAGAGCTGCCTGTTATCATTAAATCCAATTCTAATGACTGTAAACCACAGGCTCTAGTTTTGGCGGACCGGATATCATTTCAGCAGGTTTTATTATTAACGTGAAAATCACCGTAACAGAAGCCAAGATTTTTATTATTCCTATTTGCAAAAAAATGTGCTTTAACCGTGCCTAGTAACCACAATATTAGTGTGTGGTATTGCAATCCTTAAAGTGTTCTTCAAAGTCTGCTTGCCCTTCAGTTAGTCAAAGACAAAACAATACTGATATCTCTGTGTATGCCAGTAACCTAAAAGGGCCGATGTTCTGTATCAAGTAAACGCTTTAGGATTTATGGATTGAAATAACATACATTGTTTTCTTTTCATCCATTGAATAACACAATCTGGTGTTTGAAACATTCTTAAAGTGATACTGTAGTGACACCAAAATGAAGATTGTGCCCTTTTACTCACTCCCTTGCCAATTCAAAACTGCATGACTTTTTAACAAATCAAATAAGAAGATATTCTAAAGAATATAGGTAACTGGCACACATTCACTTGAACTGCTTTTGTGTCTGTACAACAGAAGTGAATAGTTGCCACTGCTGTTCGGTAACCAAATTTCTTCAAAATATCTTCTGTAAGTTTTTTGTGGCAGAAAGTCCCATGCTGGAGTAAATTGTCATTCAGGTAAAATACACATTTTCTGTATAATCATATTTCCTTAATTCAATTCTGTTTCTGTTTTTAAAGTTCATGCACAGGGCTTTAGGAGGCAGAGTCCAGATCGACAGCTGTTCAGAGTGACCTTGGGAACATATTTACATCCACATTACGGTAGTTGCAAAATGTTGCCAGATCACGAGCCTTTAAGCATCTCAGACATTTGCTTTTGCTGCCAAATACAGTCAGACAGAGATGACTGGCTATCATTTACACCTTTAAACACCTTAGCTATTGATTCCAGAGCACATGCTGCCAGACACTTCAGTGAACACCTCATTTCTTACAAGGAAACTGAGAAAGTGTGCATGGAGAGAAAAAAGGGAGAATTGATAGCATTGTTTCGAAACTGAACAAGTTGATATGACGACTGTCAAAGCTTTAGCAGCACCAAATCTATCAATTAACCCTGAATTATAAAATATATGAGAATAATTTCTGTGGTTTTGCATGTGTGAAAGTCGCTGCCACAACACTAGACTGTTGTATAAGATCTCCAGGATATTACAATGCAGCTGCAAATACCCAAAGCACAGGTGCCTAAAGTTAAAAAAAGACGATTTGCAGATACGGCTTTCTGAGAAGTAACAGCACAATTTCTCCGACTCAACTATACAATTTGAGGTCTCATTTATTTTCGTACCACAGTGTGGAACAAAACTTTTTGTGTTTCATAAAAATAAAGGATTCTTCAACAATTATTTGCCAGTTGACTAAAAAAAGAAACAAAAGAAGATATTTTGAAGAATGGTGATAAATTGTACCTATTCGTTTGCATTGGCTTTGTGTCTGTACACTATTAATGAATGAGTAACACTGTTGTTCGCTTAGCAACGTTCTTCAAAATATCTCTTTTTAGTCCTGCAGAAGAATAAAGTTTTAAATTACAAGAGAATGAGTAATTCGTTTTAAAAATGAGTGACCTGTCACTTCAAGATATGCAGGGACAAATTGTAATACAGATAAAATAAACCTCTATGTATAAAAATATATATTGCTTGGTCCAAACTTACTTCCTACGAACGAACTGTATAATTTGAGGTCTCGTTCACTTTCGTAGCACAAACAGTGTGGGACGTTATAATTTAATGTTTAAAGAATCTTTAACACAATCAAAATAAGTCATGATTGCTTTAGCAGCCACCACTAAAAACACACAATTCAACAAAACTGTCGAATTCTATGCAAACATTTGAGCATCCAATAAATCCTATGAAAACCTCATCTAATGACGTTAAATAAATACGGCTGTCGTGTGACTTATGCTTAAAATTAAGCTCTTTACAGTAGATTTTTCGAACGAAAATATTACATTTAAACAAATAAAAACAAGCCTACATTCAGAGGTTTTTACCCAGCTTTATCTGTGCCAGACACACTTCAAACCGATGAATTCCTTGCCAATTACTACAGAAAGCTCAAAACCACATATCAAAACATCTTAGAAGTCTAACATGTGTTATTTAATATGTAACCGAGCAATTTTTCTTATTAAAATCAACATAACACAGTAAAAACACAAATTTAATATGTCACTCAAGTTGTATAACAACTTTGGGCTTTTGTTGAGTGAAAATAAGACATTACCATCCTTGGCTTAAGTATTTCTTCCATTGTGATATTTACAGATGGGGTGTATATTTGAAGGCAGAGCAGATGAGCTAAAGCTCATAATGACTGTTTAGATTCATGGGTCACGCATTCAGACTGAGAAAGATCTTTCTTATAAGTAATGGTGACTGACGTTTGTCCACTTGCTTTGAAGAAAAATCAACTCAATTTATACAACAAAGTTCTTATTATTTTCTTCTGGGATTTGACCCAGACCAAAGCTTTTGTGTTGTTTAACTTTCAAAAGGCCATAATGTTTCTGGTGGCTTGTGAGATCACGGCCAATGCAACCGAGTTTCTGGGAATAAACAGACAGATGTTTCATAGCCACTAAATCAAGAACATTTGACACCTTTGTCATCATTATCTATTGTCTTGTTTTCAGACATTTCATAGTGACTTTTTAGGGCTAGACATGTCTGATGCATGCCTGAGAACATCTAGGCCCAAAACATATGACTAGTAAAGGTTTTGAAAAGACTAAAGATACATTTAAGTTTGCAGGCATGGATTAAATGCCAAAAATAGGTACATATGATACTACACATCTAAAAAAATATGTATTTAGACATACTCAAACCTGTCACCTAAATATTCACCTGATACAGGCGGGCATTTTTGTTTTCCCAGTTTTTGGATGTTCCATGTGGTCGGAAGTGTTTTGTTGTCTTAATGCCTTCCAGTGATATTTCTGAATATACAAACTAAGCTCATCTGGAATGAGAGTTTTAAATATAAATTTTTAAGTACAATAAGACATGTTGGCTTTCTGAATTCTCGATTTTCAGCATGGTTAAAGTACTTGGTGTAATATTGTCAAAACTTGTATGAATATTCTGACCTTTTATGATAGCTTTGTTCTAACATTGTACTTTTAACATTATGCATCATCTATTTTTCTGATTTCTATACATTTAAGACAAATACTAATATGTAAACTCTAAAGCGACAATTGTGGAACACAACCATTATCCCAGAGAAAATTTCCAAAGCACTTTCTCATGACCAACAGTGATTTTTACAAACACCAATACACAACATTTGAATGAATCTTGTAACTGATGTCACATTTTGGCACATATGGCTATAATATGGCCTGATGGATCATCAAATAGATGCCCTCCAGGATTGCGCTCTGTTGGTGCAAAAATGAGCGATCCCATTCATCTTGACAGCATAATGCTACTCGTGTGCTTAAAAGTTGACCCAAACGTGCATAAACCGGAGCCAACCGCATTCTTTAAACAGGATTTACGATTGGCCAACCAAAGAGATGATGATTCTGTAAGCCAGCTATTACATCACATGGAGAAAAGCCACACAGAGAGGTTAAAGGTCACATGAGAATATGAGAGATGTGGCTATATGTAAAGTACATCAAATTCCTTAGTATGATGTAAGAAAATATAAATCTTTAAATGTTGATAATATAATAAATGAATTCATCATTTAAATAGAAAAATCTATTTTGTGTTTTAAGAAAATAAATGATAACGACAATAAAAGAAAAGCTTTGTTTCATAATTGATTTAGCCACTGGCCATAAGGGACTATTGAATAAGCATTAAACAGGATGAAATAACAACCATGAAAATAACCACCATGTGCTACTTATATAAACCGTGACCACAAATAGAGTTTGTATATAATGCGTGGTTTAATAAGAACAGGATTAAGCCTAAATTAAATTAAAAACAGATTTATCAGCTTGTGCTAAACACATATGCTAATGTTATTTTAAAGAGAGACGGCTATCGCAGAGTTGGAAGACATAACAATGAAAATATGTGCACACAAAACATGTCTTCAAGCAATCTGGTATTAAACCATTTTTTGCTCAGGCCAATTTTAGAAATATCTCTTTATATTCTCTCTTTGTAAAGCTGCAATTGGACGATTCCAGCATTATGGACGTAATGCTGGATTATTTTAAGAGAGATCTTGGGTATTTGAACCACCAAATGTTGACGTATGTGTTAAAAGTATACTAAAAGCCTTTGGTCAGAAGTCGACATTTTCACGGAATAGCCGAATTGAAACAATTTATAAAATGCCATTCGTCATGCTATGACTTTGGAACATAAAAGAAGAGTGACATGTTCCACGAGACCTATCCACATTAGGCTCACCTGATATCTGTGTTGCAAACCTGCTTTGAAACCAGCAAATACACCGTAAATTCTAATACCATTAGCCCTAAGGAAGGTGAACAGAACACATAACACGAGAACCCATAAGGCAGGTTATTGAATTATGAAGATGTCAGGCAGAAAGGCCTGCCGGTCAGCATGGAAGCAGAGCAGATGCTGATAACAGCTCATGTAATGACGTGTGCTGTAAAATATGCCAGTCAGAAGCGGTAACAGATCTGGCTCGAGAAATCTACCATGCAGGTATGTGGCCTCTTCTCATGCATGTTTACAGAGAGCTTTAATCTCCACGAATGCAGACAACTGTACAGAGTGATATTATTCAGCACGCACAAGGAAAACATTTTCAATCTCAGGAAATATTGACCCACATTTCGTAAGTGGTGTTCCATGGGAAAGAAATACCTAGACTTTAATTTCATTTAAAATATTACATTTGTATTTCATGTATTGTGTATATGTTATATATTTATGTTATATTTATTTTATCAATAATGAATAAATAAATATTATGTACAATATTATGACACTTACAAGTGTTGGAGGGTTCTATAAAAATACAGCCGAATTAAACTAAACAGACCATTTTGTCTTGATACGGGTGACATCATGGTGTTTAACACAGGCTTCATAAGTATTCTCTGGAAGCTTTGATTTTCATGAAGGGGGCAGAACTAACAATGTCAAATATCGCGACCTGTGACATCACCTTTTACAACTCAAATAACTACCTGAAACAACAATGCCTACAGGTTAGTGATACTTACTCCAGCTCTTAATACCATCAACATGTGAACAGACAAGTTCAATATGCCTTTAGCAAACAAATACACATCTGTGAAAAATGAACTAAAATATGCCTGGCCTTTAACCACTGTCCGAGCCCTAGAAGTTGAATGACTCTTAAAAGAATGTCAAAAGCATTCATCTTTGCACTCTGCATTTCAATTTTAGCATGCCACATTGTAAATGTATGCTTTGATTTCTTACATAAATAGATTTCTAACATGTTTTCTAAGGAAAGGGAAATAACACCGAAATATGGTTAGATTTTCACAAAGCACAGTGACAAACATAAAGGGTGACTAGTGATAAAAAACATAAAGGCACGTTTTGTTCTACAGACAGCACATATGGAAATCAAGGAGAAGTCCAACCCACGTCTTGCCCCCAGCGACCTCCATCCTCGGGGGGAGCAGCTGTAGCTCTGTCCCATCTATCTCTTCACCTTGGGACTTAAAGGGTCCCCCTGTATACCCCCTGAGTCTGACAACCGCAGAGTTGAAAGTGAAGTCTGGCTGCGTTCGATTAAGTTATTTGCTTGCTATAGTGCAGGCTAAAGGAAGTTTCCCACTGACAAAATCTGACAACAATCAGATTCCTGTTGAGCTGGCTTTGTGTCACATGCAGTGATATATAGCTGTAATTCTTTTCAAGGAAAACATTCGACAAGTTTATAAGCTTATAATATCAAACAAAATGAAGTTAGGTTTCAAACTATAATTTTTTCCAAATTAAATCAATATTATACGCACACTGGTGAATTATGTTTATAGTAAATGTGATGAAACACACCTGTGGTTCCTGTGCTAGCTCTGCAAACCTATAAGAATTTCTTTCATCCATTTAACCAGTTGAAAATCCAAAAACGTTAAGAAATGTAATAACACACCTCTGCTCAACAATCTGCACATTTTGGGGCCTAGATCTGCCTCATTTAGCAAGAATTCCTTTAAAATCAAGTGTAAATGAGTGTTCACTAGATATAATGTTAAATGCCCAATCATTGGCTTAATGACTGTAAATGTAATTCAATTCTCACAGTAACAGTTTCTACATCATGTACTATCGATGCAAGAACCTGCAAAATTTTGAAACAAAAAGTCAAACACTCCAAAATGACTAAATTGTGCCTCATACTAACTGATTGAAATGTACCTTTTTCATGATCTTGATCATTGTATTGATAAGTTCTGTTATATAAAATGAAATGTTTTAAAAAGTTATATACCGTAGAGCAGATGTGAGCATAGATCCACTGGAATTCAAAAGCTATACTAAAGTTCTTTAGGGCAGATGTGGAGACTTTGTCCAGACATCACTTTGTCTTCAGAACCCCAAAGAGTCGGAGCCTCAGGAGAGATGACTGGAGAACCTCTGCGCTGGTATACAGTTTCACCTTACTTGTCACAGGTCAACACAATAGCCTGGACTAATGATGTCCTGCAGGTATTGTATGAATGTGAAGCACAATTCAATCTGTGGATGGTTACAGTCAGCCAAGCCTTTAAGTACTAGCAAACATTTTAATCTATTTAGTTTTAATACAGTAAGCAATAATGAGATCATATGTAACGTACTGATGAAGCTAATGGAACGTTCAGAAGGCTCTATAAGAAAAGTCAACACAGATGGCCCTGAATGAAACCATTGCTTAAGCCTCATTTTAGTCATGCAAAAAATAACAAAGAAAAATGCATTCATTCAACAGATTATGAACACGCAGAACAGCAATGCATAAGATGTTACGTGACAAAACTTGCTTTTACTGCAGTTGTGTTTGTGTGACCATGTAAGGAGAGCAACGCAGAGACAAGCAGATGTGCTAAACAATATTCTCTGAAGTTCATGAACATAGAGACCCGGTACTAGCCACCACATATTTTGCTAATTAATCACTTGATCTGCTTTTGTACTCCATATCTGTACAATACATCCTATAAAAAATTGGTTTTAAAGCAACATACACCATGAACAGACGGAGAGGCCGTAAGAAAGAATAAGACACAACAAAACACAGGGCTCTCAGGGCTAAAATTCTTATGGATTCGTACAACCGTAACTTGCACTTTTTGGCACAATTTTGTTGAACATATAGACAGATATGAGAGAATTATATATGAATGAGAGCAAGAGACATTAAGACAGACAGGAAAGAGAAGGTGACGACAGACATATATAGATACTGCTTGAGTAAGAGTCAGACAAGAAACATGCCATTAAAAGACCAAGAGAGAAAATTAATTATCCGAACCTTATATGAATAAATTTGAGTAGAATATTTAGTAATTTATACGGTAGCAGTAAGGTGTCCATTGCATGTCATAGTTGTACCAAAACTCCTAACAGTATTTATATTGCGAGATGCAGCGGACGTTATGTAGCCGAGGCTCATACACGCCGAGAGGCTCAAGCACTCTATTTAGTAAGACTTTAAACATGGTACATGTTACTTGTGACCACATGTTTCAGCGCAGTCCTTAAAGGGATCACTCCACCTGTGTAAACGTAAAAAATATGGCCTTGATTACTGACAATACGATAGCATCACAAGAGACGGCAACCCTCTCCTATCAAACGGCTCACCTCAGGATCAATTTGTAACACATCAACATTTAATATGGCCTAACAGCTCCCCGAGTCCAATAGACTGCTGATGAGGAAACATCCGAATACGACGTAACTTTCACTAAGCTTTGCCCATTCAATATGCCAACTTTAAAACTCTTCAAACAGGATGCTTACATCTGACATTACTTAGCATTTTTAAGACTCTTAAGAATCTCCATTGCTTTGCTATACAGAAAACGTGAATGGCAGAAAACTGAATTGTATTGAACATTGATGGTCATGTGACTTCAGCGAGCAAGTCATGATGTTACCTAAGAATTTATTAACTGTCTCCAAAATTGTCTCTGAAAGAGGACTCCATGAAACTAAGATGGCAGCATGCAGGTTGAGCACCTCCAGGAGTCGCATACACCAGATGAAAAACTGCCAATGAGATGCTAAAGGTCACTTAATGTTTGCCATGAAACGCTAATGGTGATATCCATGATCCTAGCAGAGGTAAAATAGAAAGACACTGAGGTCCAAACATTATCATTTCTGTGTCTTTTGTGAGTGATGCTTTTCATTCTGTGTCTAATTCTTTGAAATCTAATGCTGTATTATGATCTCATCTGATTGATCTTTGGTCAAGTTCTGTTTACAATGATGAGCTCAGGTCTGTTCAGATTTCCTAACCTAGCGCCAAAAATGAAAGGAAAAGCCGATTTCTATTGACACTGATTGCCAAAGGATGCACCTAAAATAGAAGTATACAGAACAGGTCTGTTCTTAATTCTAATGACAAAGCCACTGACCACTTGCTTTGATCTTGGCAGATTCCGTGAGTTCAGGTTGAACACAATATTTTTGTGGAGCTTTGAAACTAAAAGCTAATCAGCCAAACAATGCCAAATATATGACTGTGAACACCTGAGAAACATTAACATGTGGTAAACTGGAAAGAAACGATTTTTATAAAGATTTGTAAAGGATATAATACATTAGATTTAACATGTGCTAACATTCACTTTGGCAAATTTCACAGATAACACACAACTTGATATCCCATAACATTTTCAGACATTTTGAAGCATTAGAGGTTACATGGTTTTGTAATAGCAAGCATAACATTGTACACAACCCCTTAATTGTATATAATGTTTATAAAGGTCCCGTCTTTAGTGTCTTTCTAAAGCTTGATTTTGCTAACATTGTGCAATATTACATGTGATAATGTTTCGCATGTAAAAGACCCCGTATTTTTCCACAATTTACTTATCTGTTTACCATTGCCCGGAAAGATCACGTCTCTTACAGGTTGCATGCGTTCAATGTTATGGTGAACATGCATTTAAGTATGTCTTTCTATATATACTGTAGCATAATAGCAACGCAATAAATAGGAAACAAACATGGCTTTACTACAGTAGGTTACATGGGCCTAAACAAAGAACAGTGATTTGCAGGGCTGCAGTTAAACCAAGCATGGGGTTAAACAGTAAACAATAGATATAATCCACAAATTAAAGCATTTCGACGACATGGCGACAAACTCTTATATCTATACACTCTAAAAATGCATCTCTTCCTCTTTTCCGTGTTGCTGTGGGTGGAGGTTAGTCAATAAACTGTTCTAGTGACATCATTACAGATGTAACTAGAGGGATGTAGTCAAAACCGGCTATTATTTGTAGACACCTTCCTTTAAATAAAATATCTCGCTTAGCATTGAACTTTGAGCTTATTTATTTTACATATATTTTTTAATATCTAACAACAACATAACACTTACTAAAGCTTGAAACATGAGATCATGCAGAATGGGACCTTAAATACCATAGACATTACAAAAATCAATGCATATTATTTTATTATTCTTTTTTAAAATGTTGGCAATAAAAGGACCTCTAGTCCAGCATATTTTTTCCTTAAACTAAAGAGTATCTTAATTTATGAATACCAAACAATGATATAGTCCTTTGTATTGTGTATTAAAAAGAACTTCATTTGTTTATTTAACCTTATTTGATCAAAATTCTAAATAATATTTAGTTTAATTCTTGACATTCCTGATATGACTTCGTTTTGCAAATTTCTGCAAATTTCAAGTTAACATTACATAAAAAAGACAACAAAGCTCTCAATAGATTTGATCGTATCTCACCATAATTGGCCTATCTAAATTGATCAATAATCTTTTCCAGACTATCCTAAAAGACACCTGTTTTTATCTGATGTCATCATAAACACAATTGAAAAGGATAAACTTCTAAACATAATTTTTACCAAATCGTTAGCCGATTTCATCATTTAATTATAAGTTAAACAAAGTTTGAAAAAGCTTTTTACATGCTGGAATCTGAGCAATGTAAAAAAAAGTCTATGAATGCTTCCACATGCATACCATGGAAAGTGCAGCTTCTCTTAGCAAAGCCCGATATAACCTTTATAATTTAGAGGAAAATGGGTAAATATCTGATGGAGGTAAGGGTGTGGGGGGCTAGGTCAGGGTTAAAGGTCACTAAGTGTCTGGACCGGGTCAAGCAAGAGGACAGATATCCACTGAAAGCACATCCTGTGTATAACTGCAAGCGCAGACATCCTGGAAACCCAGCCTGGCATCATATCAATATTTTTGAAGTAATACTGTTTAAAATACATCTATAAACAAATGTTCATGTCATGTGGCTTAATTTAAAAAAAGCCAAATACACCATGACTATAAAACAACATTTGTATATCTAAAAGGTATATTTTTTTTTTACATAGATAATATAAGACCTCTTAATTTTTGACACAATAGCAATAACATGTGATTTATTTCAAATGTGAACAGAGGTTAAGTGTCCAACAAAAAGCAGCAAAGGGCTTCAGGTCATGTGAACTGGCTGGTCTGTTGGCTGTGGTTTGTTTAGCAGATATAATGGTCCCGGCTAACCTCAGGAAGAGCTGTCACAGGTGAGTCAAAGGTGGGTCAAAGGTGGGTCAGGGGATGGGCGTCTGTATTTGTGAGTGTTTGGGAAATAGAGAGCAAGACAAAGCATACAATTTTCTGAAGCATTTTCATGTTTTTCTGGACACTACACAAAAGCTTCACAAGTAAAAACATTCTATCAAATGCATGAATGTTTCTGTTTCGCTTGTGGTGGAATTAACACCAACCAAAACAAGAGACAGCTAGAGAAAGATAGTAAAAAGAGAAAGATCAAAGAAGCAGTCTCTTCATCCGAGGTCCACACATCACTCTCACTTACTGAAGACTTCTGAAGATCCAGACGTTTTAAATGAAGACCACGCAGATGAATGACATGATAAACAAGCTGATTTGCCACCAGAGTGCAAAGATGAAGAACAAACACGAAACAGTGAGGGAAATATTTATAGGAACTGTGTTTAAGACTGCATTACATCACGACTGTCCGGCAAGACCTCACTACCTGCTGTGACATCTGTCCGATTTATTTATTACACGAGTGTGAGAACCCGTCTGTGTGGTCAGATAAACGACAGCACGCTTTTAAACAGCTTGGGTTCTGGAACTGCTTCTCACAATTCATTTTTTCCAAAGGAATTTTAACTGTTTTCCATGATTCAAACCAACCAGACGAACTGTAACATTTAATGAGAAATACTCAAATATCTAAAAACATCAGCCCCCAGCAAAGACTGTGGAAAACCGCCATATTATCAGGCAACAATCTAAGATAATTCAAAGTTGAAAGTCCTTTGTTAAGATGCCAAGATTCATGACAGATTCAAGAGACAAGAGAATTATGAAAAGCAAAAATAACATCCCTAAAGGGAACGGAATCCGAGGATTATAACGGCTTTAACAAATAAAGGTTTTAAAGCTTGGTAGTTTCGTAGCTATCGACTATTATAAAAGATGGCAATATGTTTTTCTTTCTCCCTTTGTTAAGATGTGGTTTATGCCTCATTCAGTCAAACATTTTTCACAAGTTTTTACATTTCAGAATACTTATTTTGCTTTCAGTTTTGCACAATTTGGGGTGAAGAATTCTTAAGAAAATGTAAGTGGTGTTTGCCTGTAAAAAGGTTTTGGTTTGTTACGAGGCCATAGAGTTGTTATTGTGTTTTTTAGGCATTGCATAGAAAGGGGCTAGGGTGGCATCGATATGAGGTTTCATACATGTACAGTGCTAAAATTGATTAGGCTACTTGTCAAAATAAAGAAAAAACAGAAATGTTTTAGGAACTGAAAATGTTTTGTTTTAATTAAGATCTGTAAGCCTATCAGTTTGGCATCAGAATAAAAAAAAAGATTTTTCTGTTGTTATTTTAAAACATTTGAAATTCATGTTGTAGCATTAAAAAAACACTATATTGACTTACATAGTTTGTTTGTGGCAACTAGGTGGTAAGATGCATGCTGCGTGTATGAGAGTTTTACACCAAGTTGTGTTTAATTCTCTGACCCTACCGTAAGTATGATAAAAAAGTATTGGCAAAGCTTTCAGCAAGCACCACTACAAAACCAGAAGTCTTCAATTACTAATTGGGGAAGGAGAACAACAGCTTCCATCCAACCATCTGGATGAAGAAGCCATCATAGCAGCATGGGGCATTCCTAAAGTGGACAGAAATTTATGTAAGAGTTAGTGAATGAAAGACTTGGACAAAGCAAACAGCTCCCTTCTCTGCCGAGTGGGCCGGTGTCAAATTCATTCACTCACATCATTTAGCAGTGAAACCATGACAGGTCATTATGGTTCTGCTGCCGCAGTACGGCTGTGCAAATAGGGGAAGTTCTGATCTCTTGGTGGGTCAGAGCCTTCAAAACATACTCCTTGCTCCCCTAAATGAAAGTAGTGTTTGCCAGAGGGCTCCGGTAACCCCTTCCACCCATTTGGAACATGAGAGGCAGCACATGGCCCAGATTCAATTAACCTGCCAATGAGTTCGGTAAACATTAAACCTGCTGATTGCTGAAGTAAATTACTGAGGGAAAACACTATACATCCAATAACCCATCCAATACATTACAACTGTACCACAAAATAAAATAAAAACACAAAAAATGCAAGGGAAGACAAATAATGAGACATGTTGTAATGCTTTGGGAGAAACTGGGAAGCAGACAGATGCTCAAAGGTGTTGGAAAGATTCCCTCATCCTGTTTTCCTGTGTTTGATTCTAAGCCAGCCTATAAACCTTAAGCAACAGCTGAAAACGTCCACCACCCTGTAACACAGCAACCATCCCCAAAGATCAGCGAACTCTCAAATGCATCTTCTAGACAGCAGTAAGATTAAACTTAAATTAACAGTGTTGGTGTTTTGTGTCTCAGATGTTACTCCTGAGAATCAAAACATATAGTCTTACATATGTGAGGTTCAAAACTGAGTTTCATTCTCTGCAGAAACCTGGCTGCAAGATACCAAAATCTGCAATCAATTGTCAGGTTTTTGTATAATATTGAATTTATAGCTCTATATCTCTACTAAATTTTAAATATTGCCTGATACTTTAGTAAAACTTTGCTCTTCATGAAAACATTGGAGGAGCAACATTACAGCAACAAAGATTTCCTGTGGGTCATCATATCAGTGCCTTAAACAAATGCAAATGTATCATTTTATTGCTCTGGATCAGAACATGTCTGTGTTAACCATCTGTAAAACGTACAGATGAGAAAAATGAAAAAATGGCGAGGTAGAAGAACATTAAACAGTGACATCATTAGAAAGCGTACATCTGGAGGCAACACTGTGGCCTTGTTCTAATGGGCAATTAATCCAGTCCAGCAGGGAGTGATGAGAGCAGGTTTGCATAACACTGTTTTATCAACCTGTCTTTTTGTCATCATGTGTTCTGTTTTTCCTTCCAGTGTTGAGAAAAAACTATTTTTCATGATATAACCTCCCAAAAAGAGCAACATAATTAATAGTATAAACAGTAAAAGCTTTTCTATGTCTTGTCCTGTCTAATACTTTAGGTATCTTACAAATGAGCTTTCCGCATGTTTGAGGAAGTGAGGTTCAAAAGTATCAAACTCATTTGTTTCTTAACTATTTTAAGCACCAGGATGCAGTAAGCTGTAATTGGCAACATGATATTCTCTAAATAAAGGTCATACATCACTGTCACTTTCCTTTAAACAGCTCTTTGTAGTTTTCCGGACGTTGGACGGACATGAATACTGCAGTCAAAAACTGTCAAAAACAACATCACAGTATTGCCAACATTACTCATGTCACACGACAACACAGATGCTTACAGATAGTATAAGACATTTTGACTTTGACTGTGGATTTATAAAGCTAATTGGATTAGGGGTATTCCTTGATTATCTGATTATCATATGTGATTTTTTGCACATGTCAGCACTCTATGTAGTTTGTACAGCAATGAATGGCACATTACCAAATTATTATCAAATACATTAAAATACTTTTTCTTAAGACCAACACAAAGATGGACACAAACAAAGACATGCCACTACGTGACTATAAAAATGCATGACAGAAAGAAGATTTTATGGAAACCAATGAATGAGAAGCGTCTAATATAAATTTTATACTTGCGCAACAATGAGATAAACTTAGAAAGCGTTCCACATGCACATCAAACACTGATGCCAGAAATCAAAATCTTTTGGTGAAAATATGCAGCTGGAGAAAGGATTTACTATAGTGCGCGGAAACCACACATGAAAGAAAGTCAATCATCTTTAATGATCTGCATTTGGAGACCTGATTGACACATTGAAGTTCATCCAGCAGTTCGGATTTATTCCACAATTAAAGTATATTTAAAATATGAGAAGCATTTTCAGTTTATGGCAGTAAATATCCCGCCACCTTCTCACTGGTAGGATTGCCAAACATGTTTCTGCTCAATATTTTGTATTGTAAGACAGGGAGGGAGGTTGTGGATTGAGATGAGGTGCCTGCTGGTTGAATTCGACGCTGTTGTCCTGAGGGCAAATAAAATGATACCTGAACCCACAGCTATCATCCATAATCATTATCTAAAAATACTAGCCAAAAAGCAAGCCGGATGAAGGAGAACAGGTGGAATAGTTACACACAAACTTGGGAATGGTTCTAAAATTAGCCTGCAAATACTTAATGCCTGAAATCATCTTTATTAAACTCTAGTGCCTATACAGCCGGCATGTAAAATGCCTTTTGTGCACATATGGAATGCATTTCTCTAGTGAGCATGCACACACACACACACACACACACACACATGCAAACAAATTAAGACTTAATTTAGAGCCGTAATGCCTCTTTTATTCCTAAATTACAACATCAGCCATGAAACTGTTGTGCAAGGCATTATAATTAAATTCACCATTTTACAGCCAAACCGAAACAGCCTAAAACACAACAACAAAAACAAAGTGTGCCTTTTAAAAACCACCACAATAATTTAACACATTGTACGCAAAATTTAATTTTAAGTGATTAATTATGTTTCAGCATAAAGTAACTTTTAACTATGACAAGTTCTTAAATCCCTCAGCCCAAGCCCTCTGAAGAAAATAAAAGTAAAACCAGGCGAAATATTGCATTTGAAAAAAATTTAAGCCAGTACAACAGAATATCAAACCCCATAAAAAAATAAGTGACTACAACTCTTCAGAAAATCTGGTTGTCGGTTCTCTCTTCAAACCTGATGAAAACAAAGCTCTGCTGTATGGTCTCCATTTAATCTGATGGAGGTCAAAAAATAATTTGTCTGAATCAACAGACAGGTATGCAGAGCACATATATAGCTACTGACCGTGCACAGATAAACAATCTTTTTAAGAAATGATAGAGATGTATTTTACAAACCAGTCTGAAACTCCATTTGTTGAGATGCCAACATAAGAGACAAAAAAACAAGTGTTATTCTTCACACCTATTTTTCCCTTTAAAAAAACTAACACAATTTCCTGGGCTAATCCAATTACTTGGTAAAATAAGATAAGCATCAATCTGCCTTAACAAACGCAGAATTGCCCTGTAAAACATATGCATAATACTCCATAGGTCAAACTTGGACTTCACCTTTATCCCCTTGAAGAACCTAATGTACTCCAGAACGAGTAGCATTATTTGCTGCAAAACAAACAAACAACCCCTATATTTTGAAGGGTGAACTAATGTTTAATATTTCTAGAAAAATCTAATATAAATCCAATTGTTTGGTTTGGAGATATACACATGCTCACTGCCAAAAACACATATACATGTCTGTGTGATTTAGTACATGTCATAACTCAATCTCACAGAAGACTGCGTGAGGAACAATAATCCATGGACAGTTCTCCTATCATTGGGGTTAGGATCGGCCGTGCTGGGACAGGGAGGAGTTTATTATTCAACTGTACTCAACAGCTTTTGATCTCATGCAACATCGTTCCCTGCAGCGAACTCCCAGTATCGCTCAACTGACACAGCGATGCCCCATAAAATACTGAAAACCGTCAAGCTCTCCTCTTCACGTTTGTACAGCTGTCGTTTTACTGCGTTCATGAGCAACACTTTGTTCGCTTGCTGTGCGAGTATTGCCTGACATCCATATTTCTATTGTTTGAGTGACAGGTTGTTGTGAAACTACCAAAGACCATGTCCGCCCAAGCTAGCTTGATTTGACAACACGCCCCTTTTCTAAACATGTCAGGCAGGTTAAAGGTGACTTCCTATTTTCCCTAAATGGGCCGTCATTGACTGCGTGTTTGTTGTTCACTTGGTGGCATGCCAACCAGACCGCTCACTGTTTTCTGAGTAAAGCAACACTGGACAAGTTATCCTCTGTTCTCTAACTGTAAGGTCATCGAGGTTAAGACCACACAGAACGAGTTTTTGTGAAGAGATCTTATCGCTCCTCCTGATTCCTTGATCTACGAAAAACTCAACCGTATGGTACAGCTACACCCCCACAACAATTTGTGGGTGAATGCTGGTCGTGTACCTTGCTGGGAGAACATAATGTAGAGCTTAACAGATGCTTATCAGCTCTACTTTTAGTCAAAGTCACAAGCTATACTAAAACACTAGAACAAAAGTGTAAGTGGTGGGCCGCCTCTGGTATGACCGTGTGGACAGCCGTCTCCCACTGATGACAGGAAGGGGTTGCAGACTCCACAGAACTCCAACTGAGTTCATCATAACTCAACTTCTGAAGGAATGGGGAGGAAAATCGGCTCTGCATGTGTGTTACTGTGAATACAGCATATAAATGTTTTCAATGATCAAGAAAAAAAGCATTTTAGGTGTACTGCCAAGGAACGCATCATCATTATTATTATTGCTGATGCTTTCCTTGGGAAGAACAACAGGGATTTGTGCATAACTCATCTGACAATGTGTGCTACATACATGAATGATACATATAGCATGATGAAGAGTCTGTTGTCTGTTGAATTACTTTTTCACTTGTTGTAAGATATGACATAAGAAAAAATCCGAATGACTTTTATTACAAAGGGCTTTGAATCAAGACAACACAAAATCAGAAATTTTTGGAGTAGGAACTCTTAAAGCTAACACCTACAGATGTATGAAGATACACTATATTGTGGCACAATATTTTGTGATACAAAAACATGCATTGTTATTTTAAAAAATATGTATGTGTATTGTTAAGATATATCCTTATAGCATATTTAAATTAAATTAAAACTTGTCAACTTTTCAGTTTAACAACACGATCAACAGCAAGAAAAAAAATTATCATGTTTAAATGAAAATAACTCCAGAAAATTGTTTTAAAAAATGCTGAAACTCGTATTTTATTTTTTACATTACAAGTTTTTATAGTGTAACAGTAGCTACACAGACGTATCTCATCCATTGTGGACAAACTGTTCATTTTTTGAGAGTACAGATGCGCTCTGTTCTCTTTTGTTGCATCCTATTGCGCTGTAGACAAAATGTTAATTTATAAAAAGTGAAAAGGACAAAAATCATCTGATAAATGCTAAAGAAAAATGTTATATAATCTTTCAAGTTAAACTAAATATTTAACAGGAAATGTAATAGATTTTCTATGTCCTCATCCTATGTGAAAGAACCATGCCACATGACGGTTTGAATTCATGTTTTGTATATCATCTAGCAATTGTGTTTTTAAATTGTTTTTATAATAAACATTTTTTAAATTAGGCTGGCATGGAGTATTCAAGCTAACCAAAATAAACATTTTATATTGTCTTATATATTGTAAACTCATGTGTTGAATAGAATCGTACGCAGATTGTATAGTCCTATACCTTTATGCCACAACCCAAATCACTCTAGCAACCACCAAACCTCAGAAACCATCAAGAGCTTTATAATTACATTTTACATTTGTGTATTTGGCCGATGCTTCAATCCAAGGCACTTTACATTGCATTAAGTGGATGCATGTCTTCTTAGACTATTTGTGACACTGTTCCTGGGATCAAACCCACAAACCCACAAACTTTGTGTTGCTAGCTCAATTCACCACCATCTGAGAAAAAGGACCACTAAAGCGACACTTCAAACATTCTAAAAATAATAAAAACATATCTGCAATGGCAAAGCAACACCATTAAAGGTACAGTGTGTAAAATATATTGTTATCTAGTAGTTTCAAATTGCGAAATGCTCAGTCCACCATGCACATCTCCCTTGAAACAAACGGTGGCTGACACAAAACCAAAATGTTCTTAGCCGAAAAACATGACATTTACGAATCACATACTGTAATGCAATTTGTCCATTTATGGCTACTATAGAAACTTGGCTGTCATTTCTCTGTAGGGGGACCCGCACTGTATGTATAGAGAGAAATAACTTGTTATAAGGAAATTAAAACATAACAGTTCACATTGTACAATGCACATGTGTATATGCCTCTGAAGATAATAATGTATATTATATGGAATTTCTTTTTAAAGATCCTCCAAGAAAATAAGCACTGCACCTTTATAATAACATTCAACACCCTAGCATCGAGCAAGCAAGTTTGTGACCCCAAAGTCTTTCCATCTAATATATTCTTTTGAATGTGAAAGGTCATGGAGTACATATGCACACTTATTCATTTTCGACACTATTCCATTAGTTGTCATTATGTTCTCAACAGAACCCCCCCCAAACACATATTCATACAAACACACACTCAAGCTAATTTCACCACATGTTAAAGAGCATTCAATCCATCAGAAAGACACATTAGCAACAACGTAATAAGTGTTACATTGTGCAATTTGTCATCAACAGACAACACGAAGCAGCTCCCCTTTTAACAAGTAATTCATTTCCTCTCCCTACGAGGAGGTGGAGGTATTTTGGACAAGTTGAATAGCTGCAGCCATGCTAACTATCAGTGAAGAGACGTTCAGAAGAAGAAAAGGAACGATTTAATCCAGGCTCGCTGTAATACGCAAATCACTTCCATATGAAGAAACACAGCATACAAAGACCAGAGCACTCCTTTCAATCAAATTAATTCCCAACAATCTTCATTCTGGTGAACAGCTGACAGGACCTTTTTATTGTTATCGGAATTTTATAGTGTAAACAAAGCTTTTGGCACATTTAACCTTTAACCAACAACACACTAGCAGGAAGAGTGAAAGCAAACAATGTATTTTAAGCAACGAAAAATTACCAAAATTACAACTAAACATAATGTATGGGTTAATTGGCATGCATTAAACAATGGTAGGGGGTTGGCAAGGTCTTGCTATGGGAAAATGAATATTTAAAGTTAGTATTGTAAATCCTTCATGTTTTAGACAAAATTAAGTCATAAAAGGTGAAAAGGACAAAAATGAGGTCTACCCCAAAAATCATCTAATAAATGCTAAAGAAAAAATGTTTCTGTAAACTTTCAAGTTAAACGGAATATTTAACAGGACATGTAATTGATTTTCTATATCCTCGTCCTATGTGAAAATAATCTAGCAGTGTCTTTAAGTTGTTTTTATAATAAATAAATTAGAATTTCAAGATTAGGCTGGCATGAGGTATTCAAGCTAAGCAAAATAACATATAACAAGAACAGCCTCAGAGGGGCCTATTGTAAGACTTATAGTAAAGCATTAGATGTTATGGATTTCAAGTGACATACAGCTGCTGATGGAAAAGTAGAATGACAGATCCAAAATAACAGACTGACATACCTGGTGAAGAAAGACAGATGGATTGATCCAGCAATGACACAGACAGCACCATGTAAAGAGAAACAAAAGGCAGAGTTATAAAAATGATTATAACCAAAAATATCACTGTACATAACAACAAAGACAGTGTACTTGCATATGTAACTTACATCTGAAATAAAAAAAAATAATTACATTTCTTTGATACTTTAAATTGTAAATCCTTCTAATATTTGTTGATCAAACTTCTTTAAATCTGAACATTTTAATCTACAATACATCAGTCTGAACTTTTGAAAAGAAACAAGTAAGAGGTAAGAGAACAGATATATTCGTGTTTGCCATAATGCCAGGCGCGTGCCCTTTGACTGAACCCCCCACTCGGCTCTACTCAGTTTCATGAGACACTCACACACACGGCCATCAATCACACAAACTGCCAGTGTCTTCCACCAGCTGTCCGGCCCTGAACCATCTCCTGGTGTGTAACACAATAGCTCGGTGTGTCAGGCGAGTGAAGCGCTATTTTACGAAACAAAGCCGTGTGCTGTCAATATCAACTCTGTCCTGTCAAACAGTGATGGCCCTTTTTAAAGATCCTGCTCGTTTGGCTCGGCTCCCATAGAAGAGTCTGCGCTTACGGCTCCTAAATGGCTCCTAAATGGCTCTTTATTGGTATCACCTTATTTTGAATCCCAATTTAGCAATTGTAAATGATTTGTGTATTGTTTGTTTTATATTTTTATATATTTTTATAATTAATATTTTTACTTTATGAACTTTATATATCAGCAATATCTACAAAAAAATTACAACTTTTAGAATAAAAAAATTAAATTAAATAATTGAAAAGACGCTGCTTTTTATTTTTCTCGTTAACACTTAAATCCGACTCTTTTATTTCTCTCTGGCATCTGAGAACTGTTTTGTGAGTAACATATTAAATAAATTAATTAAATACACTTTTACTTAAACAAATTACTGAACAAAACTGAACTCTATTATTGGACCATGTTTCCCCCTTTTCTCTTTCCCATAATGATATGATTTTAATCCCTCTTTCCATGCATGGTGTCCCATCTTGATAAAGCCCTGACCCACCTGCAGGAAAAGATTCGGCTCTCTCCGGTGGGAGTCGACTCTTCTTGTTCACTACAAAGAATCGACTCTCGGAGTCGACTCCTTACGAACATACGTCACACTGTGCTGTGGTCACGTGACACACTAACAAGACTCCCTCAGTGACTAGATTGTGGATTTTTAGATGTTTTTTAAACGGAATTCGGATGTTATCCTTTTTTAAGTTATATAACTATAAATATATTTACTAACATTTTAAACTGTGAAAAACGTAATTGTTTCATTTTGGTTTGAAAAGTTTCTAAGTGCGTGCAGCACAAGAAAAGTACCGTAAATATCAAAGTTATTTTACTAATAAAGGTTAAGTTTATTTTTAAGCTTCTTTTATGATTTTTATATACCTTTTATATTTCATGGAGACGCACTGACGCCATCTCTCACAGCGGTGATCAGGGGCCAACGGAAGCGTGTGACGTCATATTACCGCGAGACAGAGCGGAGTGACGACAGTTCAACGCGCGTTTGAACAACTCTCGCGGTACTTTGATATCGCATGTAGTTGATTAACCGTCAATCTAGCGAGTAAAGTTTAGTTAAAGTTCCATTCTGTTTACTAATTATGTTAATAAATATCCACTTTTTTGTCATTAAACTAAATCTATTTAAGTATATATCAAAGTGAGCTCTATATTTTCAAATAAAGATCATTATCAAATAGTTTGCCCAAAGCAGAACTTTTATGCCCCTCCCCCAAATGTGACTTAAGTAAAAATAAAGTAATAATTAATAATATTAATTAATAAAATATTAATATTATTCAAATAATAAAACCTCTATAGTGACCAAAATGTAGCTTTATTCACATAAAATAAATACATAAGTTATAAAATTTATAAATTACAATTGTAGCTCTACAGAATAAAAATACAAACTACAATTACACTTTAAATAAAACATTTCAAAATGTGAAGTTTTAATAAAACAATATTAATCTGAAAAACAATAATAATCTGAAATAAAATCAACACTGTCATTTTTTCTGCTTTTCTTAAGGTTGTAAATGAGCTCTTCATATGAAAAAGCCTTTGCTGATCCAGAATCAGAATCAGAACGGAATTTGTAAATATTATGTGTATTTTTCAATGAAATTTTTAGTTAACATATAACAAGGAATTTGATCATCACGTTAATTAAAACAACTGCATTTACCAGGCCGTCTGTGTCCTTTCCGGGCATTTCTATTAATACTGTAATGTAATCTGTTAATTTTGTATTATATTGTACACTAATGACACCAAATGATCATTATTAATCAATAATCATCATTGCCTCTGTGTATTAATATAATGCATTTTAAGTCATTTTGTTAACTTAGATCTGCTTGTATTCATATTAAGAAAGATGCATTAGTCGTGAAATTATTACCGCCATTTTATTCCGTTTCTTGGCGCCGGACTGATTATGTCTCTTTCCTAAACCCGGCATATTGTTTATCAGTTATAGTCATTATTTTTGGTCAAATAGTCAGCCGTTAACAAAGGTGGGGGCACGTTGCGGATGCTTACTAGCCTACTCTGCGTTCACTGTAAAATGCATTACATATGTTTGTATTTGTATTTTTTGTGTATTTGTATACTAAAATAGAATATTAATTCATAATTATTATATACATTTTTTAAAGCAGCTGGGATGCTGCCACCCTGGGAGTTGGTGCCCTTCGCAGACTGCGTACACTGCATATAGGGAGCCGCGGTACTGTAGATCAAATCTTTGTATTCATAACAAAATGGTCATCGCAAAGAGATAATCTGTCATCTTGTTTCATGGTAGTTTGTTCACAAGGGGAGCCTATACACAGTTTCACATCTGACTCTGATTACAGGTGATGAATGTGTGTATGGATTTATCGAACATACTTTAATAAACATATTTAAACAGCAGTGCATGCTGTGTGTATGTGTTTGTAAATAAGCAACCTCCTAGCAACTGCACAGAACATCCCATCATCACGATTAGGTTTGAGTTTCAATCAGCAATCACAACTCAATCAGTTAAGTGACATTGTGCAGACTTCCTTCATCCTTCTAGTTCAGTGTTGTGGCTTCTGTGTCAAATACAATCAAGCACTTTTTCTTACATCTTGGGAGAAGTTGAACCTCACATCCAAATCAAACACCATTGTTGTTTATTTAGGATCGTATAACATTCCGTTCTCTCCTATCCTGTTCGGTCTACCCCCAAAATCTCATGATACCTCATTTTTGACATCATCTGCAAATCTTCAAATGCTTCTTTCCACTCGGTATCTCACCTCTGGGCTGTTATTCCGCGCTCTCTGTCCAACATGTGTTTATATTAGAGGGGCTTCTGAAGACCCAGCTGGACAACTCCTACTGATGGAAAGATCCAAAAGACCACCACTGATTCCAGAGGGTCTTTGGCACATGCTGGCATTCCCCATTACGGGTCATAACACAGGAGTCAAACCCATGTGAAACAGAGATATGAGCCAGTTTTATCAGCAATGCGAAACACTGTGTCCAAGCTTAGTCCAATTCCATAAAATTCCTTTAAAAGACTTAACTGTTAAAAAAAGTTTATTTCTTGGAGAATGTTGTTTTTATATAGGGCAGCAGCTGGTAAAGTACATTGGATTTTTGTTAGAAAACGCATACTGGTGTGCAAGGTTATACTTTCTTTCAGCATTATTTTTCTTGACTTGGAAAACAAAATATATGTAAAAACTATCTGTAATTTTAATTCGTCTGTTTATTTATTTGTCAATATAACAGGATGTCAAAGACTGTCTTCAATTTATATGGACACAAAATACTAAAAACTCCACAACAAGTGCTAACAGGAAAAGATACAAGCTGTGTTTATAAATGCTCTCTTTTTCACAACATGCGGATGGCATAGTTGCCTTAATAACCATAAAATAAAAAAACATGAAAAAATTGTAGTGTAAACATTAACCACAGACAAGTAACATTTTGAGTAAAACCTTATTTAGCTTGTTTTATTGTCTTGACTTTGACTTACTGTACTTTCCAAACAAATAAAAGCAAACAAAACACAAAACAACACAACAGACAGGGACACAGAGAAAAAGTAGTCCATTCCATCCTCGGTTCTCATTTCGCTTTTAGCTTGATATCTCAACCTTTCGCCGACTCTCTTTTCTCCATTCGCTCTTCGGTGTGACGTGAATAACAGACATGCATCATTATCCCCCCAAAAATGTCTTTAGTTCCAAAATCAAATTACCTGCCCAGTATAGAAATGATATCTGGTATCATTTTGTTCTGGCAGCGTTTTTTAACCACACATGGCTTATCAAGACTTTAATGCATAACACTGAATGCACCCTCATCTTAAGCTGTAACTAATTCAAGACAGAGATTTTTATAGCAACACACATACACGCACAAGCACACACACCCTTTGCATACAAACACAAAACCAATTACAAAACCGGTGAGCTGAGAGGCTCTGCAACCACTTGCAAATATCCATACACACACAATGTTTCGAGAACAGCAATGTCTCAATGCTCTAGTCCAATAACCCAAAATAAGCCAGACCCTGGAGATTTTATCGCTTTGAGTTCCTCTCCCCAGCGGGCTAAAACAACATTGCACAATATGTGTCCTATTTCGCAGGGCCCATTTGTGCACTGGCGCAGGCCAAACACAATGGGGGGTTTAGAGTCCTTATATGGAGCAGACTGCAAGCGGAGTGGCAGCTCTGGACACGTCGCGAACGCCACTGCGGTGGTCCGGCCAACTACCATCCAGTTTGGCACAAATACGACCCAACAGCGTCCGGACTTGTCTAGTGCTTGTTATTGAGACCAAACACCGAGCATGCCAATTTGATGTGTCTGAATCTTAATTTGTGTGTGTTCTGAGGTTTGTGGTAAAGTAAGTAAAAATTAAGAGACGTGAATTTGTGGTTAAGCTATGTGACCGTAAATAAGTTCCATATCGAGTGAAAGTGAACAACAACATTCTCACACCAAACCGGCTCATACCGGGACATTTTTGCGAGGCGAGTTGGAAGGTCTAAGCGTCTGCTCGACGTTAAGACATTACGTGTGGGGCTGCTGAGAAGTTTACTGAAAATCCTTGGGTCTGTTTGCCATCCGCAGAAACAATGCTGGATGAAGATGGATTCTCAGCAGATGGGATGTTGGATCAACAACAGTCACATGGCTGTGGACGCTTAGTAGAACTGCATTAAAACATGAACCAAATAATATGTCAAAATTGAAGAGAGGAACCGAAAGCGTAAAAAGGATATTTAAAGATGAAACCAATTTTATGTTGGTGTATTGGTTAACATAATCGTTCTATCAAAATGATACCTTCAAAATAAGATATTTTGAAGAAAGTTGCCAATTGAACAGCAGTGGGACTTGTTTCGACACAAACAAGTCAGTGGGATTATTGTATAGACACAAAAAGTGAATTGGTACTAGTTACTGTAATTCTTAAAAATATCTTCTTTGGTGTTCTGCTGAAAGTAAAGAAAAAAATGACAAGAGAGTGACTAAATGTGATTTTAAAAGACTTTGTTATTCTCTTTTTCATGAAATGTCCATCCAAATGGTCTGTTTTTACTCTTGCATAACATGTGATACCTGTGTTACAGTTGAAATCTACACATGTGCGCTGACGTCTTGTGTCTGGCAGGTCGGTTGGTTCCCATGTGCCGTGTGTTTAGGAAGCATCTGGGCGGACACTTGTCTCATGGGTCCTTCTAAACATATGGCACATCTGGGAAGCCCAAACAGGGACTCCCTCATCAAGCCCCGTGGACGTTTAGTGGGCTGATTGAAAAAAAATATCTTTCATCTTCATTTAATGCCCCTCTGAATATGATCAGTGATGGAAAACATGCCAAAGCGTCTTTGATCTATGCCGAGAGTCCATGAGATGCATGACAAGGCATGTTTGTACTTTGAGGAGTTGCGTCATATAGAGGCGAGTGAGAATCGCTGGGAGACAGTCACTATTAATTGCCGTAAATAAATATTTAAAAGCTGTAAACGATCAACTTCGTACGGTAAATAATGAATCGTTGGTATTAAAAATACATTAATTTTGATTATAACACATTCACCTATTTTCAAACCCCATCCCTGCCATCAACTGTCAGTATCCACATCAACCAATGCTATATATAACAGGTTGCAGGTAACTTTAAATATTCAATCTTTCTTGAAGTTAAAGTAAATTTTTTCCCAAATTTTTACAAATTGAATAAAAAGTAATTCCGGACCTCTCCAACGTATTGAGTTAAACCCAAGCAACACAGGAAGGAAACTTTTGACATGGCTAAACAAACTGACCCAGAAAGCAGAAGGTCACAATTTAATCCGTTATAAAACAGGGTCTGTTTAAATCATTCTTGTGTAGACAATGTGTCCGAAACCCCTCCCTGTCCACTATACAGTGCAATTATATCCGTTGATGAAAATGTTATAGTGCTTTCTGAATTCTAATGATTGATGGTTTATTTTTTAAATTGTGTAAATATCATACTTTATATTTATATTTTACGAAAAAATGAATGTTGCAATAGGTTTTGTTCTATATGACAGTACCTAGTATTTTTTTTTCTTCTTGATATCAAATAATACAACAACCGTGACAATGACAAAATAAAGCAGATGGGTGGGCGTATGTTTATGACGAAATTGTCTGTGGATTCTGGCCCATGCTATTTACGTCAGAATATGAATTCGCTTACTTGATTTCGTTCACTCCGTTCCTATATAGTCCACTCAACTGTCATACACTTCATAGGGATGAGTGAACCAGTGAGCGGTTTCAGACACAGCTTGGGTGTTTGTCTACATGTATTGTAACATAAACGTTATTTTGAAGGAGATCAAATTAAAAATGTTCAGCTTTTACATACACATTCCATGCAAACGCTTTCTGAAAAACGCAATAACAAGAAAAATGACACAACATCCCATCATATGCTTCATCAAAAAGAAAGAAAAGGAAAAACATGATTTCCTGTTATATACAAGTCGAGACCAAAGCTGAAATTAATCCAGACCCCAGTAATGTGGAATGTGTTTCTTCCTCAGTCCTCCCCAACCTACAAACAAACAAGTACAGAAGAAATCCCATGATGCAAACAATTACCTCGACCGTCCAATCAAACGCCTGGTCTAAATTTCCCTGTATTTCAAGACATATTCAAAGGCCAGTTTCGGATAAATAAATAACCTCCCTGTGGCACAACATTCTTATTTTATGGGACCTGAGAGATGATTTACTGTCGGATTTCATTGTCAATTTTATTTGAAAAACACGCCACACCTTTCATTTTCAACAATAAATCTAAACACAACATGAAGCCCAAAAATGAACTTAAGACCGCAATCCAGCAGCAGCAGCAAACTTTAAGTGATAGTTCACCCACTTCCGAAGTATACCAAAGAAGATATTTTGAAGATTGTTGGTAACCGAACAGCAAAGGAACCCATCCACTTGCATTGGTTTTGTGTCCATACATTGGAAGTGAACAAGTCCCATTGTTGTCCGGCTTTCTTCAGAATATTCCCTTTTGTGCTCTGCTAAAGAAAGACACTTATGTTTGAAATTACAATAGGGTAGTAATGACATTTTTTGGTAAAATCTCTCTTTATGATTATAACATGCCATAATGAATCTAGCTTTTTAGATTGTACACTCTTAAACCTATAAAACTGTGCTGTGTCTATACAACACACATGAATGACGCGTTCTAAGGAAATGACAGTACTTGTCCGTGTGATCTGATGAAGTTTTCCTCCCACGGAACAAACATTTTGCACTTGGTCTAGTTTTCATTCACGACCTCTTCAAGAAGACATTATAAGATACTATAACTTTTATGAAAATCAATAAAACACAGGATGTTCTAACAGGTTTCGCAACAGGATCAGCCATTTATTTACTGAAATCACCCTTGGCAGAACTTTCAGTTGTGGAGTGGATTTTGGCCAGTCGGATTTAAAGTGCGCGACCGTTTGCAAAACAAGCCAAAGTATTTACATTAACAGCATCTTGGAACGATACGTTTAAACGCAAGATAAACACAAGAACGCAACGCTTGAGTAGTAAATAAACAAGGTTATGTTCTGTGCTGTAAACTGCACACAAGCGAAAAAGACGTTAAAGGGCGAGACATCATTAAAAAACTTGTTTGAGTTAAGACTTCAATGATCGGTAAGTGAAGAGAAGATGAGCCGGATAGGATTCCTGGTTTCAAAACCAGTTCGAGATCACGTTGCATGAAAGTTCAGGTTACATTGGTTATTGGTTATTGGTTATTGGCATTCACTAAATCAAGACATTCTTTATATTTTAAGCTTATTTTTATTAGTTGCTGTACTAACATAGCTCTAGGTAAGATTGATGCAGGAAGAGTAGCCTGAGAATCCAGTGAGGACTCTTGACTTGAAGAGGTTTGGTCTGTAGTGCACCTGGCTTTGGTTGAAGCTGGCACAGGTGCAACACAAACATCAACGCACAAACAGGAAACTACAACCGAGCGCCAAATTTATCCCTCTTAGATGAGTTCAATATTGGGAAGAGCCCCGCTGACTCGCCGCAATCGTTCTACGAAAATAAACAGCCCGTTCTCTCAGCCCTAAAAAGGTCTCTCACTTTCACACAAACACTAAACAAAACTCATTGAAATCAGGTTTCGTGAGTCAGACACGGGTTACACTTGAAAATATTGAATTTGAAGCACTCACGAAAAAGTTAGGTTTCAAGGACTCGACCATAAACAAGTTTGCAGGTTGTTGCATTCACATAAGACTTTGTTTAATGTTTAAATGAAAATTTTACTCAACCTCTTGACTTTTCAAACCTGTGTGACTTTGTCCGGCGGAACACATAAGAAGATATTTGGAAGAATGTTGGTAACCAAACAAGGGTGGTATTAATTGGCAAGTGTCCATGGAAGTGAATTACTAACATATTTTATAATAATATTCTTTGTGTTTTCTCAAAGATGGAAAGTCATAAGTTTAGGATTAGGTATGAGGGAGAGTGAATGATGAGAAACGTTTCATGCCATTCACTTTCATCTCATATCAATGGTATACATTAGTGAACAATCCTTAATCCTATTTAACGCAGTTATGTAATTTATTTTTTTATTATATTATTTTAACTTAAATAAAGGAAATTAAGAAAAATGTAAGAAAATGTAACCTGTATGTTCTGTTGTTTTTGTGTGATTCATTTTTGTGGCAGTATTCATTAAAAACGACTAGACCTGCAAACATGAATAAAATACAAGGCTTAATACGTGACTCTTTCCTCCAAACTTCAACCTGTCCCGTCCATACAAGAAACCTCCCACGCTGACAGCACACCGCAAGACCGGTGTGTCTAAATCAAAACCAAACCTCATCCCTGACCTCCACGACCCGCGGCCTTTAACAACATTAAATGAACCTTCATCATACAACGACATCCTGCTGAGCTATAGTGATGTTTATTCACACTCCCTGCGAATACCCAATCGTCATGAGTCATAGACGCTGTGACCCTTGACCCCCTGTCTGCCCCTGTAATTTCTGCTGTGTTTATCCCCAACGCTCAGTGAAGGGGAAGTGAGAGGAAAAGACGGCTGATGTCACTAGAGGAAGTTCGGTGAGGTGTGATGGAACAGGATCTGAACATCCACGATACAATACATTGGATTTTAAACCGGCAGTACTCCGCTGGGACGAGGAGAAAAGACTGGATCAGAATATATAGAATAGAGCTTATCCACTGGCTTGTAAAAATCCGGGGATTGACCTCCTGATGTATGTCTGAGTCACTTAACTGATCTGAAGCCAGACGGGATGGAGACTAAGACATTTCTCATAAAAATGGCTTTCTGTTTAAAATAAGGATTTTGAATAAATATCAGAGTTTACAGCAGTGGTTGCTAATATGTATATTTTCCATGTGCAAAACGGAATTGATGGTGTAATGCGTCCTGTACACAATTTTCGGGTGATCTTCCACTTGACATTTCTGACTTTTTCAGGAGGCGCATCAGACTTAATGTAAAAGCACAAATTAAAATTATCTCATAATTTTCCAACTGTCTTGTCATTTCAAACTTGTATGACTTTCTTCTGCACCACAGAAAACAAGATTAATGTTGGTAAGTGGCACCCTTTCCCTTGCATTCGTTTTGTGTCTGTACAATAGAAGTAAATAGGTGTCACTCCTGTTCGGTGACCAACTTTCTTCAAAATATCTTCTTTCCTGTTGTGTAGAAATAAAGATGTTTATACAGATTCGAAGTGACAAAACCTTATTCTGAAAAAAATGAAACACAAAATAAGCATGCATACTTACAATAGAAAATAAATAGACCGATTTAAAGGGGAAAATAAGAAAAGGGCTTTTTGTATTTTTTATTGTGGAATGTCAAATGCCAAAGCACTATGTCCAATAACAATTTTAATACTATCTGTACTTTAAAGCACATACTATAATGTACTATAAGAACAGCTGTTGGTGTGCAGTTGAACTGAATAGACCCGACTCTAATAGAGCATTAAATCTCAAACTCAATGTTGATACCCTCACATGTTTACCCGGCGTTCGCTTTCTAGCTCACTAGGGACCAAGAGATGTTAAACACAAGCCTTTTCATGCCACGGCTTTCACGTGGATCACTTTCATTGAACATGGCACTGAATAGCACCGAATTTAGCAGAAAAATAAGATACGACCCCATGGGATGAAAATTTCCCGCTCCAATGAAAACAATAACATTCTTGCTCGGGGGCAGAATAATTTGAAGAAATCTCCACATAAATTTACATCCTATATCAGGTCTGCATATGCGAAACATAATAAACGGCAAGAGGCCAAGGCCTCGTACGCGTGCCACATAGTATTGCGGACTTCATTAGGAGGAAGGCTGAGGAACAAATGGGCACACGAGTATCGAGATTGTCACGTACATCTGGAATTACCCATTCAGGACAAATACTTTTTTCTCATGCATAAATAAAAAAAATCTAATATGCAAATGTTCTATACACCAAACAGTTTTTTTAAGTTGAAATGTGCACTATACACGTTTATGTGTAATCTTCCCCTACGGCTATTTTCTCACTTGCTGTGTTATAAGTACACACATTGCTTTTAAGTGTCTGCCATTTCATACATTATGTGACCCGTGCAACATGGCCCACAGTTATTTTGAGGAAATCAAAACCGTTCTCCTCGATCCAAAAGATCATGTTCTGAGGGCGAGGAAGTTCACTTTTACCCCTGCACCTCATCTTCAGTCAAGCCTGTTTCTGCTTCAACATCAAAAACATGCCAAGAAGAGGACAATTTGTGAAAAATTCCCCATCTGAACGCACACGCACACCGGCAAAAAAGCGTCACCTTTGCATGCAGATACATGGTCATTGCCAGTGAATCCTGCTCCTCCCCGACAAGAGAAAATAAGAGAGAGCTGAAAGATGGCGGAGTGAAAGCGGAAACATCTGTTGGCATTTGCCCACATCAAAAGATGCTATGGATGTTTTGATGAAGCGACTGCCATTGACAATGTAAGCCATATAAACAAAACAGAAGATAAAAGCTTTATGGTTGTGATGGTATAATGTTGGAGGAAAGGCATGGGCCCTCACCTGATGTTGCCTCTATTGATGCATCTGATGTTTTGTTATGGGCATGCGGGCATCAGACGGACTCTAACACAGATATGTAACGCAATAGATCACGTTGTTGTGCTTGAAAAGCATTGTCTTTTTAACAGAGGGTATATAAGGTTAACTTGGTCAGAAAAAAGAGCTTTAACTTGACATCTCAAGACATTGTTGATATTTGCATCTGGAAAGTTCCTGTTTGCGGGGTTTGGATTGTATCCAGGTAGACTGGACGAACGGTTTATGAAAACTGAAGCATAAACTTTAACAGGTGCATAATAAAACAGAAGGCCTTGAACTCCGTGTGGTTTATGTACAGTAAGAGCTGCTTATCCTACAGCAAATAAATGAGAAATTTAGGTTCCCAGCGCTTAAAGCGACAGTGCACCTAAAAGTAAAAAGGGTTTATTTCTCCATATGTTGTTCGAAACCTGTAATATTTTTATTTGACAATAATTCCGTGCAGCTTTTTATAGTAAAAACAATACGAAATCAGAAAATTTGGTTTATAATATGATGTGCTATATTTGAATTCTCTTAAAACCAAACACAGATGAAAACGTACATTTCTGCCAGGGCATGTAAAATGAAGGTAAACTTTCAATGTAAATATGATCGTTCAACAACAAAATGAAAAATCTTAGTTTTGTGTTCATACAATAGAAGTGAATGAATGTGTGGTCACCAACATTCTTTAAAACATCTTCTTTGGTGTTTTGTTAATGAGAAAAGTAATAGGAGTTTAAAACTGACCAGAAGGTGAAGAAATTACGTCAGGATATTTATTTTGGGTGAACTATCCATTTAAATATTTCAAAAAAAATGTTATGTCCGAAAAAAAACATATACTGTATATAAACATATACATTAAACATAATATACACATCAAGCATACTATAAATTAAATGTGTGTGACAGAAAATGTATTTTAAACTATTTTCTAAAAGTGTACATTTGAACAATGTTAAAGTTAACCGTTTTTATTTTTTGTACATTAACTTGCCCAAAAGCAAGGCGATCGCCTTGGGCTAAAACTATTAAAAATGGCCAAACACTATTTTATCAACCTCTGAAAGCCAAATGAGTTTGGAACACCATTAAAATGTCTTAATAATGACAGAAAATAATTATGCCTCTTAAACTGTCATCGCTGTTTGATTTACACTATACGCATTTATTGTTAAACAGATGTTTTCGTTCCAAAACAATGCAAAATCAACAAATATGGATTTCGATTTTACACAGCAAATCGAGTCCCCACAACCACATCGGAAAAGAAATGAGTGCTCGGCTCCATCACATCTGAAGTCATTACATTGAATAAAGACGGATTGAATGTTACCGTTAATAACTCAGCTTCCCACGTCAACCAAACCCTCGATTCGAACGCCAGAAAAGAAAACACAGAAGCCCCTTTCACCGAAAGACCCCTCAATATGTTTTCACTTTTTGGAGCACCAAAAAGCAGATCCTTTTTCATTTCAAACTGGATATAGAATTATATCTCTTCAGAGATTCAAGGCTCCAGGGTCGAGAACCGGACCACGCAAAGCATCTGGATTTTCCTCATTGATAAAAACGCAATTGAGACAGTTCTGAGTATGAAGCGGACACATGCCTTTCTAATAATTCTATGAGTGCTGCGGGTGACACTCGAACCCTTTACTCATTAACAGTTCACAAATAGGTACCAAATGTGTCTCATCTGTCTGACATTGAAAAGCCGAGACCAGTAACTCACTGCGGTCTTATCGCGCTCGGCCATCTCGCAGGTCCCCATAACATATTGTGTTTGAGACCTTATCAGGGTCACCTAAAACTTCCAGAAGGCCGAAACTCTCCTTAAAACCGTGAGCGCTTGCAAGATGACCCTTCATGTAATATTGTGTTCACTTTAACCCGTGGTCTCGCCACTCTCTGAACCGACACCTCTCAGAGGAAACACCATGGAATGTATTTGAAGAGGTAACTGAAACTTTTTTGCCTCTGAATGCTTGAAAGCAACTGGTTTTGAAATGCTCTTATAGAATTACTTCGGAATTATTTTGATGAATTGTGAAGCAAATTTCTAATGCCTTCTAGATTTATATAATTACAGCATGAGAGTTTGCATTTCAAATGGTTTTATCCATTAAGGGATAGTTTACCCCAAATCATTCATTTACCCTCATGTCATGTATGACTTTATTTTTTCTGCAGAACACAAATGAAGATATTCTGAAGAATGTTGGCAGCCAAAGAAAATTGACCCTACAGTTGACTCCATTGTATGGACACAAAGCCACAACAACATTTCTTAAAATACCTTATTTTTGTTCAATTAAAGATACATTCATAAACACCAAAAGAGTCATATACTGTTTTAATTATATGATGGTAAATAAAACATGGCAGAATTTTCATTTTTGGCCAAGTTCTCCCTTTAATAAATCGAATGACATTACACATCAAAATACAAATGAAATTGAAACATTATTTTGCATATGGGGACTGTTTCAGGACCACAATAACCCAGTATAATTTTCATTATAAAAAGAACATCTAAATGTAAATTTAATTTAAACTTCAACACCAATAACCGATGTATTCCAAATCATGCAAATTTTATTCACCAAATAACGATTGTGTTCTTACAGGAAATTTCATTACTGTAATGCAGCAAAAAATAAAATTCATTCACATTAGAGTAATAAAAACTGAATTTGAATACATGCTCTGAGCTAAAATTTGATACAGATATGGTTTCGTGAGATTCAGCCGATTGCTTTGGGACACTGATGACATAAACTGTAGTTCATTCTATTTAAGCATTCATTTTGAAGATAAAGGACATTATTATGCTGTTTTCAAAGGTAATCACTGTGCTTTAATGCTTGTGGCATGTTTGCAGTAAACCTCGGCCTGGTCTTTCAAATATGTACTATTTAAATCTGTTTTTTGTCATGCCAATTATCTCATAAAAGAGAACACAGGAAACGCTTATCAGCAAACCAGGAAAGAGAGGAGCTGAACGATCATCGCTCTCACACATAGAGTCAACCATCATAATGCTTCAATTATGTGAAAAAAGTCATATTCAAATAAACATAACACGCAAACTATTCAATCATTTCAGATTTTCTACCATTAACTCTGGCTCACTTGCTCATCAACGCTATGTGAGGTCTACAGATCCTACCGGCCCTTTTAACAAGATCTTGCCCAATCACGGCCTGGCGTGACCTCTCTGACCTCACAGACACCCAAAAACCCCTGCGGTTCTAGACATATCCCACCACAAACAATAATGATTCACATCTGTCTGCTTCACATCAAACACACATTAACTACACACATTTTTAAGGAAACACAATAGGATAACACATTGCACATGATGATATATGGTTATTCCACCTTTAAATTAAATAATTAAATTCCCAGTTTGACCTTTTAGATTTATTGATAAGATAAAGTAAACACAGTCCAGTCTGACTAAAGTCAAGTTATAGACTTGTAAGAAATATATAACAGAACATTCTTCTAGTATTCAGTCACACAAATATTGCAGTAAAACTAATGTTCATTGTTTAAAAAGGCAACATTTGGTGGACAATGTTTAAGTTCATTTCGAAATCTTGATGACATTGACATTTTTTTGCAGACAAATCTGAGCTCAGTTGGGACATTCTATTTAAACTCTAATGGAACATTTGTGGATTTCTTGATCGTTACTTAAACTTTTTTTTATAGATGTAGAAGACGTATCATTTAATGTAATCTATAATGTTAAATTAATTAAAAATGATTGAAGTATAAGTAAGAAAAACTTTTTTATTTCATTTAAAAGGCATTGTCCCTATAAGCACTTTTAACTGTTTTACAGGAATAGTTCCCTCAAGGGTGATATTTTTTCTCATCTTTTGCTTACCCCCCAAGGTTATACATTTTTTTGCTGTAAAGAAAAAACCAAGGTATTTTAAGAAAAGTTTGTATTAATGTAATTTTTTAGGACACAAAACATTTCTCAAAATATCTTCTGTTGTGTTCTGAATGTCAATTCAGAATCCACCACACATAACATTTTATTCCAAATTCATGGAAAAAAAAATTTAACTACAGTTTTCTGTTATGAAAATCTTTCCAGATAAAAAAAATTTATTCCCATTATAATGATAAAAATATTACTGAATAAGAATAAAATGTTGAACATGAATTCATGCTTTAGGGATTATATATGGTGTTTGTGAGTATCTAATTGCTTTGGGACAAACAGGAGAGTAAGCAAATAATGACACAGTTTTACTTGTACTACTCCTTTAATATGCACCAAAGATGAATTAGGGATCTTTGGATTAAGTTATCGATAAATAAGAATTCAGAATTATTCCTCAAAACCAGTCACGCTCGCATGACAGCTAACGTCCCACAATCTCAGAGAGAAACATCTGGAACAGTGCAGCACAGGAGAGCGGCATCCCCCCCCCTCATCCCGGGAAAACATTTCAGTACAGGGCTAATAAGAAGCAGTTGTATCATTTAGTGGAGCACTGATGAATGAGCGCTGTTTCAGTAATGCACGTTTGACACTGGCCATGAGAGATAGACTTTCACACACAGACCTCACCGCTGCGGTCAGATAACCGAGAATGTTTTAGGTGCATTTGGCGTGTTTTTGTGGCAGATGTGTAACTGGTTTATTGTTTGGGAATTTTTAATTCGTTTTGTCATGTAATGGCTACTGTGGATTCAGATTTGATGTTTGACACAAAGTCTAACTTCTCATGTTCAATTTAACCTAAAGGGATCCGTTCACCACGAATAAAAAGTCATTTGGGTCTGTGATCATTTACACATCCTCTTGTCAATTTAAACCCACATTGCTTCTTTAACAGAACCCAAAAAGAAGATATTTTGAAGAATGTTGGTAGTCCAACTGGAAGTCAATAGATACTAATGATGTATGGGTGTCAACCTTTTACTAAATACTTATGCAGAAGAAAGAAAGTCATACGGGTTTGAAAGGTCAAGAGGGTGAATAAATGGCACAATTTTCATTTTAGGCAACCGGTCGATCAAACCGGTCGTGTTTGTGAGATGCTGGTGATTTCCCCCAAAATACTTTGGTTCTCCATTAATAAAGATAAATAAAAGCAGTTTTATTAGCCAAACACACTTTAAGTCTAAGGAGCAAGTCGTTGCAGGCCACAAGTTGCATGCTTCAGATATAAATAAAATATTTACTTTGCAAGTAAAATATTTAGCAATGTCTGCCCCACCATTAAATACAGAGTTTAAACAATCGCCATGTTAAAAAAAATTGTTTTTTAATTAATAGTAGAGCTTTTAAAAAAAGTATCAAATTCATTCCAGAATGTTTAAAATGTGGAAGATATTTTGAGAAATGGCTGGCATTATGTTTGTCAGTGTTGCTTCGTTATCACCTTTCTTAAAAGATCTTTTGTTCCTCAAATCTCATACGGGTATGAAGTGACGAAAGAATTTTCATTTTTGGGTGAACCATCCCTTTAATGCAGGACATCACAGTCAGAATAAGAGTCGACTTCTTTTACGCTTCTATCTCTCATACATACCTCCCCACACACACACATACCAGCCTCTTGATCTTCTGGCCCATGATCTCTGTGGTCCAGCTGTGAGGTCAGATGTTAGTGGGGTTGATTATGAAAAGTGAGCATCTGTCTGCACCATCTGATAAACCACCTTAAAAAAGGCAAGTGAATCTGGAAAAAAAAAGCTTGAGGCTTGCAGGACGAGCAGGGGGTTTCATCACCTCAAGACCACTCAAGACCTCTGGCCCTCCAGGACTTAACTCCTCAGATCTGGTCAGAGTCAGAACAGATACACACTCTGTCCTCTCTTTCCGGGTCCTCTTTATACACTGACCTCAGATCAGTGTTGGAAACGTGGCAGCTCGGAGCGTAGGCCAAAGGCTAAGGCTGCATGACCATGTCAATCATATGAGCATGGTGCACATGTGCCATGTTGATGAAATGACCTGTCAATCATTGAGGTGCTCTCTGGTGTTGGTGGATGGGCACAGGTGTGCACACCAAAGACGAAATAACAGCAAACTCCCAAAAAAACACTCACACATGCTGTTCACATTCCACGACTGAACAGGGAACAGCGAACACATTCCCAAATAAAGATGTGCAGTTATCTCAAATAACAGACGGAGGACAGGTAGTTGTGTGCTAGATTAGTACCGCAGTCAAATAAATATAAAACATGTTTGCAGACAAAATTGTTCATTTTAAAAGCAGGCTACAAAAAGATTATTGTATTTTTATTTGCTTTACATTATTGTAATGAGTCAAATGCAAGTTATTTTTTGTTTTAGCCAATATTAAAAATAATTTATTTAAGGGACTATAAATGTGCAACCTATTTTTCATCTGTGGACCTTTGACATAATGCCTATGACAAAAGTATTACAAAAATGCATTATTATAACATCATGAATAGATTTGAAAGCAGCTACAGTAAATGAAAATAAAACCAAGCCAGCAAAGGATGACAGTGGAGACTAAACTAAATGTTTTATTATTATATCCACACAAAGCTCATCCAAACTAATCCAATCTACCCCATCACCAAAAAAACACCAACAAATGGTAACATAAATCAACACCCACCGATAAACACCAACAAGTTACAACACCAACCAACACCTACACCAACAAACGCCAATAGACACCAACAAACACCATCAAATTCCAACATTAACAAGTACCAACTCAAACCAACATACAACAACAGACACCAACAAGTACCAATGCCAAGAAAAACCCACTCACACCAAAAGAATCCTACATAAACACAGACCAACAAACACCAACACACACCATCAAATGCCAACTCTTAACAAACAAAAAAAGGATAACGTCAACAAGTACCAACTCAAACCAACATACAACAACATACACCAACAAACACCAACAAATGCCAACACCAACAAATACATACAAATTCTAACCCTAACAAATACCAACATAAACCAGTTAACACACACATACATGCACGCGCACACGCACACATACACACACACGCACGCACGCAAGAACACACACACACACACACACACACACACATCAACATCAACTTATTTCTACACCAACAAATGCCACCCACACCCCAACAATTGCCAAAACCAACAAACATCCACAAAAACAACAGAAACCAACAAATTCCTATAAACAAAAACTACCAACACCAACACCAACAGATTCCAACACCAAGGCACACTGACAAATGCCAACACCAAATAACCAAGACAACTCAAACAGGAACAAAAACTAAAAAGCGACACTAACAAACACCAACATTCGACGTCCTCATTGACATTAATCCAAAAAAACACTGACCAGGTTTTCCCATTGAACAACAAACGTCTCTTGTGTTTATTGGATTGTGTTGTGGCAGTTTAAATTAGCATTTAAAAGAAAGAGTCCAAAAATATTGATTGTTATGGTGTATGGTTCCATAAAAACCTCTTGGTAGTTGGAAAAACTGATGATGAAGAAGTAAGCGCAGAAATGTTCTGATAACATTCCAAAAGTTACTTAAGGAAGCAAAAAAGTGATCTTTTCTGACCACACTGTCAAGAGCACTTTCTCACCTTTATTCTCAAGCGTGTACTGTATTTTTTTAAATGTCAGGGAAACAGATGGGATGTCTCAGGATGTGTTTCAATAATATCAGACCGTCGTTTTACTCGTGGAAGTTATGAAAGTGTTTATAGTGTGTATATAGTGTTTATGTGGAACATCTGGACAGTGCATAAAACTCTATCTGTTTGGTCACAGATTTCCTGACGGCTTCAGGCTCAGCCACTCACTTCTCTTCCTTCTTTCACACAAACTCAATCATCACAAGCCGGCACAAACAAGCATCCCGCAGAGATAATATTGGCTTGCAGGACAGCAGTGTCAATAGGCATTTATATGGAATATCATAATACATTATTTCAAATCAAAGCGGAGAAGTGAAATCATCATGCTATTATTTTGCTGGACATGCTGAGAAATATACCAAAACACGACCAAAACAAGCCTCGCTCAGACTGCTGGTAGAGACAGATTATCATCTACAGACTCCTGTCCACACGCACATACCCATACGGGCACAATCCCCAAATTAATGGAGCGTGATCCTCTCAATTTAACACACTGTAACAAATCCAGGCATTTTATTTAAATGACACTTCAAAAGGAAGTGATATCATCTATGCAAGATGCATGCAATTCAACTGAGATTGTGGTGCCAGCACATAACGGCATGTTTAGTGTAGTCAAATGTATATATAAACAAAAAAGAGAGTGTAAAGATGTTAGATACATAAAAACTACCCTGGAAGTCATGCTTCATAGAGATAATTCAGCACTAAATAAACAATTCTGTCATCATATCCTCACCATCTAGACATGTTAAGCCTGTATGACTTTCTATCTTCTGCAGAAATGAAAAAGATATTTCAAAAATGTTATGTACCAATAGAAAGCGATGCTCCACATTGACTTGCGTTAGTGCCCATATAATAAAAGTCAATGGGGACCAACAGATTTCCTTAAACAACATTCTTCAACATATCACACTAGACTTTTAAACATGAAGGGTAGTTAACATTGAAAACTTATTTCGGACAGAAAGTGAACTTTTTTCTCCAGCAGGGTTGGAGTGACGGGTGGGCCGAGGGGAATGAAGTCCCGAATATGGTGTACTCGTAAAGCCATCAACTAAAGATGCTCATTATATCAGCCCTTTTCATCATTGTTTTGAATTTGAAGAAATATTCCATAAATATATCTACAAGACGACGTTTGTTAGAAAGATGTTTATTGGAAACGTCCTGTCTGGCTTCACATCAATGTTAGTGACTCAGACATACACCAGGGGGTCTATCCTCCAGATTCCTAGACATGACATGATTAAACCAGTGGCTGCGCTTTGCGTATTCTGACTTAACCTCACAGACGCCTGAGGTGGGATTTTTATTTTATTATTTTAAGGAAACAGCAACTTTGAAAACAGATTTAACTCTATAACTTGCTTGATGCATGCCATGTTGGCACCAAATCTTTTGTGTCGGCAGACAAGATTCCATCCCATTAGACTGCCACCTACTGATACTTGTGCACGTGAACCAAACTAGTCTGCACAGATATGATGTCAGGGAAAAAAGCCACGGCATATTTAATCGTGTAACACGCATTTAACCCGTTTCCAGATTGTGGTCGATGGAAATCACAAAACAAACAAAAGTGTAATATCAGGTTTGATCCGCATCACACATGCACGGCCCCCAGCAGAGGACTCAAGAACCACATCATTAACTTCCTACTTTAATGAGCTTAAAACTTCCTCTTTTAATGGGCAGAGATTCTGTCTATTGAGGGCAGAGGATCTCTGCAGGGGTACAGCACAATGTGTGCGTATGAAGCTAGAGGCTCAGGGTTTTATGAGCTGGTACCTCCTGTCTGGCCCAAATTTACAGAAAGAATTGTTTCCTGAGGCCCTTGTTGCCAATCGAACAATCCTTAGAAACACACACTTAAACCAAATAAGTTCCACAACATTTACATTTACATTTACGTTTATTTCACAAATTTAGTAGGAAATGTCAATAAGACCTACACACAACGAGCTGCTACATCATCATCATCATCATCACAAGTTGTCGTGAACAGGCCTGACCTGTGAGAAAGTCCCAACATCCATTCCCTGATCCTCATTAACCTCTCTGACCTCTCCGGCCACAAAGCCAGATGAAAACACAAGCACTGATTGGGTGCATTTGTCATGCAGGAAATCTGTCATGAGGTGAAGGTGATGGAGGTGATCCTGCCAATGTCTCGGCAGATGACAAAAGCTCGGGATACTTGGGTCTGGAATTCACACAGTGGAGATATTGTGACACATTGCTTGTAATTCAATACATCGTCTGTATTATGAGTGTTCGACTGCTGCGGTTAAACAACAGAGAGGAGATGCTAAACGACATGACATGGATTATACGTGCTCCAAAAATACAGAAGGAAATATTCGGTGAAAATATTTGTAGACTTTTGATAGCTTGGATTTGATATAACATATATTGGAGGTGTAAAGGACATACTGTGACAATAGTGACCCTAAAACAAAAGCCTATATTTGATTTTTAATAATAAATTTATGCAAAAATGTGTCAATAATTTACACAAGTTTCAACTCAAATATTGAATGTTGTCAATTCTGTGAAAAGTTGCATGAAAACATCCAGACAGAAAACATGGAAATAAATCTGATTTGTTTTGTTTTATTTAGTAATTTTTTGACACATCACGTATTCATGTACTGTAGTGAGTCTTGTATGGATTCTTATTATATATGTGCGTATTCAGACATTGAGTAAACCAATGCATTATACAAAACAGTAAACTAGAAAAAACTAAAAAATATATTTAAAAATTACAATTATACACCCCTGCAGGAATATAAAAATGGGTATTTAGACATTGTATGAATAAATGAATAATTATAAGAAGTGATGTATACATCCATGATATTGCAAAAAATATGATAATGGGTTGTATAACAATATTTTTAACTTAATTTAAAAATAAAAGTAATTTTAAACATCTGAATTATTTTTTGCATGCTACACATTATAGACTACATTTAAGGATTAAATTTTGCATTACTTTACAATAGCTTTTATATAAACATTGTTTTAGATTTATCGATTTAAAACTTTGTAGAATTTCTGTATGTTACAAAGGGTTCAGGTTTAAGCTTTGTTCAAAGCTTTTGTAAAACACCAGATAACAATGCAAAGCGTCATACAACACTTACATACAACACCATGATTAAAATTACTATAACCCACATTACCCATTGGCTCAATGCTGAATCAGGTTTAGGATTTAGAGCGGACACATCTCCATAATTGTCTAATATAATGATTGAAACATTTCCTCAGCTGTTTAAGAGACTCTGCCGATGGAATGAGAGTTTGCTGACCTCTGTCAGGGGTCGCTGTTTAAAACCGTCTTGAGAAAGTGCCAAACGGTGTCCTCAATGAGTTTATGACAGCTGGCCTAACACACACCCAAACGTACAGGATGACCTTGGACTTGGTATGCGTGTGTGCGTGTGGGTTAGTGTGTGTGATTGTTGGCATGATAAAAGAGAAAGTGAATGTGACGCTGTTGGGGTTTAAGGTGCGGAAAAACACCTTTATCAAAACAATGTGTTATAGGAAAATTTTTGTGTCTGTGTGTGTGTGTGTGAGAGGAGAGAGAGAGAGAGAGAGAGAGAGAGAGAGAGAGAGAGAGAGAGAGAGAGAGAGACAGAGAGAGAGAGAGAGAGAGAGGTTGTGTGTGTGTGTGTGTGTGTGTGTGTGTGTGTGTGTGTGTGTGTGTGTGTGTGTGTGTGTGTGTGTGTGTGTGTGTGTGTGTGTGTGTGTGTGTGTGTGTGTGTGTGTGTGTGTGTGTGTGTGTGTGTGTGTGTGTGTGTGTGTGTGTGTGGTTAAGTAAGAGATGGCATGCATGAGAACAACTTGTACCATGATTCTCAGCTGCTGCATACCACGGTAACTTCAATGCTGCTTGCTTTTTACGTCTGAAGCTATGACTTCACTTGTCTATAAAATCTTGACATAATTCAAGACGTTATAGAGATGACCTCCAAAAAAAATCACAAAGCGATCATGGGAATTTATTAAAACCATTTTTGTAGTTTTAATTCTATTTAACTAATGGATTTTGTCACCTTATAATACAAGTCTATTACTGAATTGTTGGTTACCAACATTCTTCGAAATATCTTCTGTTGTGTTCGGCAAAAGACATAAAATCAACAAGCTGTCAAGAGGCTAAGTAAAAAATGAGTTTTTCTGTTTGGGTGATCTGTCACTTTAAAATCTCACCACAACTACTTAGTTTCAGTGTACACATTTCAAACTTTTCCAAATAAATGTAAAACATGTAGATTGAGATAAGACAAGATAATTCACTAAATATTTTTAAATCTCGCCTTAAAACTCACTTTTTTAAGCAAGCTTTAAATAAATACTTTGCTTTCTTTTTTTAATTCCTTTTCATATTTTCTTTTAAAATTTACTTTGTATTTTACTCTTTAATCTTTTTGTTGTTGTAAAGCCCTTTGAGATCAACATTTTAAGGCACTTAAGAAAAATAAGTTTATTATTATTATCTTGAAGTATACGGGCGAAGATGTACAATAAAAATGGTGCATCGTCACATTTCTTGTGTGCCAACTGGATTTATACCCCAGACGAATCGTGTTGTCCCATCAACACTTGCTCCGATCAGGACCATGTTCAAAAGTTTTTTCAATTGAAACTATTTGCACTAACTCGGTGGTCTGAGGGCTTGGGCAATTAAGAGTCAAGCATTTCACGAAAGGAAACATTCCACACATTCTGTTGAGATGCTGAGTTTATCAACAGACAGAGAAACAATCCTGTACAGTCACTGCATGTCTGTGTGCGTGTGTTTGGGTGAATGCATGCAAACAGAGCGACAATGAATCTCACACACACATCCTCCCATCACACGGTCACCTTGGTACCACCCTGGGAAAAGCAGCACTCACGACAGATTGTTTTCCTGGATGTTGCAAGTGCTCTCTGGTCACACGCGAGGGAGACAGGATGCACGATCTGTGCGGTACCATCACTGGCATGAAATGAAATTATCCGTGTAAAAATGACCGTCTGGACCGTATTTACAATGCAGGTTTTATTGTCTCATAAAACCTGTCCAGAATGCATATTCCAGATACCTCAAATCTGAAAGAAACCATAAAATAAATAAAAAAGCTCACTGTTAAAAATGATAGAAAACACAATAGAAACTGTAAGGTAATGACTTAATTGTTATCATTTGAATTAAGGTTTTATTAACTTTTTGTCTCTTGGTGTGAAGGATGATGCTAATAGTTCATAAGGCTTTTATAATGAAAACCATTCTCATTACTCTTTTAGCAGGGTAACAATAGAAACCATCACAGAAATTCTGATCTTCTAATTAAATAAAATCCTGAACCATTGGCTTTTTCCATTAAAACCATTACAACATTACACTTTGTAGTGTATTTTGGGCACTATCCTGATGTGATTGAAAATCTTATCTATAGAATACATCTCATACCATGACACCCACTATTATTAAAACTATATATTTCTTTAAAACCAGAATTTCTGTAATGGTATATATTGTTTTTCAGCATGCAAAAAGTAGGGGGAAAACCATAAAATACCATAGAGCCCTACACACAACACAATAGAAAATGTAAAGGATTTAATGGTTATAATTGGAATTATATTGGTGTTAATGGAAACTTTAATGGTGTCTAATGGTATGTGATGGACTCTATTGGTTGAATGGTAAATTATATTCGGATTTCACCACAAACACTAGAAAGTAATTTTGAAATGGTTTATGATTGTATTTTAATGGAAATCATTATAATATCTGTGATGTTTTTTTAAATGCTCCATTTAATGTAATTTAATATTTTAAATTTGCAGGTAATGTTTTAAGTTGCCAATTTAATTCAAATATTTGTCTCAAATGAAGCCCATTTCACTTATTTACTACATTTAAGAATAAAGGAATTGATGTCACAGAACAAATGCAGTTGATGTTACAACTGTAATCTCGTAGAACCTTTACATGTTTGAAAAGCCTATAGCTGTCACCAACCACTGTACGGATTCTGTGTCCTATATTAAGCTGATCCATATATTTGGATTAAGTACATCCCGAGAGTCACCGGATAAGCACTGGATACACTACTACACACAGGGAAGACGTAAATGACATCATGTCACATGTTCATTCCTGACAATTCCTCATCCACCGCAGCCACCTACCCGTCTCCTCCCTCATGATTTCCCACTGTGTCAGATTCCTGTTTAAAGCCGGCACCTTTGGATCTTTAGATCTCCCTCAGGGGCAAACTGCAGTGGGCATAAGACTTTCATAATCCGTTCGTGACTGCTCCTTCTTTACATCCTTCTGACCCCGGAGGTGACAATCCGGCCTGTTTCCATCACCGGTCAGTGTGAGACGGGATTATACATCTGAGGCAGTCGAAACTTAAGTGGAGGCAATCAAAACTCTAAAATTAGAGACAACATTTGTGTTTACAGTGGTTGAGAGGAATCATACTGTAATCCTAACCTGCGATGTACAATAGTCTAAAACAAGACTGAGCAGCATCCTATAGTAACCTTGATATTCTTGTAAGAACACTGCCAGCGTACAGAACTGCATCGTCTGTCAATCAACACTCGACTAACTAACAAAAACTGCATCTACAGTGAAGTATCATCACCTTTGTAACCTTCTCTCTTCTGCAGAACACAAAAAGATATTTTGAAGATTGTTGACAATCAAACAACACTAGTCCCCATTTACTTCTATTGTATAGACAGAAATATCCTTTTTTGGTGAACATCTTATCATGAAATTGATCTTAATAATAAACATTTCCTCTACAAAATGCAGTCAATGTAAATAAGACATAAAAAAAATGTTGTCCATTCTTTCCATTATCCCAGTGTAATGCCCAACACCATCCCGTCACTGCTATCTGGCAGAAAAGATCATTTATGTAAAAAATTCACCTGCAGAACACAAAAAAGATATTTTGAAGTATGTTGGCAATCAAACAATACTAGTTCCCGTTGACATTCAATGTCACTCCGAAAGATTTGACTGTTTGTATCTGAAACAATTGATACAAAATAGTACATTTTAAATGCAAGTAAAAGTAAATCTCATTAAATTAAATCTTTATTGCATGTATTAAATATAATTATTTTTAACATAATGTGTGTTATTTAAATATTAATTTAAGCGAAATTAACTGTTGGATTTTTAATACATTTTTAATATTTTCTACGGAATAAAATGTTTTTAAACAAACTTTTTAAGTTAACATAACTGTTAATTTTTGTGATTTTTACTATATTTTTTACAGTGTATAGACACAAAACCATTAGACATTTCTCAAAATATTTTCTTTGGTGTTATATACAGGTATTTTTTATATGATTTTAATTAAAAAAAAACCTTCCCTCCAACAATTGTAATCACTGTTACTGTAAATAAACCCTAATTAAACCCATTGTTCAGAACATACACCCCAGTGTTACGCACAACATCATCCCGTCACAGCTCTCGGGCAGACCCACGAATTGTTCACAGAACACAATGATGTATTCAGGTTTCATTAGCATGAAAACTCTGGGACACATGGCAAACACTTGAATCCCTTGTGAAAATATGGCACATTAATGAAAGACAGCCAAGCGAACAACCAAAGGCCGTTGCCTCCAGAAGTAAGCCAGCTGTTTCTCCAAATCCTTCCCAGTCAAAGCAACTAAACTTTGACTGACGGTAGAACGATTTTTAGAAGGCAGTTTTAATGACAGCTTCCCATGCTCATTGTGTTGTTCTAAAGAAATATTACATTGTCTCGGTCGACTTGATAAAGATGTTAAGTTACGCTCATATAAGAACGTCTGCGCTTCAACTGTCTTCTATTACCACTGAGCTTAAAGCCATTGATCCGCACATACTGTATAACAGACTGTTTATTTTCCGCTTTTGTTTACTTTCGTGCACTTTCTACTTTTCATATTTACCGCATGGTTTATCGGAACTGCAGAATCATGACTAAAAAGCTAGAAGAAATGGATCTCAAAGTGATGGCACGACAAACAAGCAAGATTGAAGACCTCCCAAACTGAAGAGAGGCTTTGAGGTGGTCCCAATCCCAGCTTGTGCCAGTCAAGAGATAAAGTAAATTGAGAAAGAAGAAATTCTGCTGATAGCGTTACTTATACAGTGTATTGCATTTTATATATCCTCTACATACCGATTTTGTTATTTAATACATTATACATGGTGTATTTAGTTTATAATGTATCACTTTCTGTGCACAAACTGGGAGGAAAAGCTGCCACATGCCAGCATAGAGTGAATCAGTCATTTGCCGAACATTTCTCAGTTTCATAATTTAAACAAATTTAAGAAAATCCTCTCTATAAAACAAGAATCAGATCTTTAAAAGGATGGTCTACATGGCATGAGCGATCTTACCTTGCCGTGTTACTTGAAACAGTAATGATCTGCCGATAGACAGTCTGCAGTAGCAGAATCTTCAGGGGACAAGCTGAGTTAAGGAGGTCATCTGATATGGGCTGAACACTGATGGAGGTCTGGTCCTCAAGGAGCGGAGAGGATTAACAGAAAATATATAGTAATAGAAACAATAAAACATAAGAGTATGTCTTGAACGGAACTGAGCAGGTTGTTTAAACATGACGTCAGGCAATGCAGATGGAGGCCAGGAAATGATTTTTCTCCATAGGATCATTAGGAGAAAGTCAAAAGTGCCCATGTTCTGAACTGTATGTGGATGCTATATGGGAGCTTGTTTTGTCTACCAAAAGTCATTGTTCATAAAGATGGAATTTAAAGGAACTGACAGAAAAAAAAGTGGTTTGAAAAACTGCATATGCGGTTGGGAGTTGCAGAGTCAACGCTCACGTGTGCAGTGATCACTTCATCAAATAAGTTATGTTATTATTACTTAAATATTCCATGTTTATAAAAAGTTCGCTTTTCGGTACATTTTGATGTTAAAGTTAAATAAATAATCACGTCAAAATTGGACAGGAAATATTAATATTTGAAATAATATATTTTTTATATTACTTTTTGTGGGTTTATGTATAATTATATCTAAAAGATACAACAAGTAATGTTTACAACACACTTCACTCAACAGTGTAAATATAACACGTTTATGCTTCCGTGGAATTGCAATGATCTGCATTACTACTTTTGCAACAATCCATGTTTTAATTGGATCTTTGGCAGATCTTTGAAAGCTGTTAACGTAATACAGTAAAGAACCGCAGCCGAGTTTATTGATTGTTGCTAGGAAAATCCACAGGCCTAAAACAGAAGTGCTGCTTATGTGGGCAAAAGCCCATCCGTTATCATTGTGGAGCACTTCGGTACCGAGATGGTGGACCAAGCTAATGATGACAATATCAGATGCATCCATACTTTGTACGCTTTCATCCGTTTGTGTGTGTAAGAAATTGTCTGAAGGAAGAGAAAGTTGTTGATGTCTACTGCCTCGATGGCAGACAAAAATTTATCTTCATGGGAACTTTTGCTCATCTTCATAATAAAACCGTCCAGTCCGACATATGTGTTGATTCTATACTCCGCGACAATACATACGGTCATCTATGTTTTCCATTCTGTTTATATACTTTATACCCGCCAATTGAATATCGCGCGTCATCCGAATCACGAGATTGCAAAAAGTCTGCTGAACGGACCTAAACTAAATAATAAAGTGACATAAAATTAATTAAAAGAAAAGAAAAAAATAACATTAAGTAAATATAAATAATACAATTAATAAATAATACAAGTAAAATGAATTCAAAACATCTCACAACTTTTTCATGAACAGTTTAAAACTTTAACAACATAGTTCGAAGGTGCCAGAATTTGCCCCAATATAATTTAACTATGTACGTTTATGGCATGCTTTCCAAAAACATTGTCCCAGAATTCAGACCAATAAAACGTAACCCTCAATTCTATAATAAACATGGCTTTACGTCTTCAAGCCCTTTTAAAGGATTATATTTGCCATGCCTTCGATAGACTAAAATGATCATCAAGTGTCCAATAAACAGTCAGAATAAAACTCAGACAGACAACAGCTGAAAATCTGTTTGCATAGCCGAGAAACTAAATATAAAGGACAATTATTAAGAGCGGATCATTTTCTGTTTTCCTTCTCATCTGTTGACAGGTTATTAAACTCTACACTGGATCAAATCATCTGAGAGTGAAACGGATTACTGTACCTCACATATAATGAGGTCAAAACACCTCGGGAATCCTAAACAGACACAAACTTCACCAAACAACAGCTGTCATGGGGTTAAATGGTAGAATACACGCACCAAAACTCTAGAGTAAAGTTCCCAAGAAAGCAAGATGTGAGATGGAAACCTTTAGACGTGCAAGCGGGTTGTAAACACTCAGTGGTATCGACATCAAACGCTCTCGTTCATTTTATAATGCTTGGGGATTGTTTGTATTGTCACCTGCAAATGAAAGCCATTACAAATCATTATGGTGTCATTTAACCCCTATAGGAGAATCAACAGAGCAGCAGCGGGATTTGATCAAAGTAACTGTTTATTGAAGCCAGTCATCGCTATTAAAACCCATTTAAATGGAGTTTGGGCTGAAAGAAATGCTGTTTTCATTAGACAACCCCGCTGCACTTTTCTCATGGCGTTTCTTTCTCGTTAGCTCATTATTGCTACAGAACTATTTCTATTCGGCCTCAACGCCTGAATCACTTTGTTCGGATAAAGAGATAAATGGTTAAATTACATCGAACAAATTCTAAGGTCACCCGGTGAAAACATCTGACTGCATTCATGGTATTCTGTTTGGGCTACCGAACTTCACGGTGCCCGTATGGTTAAGCGCAGGGCAAAACACGACCCACAAAACGTCCAAAACCTCTCGGCGGAAACTCAATGGAATGGCAAAATAAACTGCTTGTGGCATCTTCTCAATTCCAACAAAACAGTGCATGCAGCGTTCATGGAGATACCAGCCATCGCAGCACACATGGAAACAAAAAAATGACAAACATTTTCTACATTGAACAGGTAGAGCAGGACGCGTCCACTGTGATCGTCTATAGAAATAGACAGAAATGTTACAGAACTCAACTATTACAACACACATCTGGGTTGGTGAAGTACGTCACCATAGCAGATATCTCTGAAGTGAACTTTCATCTAGGCCATAAGTAATCCAGCGCTTTTCATCTGTTTAAACAAATGATAATCCGCTGTAATTCATTTCAGCACCGCGTTACGTATGGATCACAAACATGTTCTTCATTTCCACTTCACATTTATGATTCTGAAATCCAAATCTCATGCATGAAAATGTGTGAATGCAAAACTCTGCGATGCATCATTCTGGATGGTTGGCGGAGCGTTGCTTTGAGGTTGATCGGACGTTCCTCGCGTTTTGAAGTCAGACCTGATGTATCGTTTCTCTTTCTTCACGTATTCGTCTTTCCGAGCTTATAAAATCGCACACATATGCCCACGTACACATTGAGAACAAAGGCAATTTTCTTTAAACAGGTGTTGAAAGATTTTAGTCCATTCTTGATCCTGAAAAGTTATTAAAGTGCTTATTGATGCCAGGTATGATTTCAAACGGTAGGCTCGGTACAAAACACATCACTTGACCGCGGTTAGGGACCGACAGAACAGATCGATTTGTAATCTTAGAAGGCTCGAAAGCGCCGAGGGAAAAGTCTGAGTTGTGTTAGGCCTTAAAGTACCAGAAGAGCACAAGTGGTTTGAATGATTTCAGGAACGAAGGAAGAAAGTGTGACGCTGGACCGTGTCGAAATCAATCGTCTGTGTTTATCTCTCCATAATACCTTTTTACTCCAGGCTTGAATTCGGTTTTATCGAGAGATTTTAAAATATGGAATTAATTTGTTTAATGTTAGTGTTATATTGGATTGGATGTAACACATGACCATTGCAATAACATTTCACAAGTTCACTGTTGTTTTTGGTCTACTGCAAACATTTGCAAGGATTTAAGCACATGAGACGCTGAATCTAAATTGTACGACTATTAAAAAAAGAGCAAAACCCGCAAAAGCAATGTGTGGTGTTGTGGGTTCTTACCATGCAGGATTCTTGACATTATAAAAGATTTATCTATATAATTTTTATACATTTTGATGTTTGAAACAAAATGAGTGATGAATCATGATTAATCACAATTTATATAATCTAGAACAACATATGACTGGTTATTAATAATGTTGCATTAATAAACACATATATGTATACATATAAATGGAATATATTGAATTGTATTTAAGTAATTTTCCCAATTATTAAATGGAAATCAAAAAATATATATAAATATAGACTTATTATGTATTTGAATTTATGCATGAATGTTTTTAATTTTGTATACACATATAATATACACCAGTACACGAAAACATATTATATAAACGCAAATGTTAACTCTAGATACGCAATTAGTCGCGATCACTGGTTCGGCACCCCCAAATTAAAGCACATTTTTTACTGTAAAAGTAATAGTTGGTTGTACACTTCAGCAGCCTACGGCCGAGTCTTTAGGTCTGGTTTAAGGTGGGAAACAGACTTCAAGCAAAATGCATTGTATTAAGGTGGTAAGCCTCTGAAAGCAAATGATGCACACAAGCGTAAAGTGTTAACCGTTTGGCACTCTCTCACTCGTTAAATTTAATGGCAACTTTCCATGTCACCTGTAACTCTCAATAGCAAAACTTAACACAATATAATCACTTCCATACCCTCGCCAATGCTTCGCTTTCCCAGCAACACCTTGGCACTCTGGAATTTTGTGACCTACAGTAAGCGCGTCAGACTTCACATGAGTAGAACGGCACACAAACATCTGCTCGAATGTGCCATTTGAAAGTAATGGCGAAAATATACGGATTCACTTATTTTGGGCAGGGCTTCAGAATGTGAGATTATAAAATACATAAATATCTAAATGGAAATTTAAACATCATTGACTTCTTATTTGTGGTGAACTCCTCAAATGCCGAACCATTCTGTATTTGCTGCCAGATTTTGAAGAAACATAAAAAAAATGTATACACACAAGATAATTTGAAGAACCACACCTTGTCTCCCATTGACTTTTTTGACTATGGACCTAAAACAACTGAGACATTTCTCAAAATATCTTATTTGGTGTTCCACAGGGGAAAAAAGGTCATACACTTTACATGACGGTAAATAAATAATGACGGAATATTTACTCTGTGGTAAACTATCCCTTTCTTTAGTTTAAAAATAAAAAGCAAACATTTCTAAATGTTTTTTTGTACCCACTGGCTTCTATTAAATTGTTTGGTTCTGTTAGGACAGCCATGTAAATCCATCTGTGTTAACATTTTAATACAGATCCCCAAAAGCGCTGTTTGAAACAAATTCTCAATGATGTCTTTGTTTTTTCCTAAAAAGAGAACGAGACAGGACACGCTTCACTAAATGTAGCCGATTATCTGCCTTGAACTCAAGAGACAGTAAAGGGCATCAGGCACAGAAAGGGTTAGCAGACACTTCTATTTTAGTTAATAGTGTGAGCTGTTTGAGATGCCAAAAGTCTTGTAAATCAACAACTACAAGCCTGAGACACAAACGCAAAAGGGCGTTTTGAGATAACTCAACAAGACTCAAAAATCATTAAGAATATATTGTTTTATCATGACGTCTACTCCTTGGGAATATAATCCGTTCGATTTTTCAGAGGGTTGTCGAAAACCATAAAAACCCAATACACCACTAACCCACAGCGACCCGACAACTAAAAATGTTTAAAAGGCATTCAGGGTTACGGTTGAGGTATATACCAACACGTGCCCGGTCGAGAGCTGTTTATTTTTCCGAGGGAAGAATTCCCAGAGTGTGGTTTTACAAAACTAACTTTAATAAGATGTCTGGTGAAAGACAAGTGAATGTAAATGTTGAGGCAGGCCGAGGAGTTTTGGTCTGGATGAGGGTTGTCGTACCACCCAAACAGAGCTAAAGACTGCGGTGAAAGTCATTACCTCCTCTTGATTTGAAAGCCAAAACAAGCATTGAGCAACGTTGTGTCGACTACACCCCGGTGCATTCTGGGATACATGTTAATAGCTTTCCTTGAAGAAATGCATTAATGTAAATGCGAAAAAAGTACCCAACAAACACATTCACAATCGTAATGTCTCTCTGTAGACCATACAAACAGATGCCCGCGGGACAGGTAACGTGACCAACGATTTTGGCACCGTTCTGGATCGACGCTAGATGCCCGATGTCAACTTTGGGTTCAAATGCTTAACATAGGATTGTGTGTGTGTGTGCAAATAAATCGCATACCAACGGACAAATGTGCCAATGCATGTGCGTTAGGCAAAAGGGGTCGTACCCAATTCCTGTGGCATGTGTGGCTCTTTCACATGGGCAGCGGATCTAATTGCACCACTTCCTAGTGAGATATTACACATATGCACATGCTATCGAGCTTGGATATTTTAAGCCGGACCTTTTGGAGGGATGAAAGTAAATACAGTGCTGAGTCCTTCTTATCCCGATGCCACACCCAAAACCGGCTCCGATTACCAGCTCTGTCTGAACACATATCCAGATAAGCCTTTACTACACCTTTTGTGTGTTAATACGGCTAACTGTCATCCCAGAAGAGCAATTATTTGTGTTATTAGGATAATCTCTAGCAGTTGTAAAAGGAGAATGATGTTAAATATTATGAAACTGTATCTCGATATTGTTTTAAACGAGATAAGATTATCCGTCACGTTCAGCTGTTGCTTTGCGGGCCAAATGAAAAACTGTTGAAATGTAGCCATTGAAAAAATAAGAGACTGTTACAAATTTTCATTTCAATTTTAGAGACCTTGTGGTGTTTCGAGTCGAGTGTCTGTCGAATTTCGATAAATCAAACAAACCAAACCTCAGGAGTTACAAAGTCATTCAACAGCAATGTGGAAAAACTGACCGCACAACACAGGAAAACTGTCATCACATGAAATTATTATTTATAACTATTCCTAAATACATGTTCAAAAGTTAATTTTGTATTGCTTAAAAGTAAAAATGAATTTTGTTCTCGTAAAAGTATTTGAGGTCTGGAAAAATACAGAGTATCTTTTCTGTTCTTTCGCCCCGTTTCTTAAGGTTTTATTCTCTGAAAGTAAAAGCAAATTTTATTGAAATATAAGTGAAATACGGTTAGACGTTCACACAATAAAACTAAATAAATTATTTGACTTAATCTGAAGATATTTGGTTTGCTTGCTGCATTGAGGATGTTAACACAACACTATTCTACAAAATACTTTAAGACGTATTTTAATATTTTTTTACATTTTAAGTTTTAAAGTGCACATTTTTAAAACGGTTGATTTAGGAATTCGATCAATTTGTTGTTGTTATGCGCACCTATAATAATCTGTCTAAAAACATCCACGAGAACCTTTTTCTTGTTAACAAGGAACTTTTTAAACAGCATTGTCATGGAGAAAAATTCCGTTTCTACTAAATCACTTAGGGTACAAATTTCAGACTAGTTTTGATGAAAACAATTCCACAGATTACCAAAGGCCCAAAGACAGATCAAGAAATTATGTGGAAAAAATAATGCATCAGTGTAGATTCCAATGGATTAACTGCATAAAGTTTCAGTGCTGTAAAATAAGAACATCCTTCTTTGTCTTTTTTAAGATCTGAACCAGCAGAAGAAAGTCATGAGGCTGAAAATTAAAATGAGGTGGACAGGGTTAAAGATCCCTTGTTTCTTGTTAAAGTTACAGCGTGATGTCAAACACGGTCTCTGTGAAGCTCTGCCCTCACAGACAGGAGACTCGTATGGTGTGCAAGGACACCCGGCTCAGTTAGAGGGTAATTACAGCGACTTTGAAATGAAGAGAGGCAAGAGAAATAAAAGGAAGCATGTGTTTTCAGAGAAAGCAAGAAAATCACGATAGTAAGGCAGATCCCCTTTGACCAATCAAAGAGAAACAATTCACTACAATGACCAGAACTGAAGCTAAATGAAGTCATGGTTGTGGGTTTACTCATAGTGACACGTATAAACAAAAAGGCATGTGCTTGAAGTTAGAACAATGACTAAAATTGCTTACATCACCTGTAAAGGTAACGCGGTTATAACGGTGAATGTAAACAATGTTTTGTATTTCTAAAACAAACTGAGAAATCAAATGAGGCCAAAGCAACAACAATGGACAGCAAGTGTTTGACCAAACAATGGTAGACTGGGTACTCACAAAAAATGCTATTATTTTTAGTTTCACAGTTTATTTTACCACAAAATTACTTCATTTACCAACTCTCATATCATTTAAAAACTGTCTGACTTTCTTCCTTCCACAGAATACAAAGGAAGATATTTTGAAGAATGTTGATAACCCATTGAGTTCCATTGTATTGACATAAACCCAGACATTTCTCAAAATAACTTCTTTTGTTTTTCCTTGGAATTGTCACATATGAGTTATGACACAATGAGAAATAACGATTATAGATTCATTTTAGGTGTGAACTTTAAATTAACAGTTCTCCAAAAAAGGAAAATTCCTCATTCGCTCACTCTCATGATATCTTAAACCGATTTGTCTTTCTTCTTCCGCAAGACACAAGAGAAGATACTTATTATACTTAAGATACTTAAGAATATGGGTTGCATTGGTGTTCAGGCCACAAAACTGAACAGATGCCAGTTACCAACATTCTTCAAAATATCTTCTTTTGTGTTCTTCAGAAATAAGAAAGTCGTACAGGTTGGAAATGACAAGAGGGTGACTATTGTTGAAAGAATGTTTATTTCTGGCTGAACTGTGCTCTTCTCATCCACCCATGCATCCCCATCAGTGTTATTACAAGGAGCTTCTGTAGAGGGCAGCATTCTTACTGAAAAGGTGAGACCTTTGAACCAGTGTCTGTTGTGGGGACAGAAATACATCTCCCTCTGATCCTGCCTGCCAGGACCGCTCAACAGCTTCAGGTTTCAGGTGGCAACCATTGCTTCTAAAATGAAAGGGTCTCACTTTACCCACCGGTGCACACAAACAAACAGAAATACACGCTCACGGACCCCTTGACACACACTCACAACCTATAAGCAGATGCTGATTTGTAAACTGATGTTCCTCTTGTCCATAGACATCAATCTCATCCCTAATATGTTAATCAATATACTTTAATAGAAAGAAAATGTATAACTGCGAGGCTTGTGTAGCGAAATGTTAAAGGGATAGTTCACCCAAACATCATGTCACCAAAAGAAATCTATTCACAATCTGTCATGAATAACTCTTTGTTACGTACTTGTTACAATCCTTGGCATGAATTTCTTTGTTTGGTTGAACATGGAGAAGATATTTGGGAAAATGCCTGTAACCAAACAATACTTGGACCCTTTTTTTTCAGAAATGTATAATGGTAGTCAAAACGACCCCCGAACTTTAAAAATGCTGTCTTACATTCTTCAAAATATCTCATTTGTGTTTAACAGAACAAAAACAATTATAAAGTCAGTTTTTCTACAATGGTAGTCAGTGGGGTGTACAAACGGTTTAAGCATTCTACCAAATATCTTTGTCTGTGTTCTTCAGAATAGAGACATGTTAATAGATTTAAAAAAAGGCAAAGATGATGAGAAAATTGTTTTTTTGAGTGAACTATGCCTTTAAGTGTGATAGTGACACAGAGAAACATGAACGGAGAGAGAGAGAGAGTCATTAACTCAGCTTGATGAAAGCTCATTAAAGGCATCTCATTAACATATGTAACAATTGTAAAAAACATGGTTCATTCTGTTAGACATATTTCAAAAGCCAGCACAATAGTTCTGTTCTTGTTTCAACACTTTGAACACTTCAGATATTGATCTTTCCTCCTCTCATCCACATCTCAATTAAACTTTACAAACACAACTGTGACTAATTTATCTGTTTCAATCAGGTTTTGTCCCATAGGCATGTCGTTCAGAGAGATGTTCTGGAGCTCAGTGTGGGATTGTCTCGGATGGACGTACCTGGAGGACAGTTGCAGTCTTGTGTCACGTCTCTGGCCACACGCAATTTCGGCAAGGCTTCGTTCAACCTCTGTCACGACAAACACAAAACACATGTTCACACTGTGATTTCAGTCACACAATATAAATAAACAAAGAACACACACAAAACATGTTCCTCTGGAAATATTGATCTTGATCGCTTTTGTTTTATTTGACTACATTTTGAATATTTAGAATTGTATAAATATTTGCAACATATGTTTATAAATATTTGACTTTGGAATTGTATACGTTTTGACAGTATTTTAATCATGTTATTCTGCATTCACGAAAGAAATCATTTTACAGGATTTGTCGAGTATTCAGATTAATGGGACACTTCATGTTATTTTGTGTTTTTAAAAGTGCAAATTAAATGCATTTGTTTGTTTACTTATCACCCTTGTCCAATAATGAATAATATATTTATAAATCAAAAATATAATTTAACAAGAATAGCACAAATTGATCAATTATAGATTGGATAGATGCATGGATGCATGGATGGATGGATGGATGGATGGATGGATGGATGGATGGATGGATGGATGGATGGATGGATGGATGGATGGACTGACGGACAAACAGACAGACAGACATGTAGGGATAGATGGATATACAGACAGACAGATGGAAGGATAGATGGAAGGAAAGATGTACAAACAGTCAGACAGACGGAACAGATACATAAAAGGATAGATGGAAAGACAGACAGACAGACAGACAGACAGACAGATAGATGGATGGATGGATGTACAGACAGACAGACAGACAGACAGACAGAAGGATAGATGGAAGGACAGATGGACAGACAGACAGAAAGACAGACAGAGGGAAGGATAGATGGAAGGTTAGACGGAAAGAAAGATGTACAGAGAGACAGACAGATACATAGAAGGATACATAGAAAGAAAGACAGACAGACGCAAGGATAAAAGGGATGAAAGATGTACAGACTGACAAACAGCCAGACAGATACATAGAAGGATGGATAGAAAGACAGACAGAGAGAAGAACAGACAGAGAGAAAGACAGATACATCAAGGGATACATAGAAAGACAGACAGACAGATAGACAGACAGACAGACAGATAGATGGAAGGATAAATGTAAGGAAAGATGTCTAGACTGACAGACTGACAGACAGATACATAGAAGGATAGACAGAAAGACAGACAGACAGACAGACAGACAGACAGACAGACAGACAGACAGACAGACAGACAGACAGACAGATAGATAGATAGATAGATAGATTCTACAGCAGAGCACAAAATATATTTCGAAGAATGTGTCGTTACCCATTCACCCACTGATAAAGAATAAACTGATAAAGAATAAACTGATACAGAATAAACTGATAAAGAATAAACTGATACAGAATACATTGATAAAGAATAAACTGATAAAGAATAAACTGATACAGAATAAACTGATATAGAATAAACTGATAAAGATTAAACTGATATAGAATAAACTGATACAGAATACATTGATATAGAATACATTGATAAAGAATAAACTGATACAGAATAAACTGATAAAGAATAAACTGATAAAGATTAAACTGATAAAGAATAAACTGATAAAGAATAAACTGATAAAGAATAAACTGATAAAGAATAAACTGATAAAGAATAAACTGATATAGAATAAAGTGATAAAGAATAAAGTGATAAAGAATAAAGTGATAAAGAATAAAGTGATAAAGAATAAACTGATAAAGAATAAACTGATAAAGAATAAACTGATAAAGATTAAACTGATAAAGAATAAACTGATATAGTGATAAAGAATAAAGTGATAAAGAATAAAGTGATAAAGAATAAAGTGATAAAGAATAAACTGATAAAGAATAAACTGATAAAGATTAAACTGATAAAGAATAAACTGATATAGAATAAACTGATAAAGAATAAACTGATAAAGAATAAACTGATAAAGAATAAACTGATAAAGATTAAACTGATAAAGAATAAACTGATATAGAATAAACTGATAAAGAATAAAGTGATATAGAATAAAGTGATAAAGAATAAAGTGATAAAGAATAAAGTGATATAGAATAAAGTGATAAAGAATAAAGTGATATAGAATAAACTGATAAAGAATAAACTGATAAAGAATAAACTGATAAAGATTAAACTGATATAGAATAAAGTGATAAAGAATAAACTGATATAGAATAAACTGATAAAGAATAAAGTGATAAAGAATAAACTGATTAAGAATAAACTGATACAGAATAAACTGATATAGAATAAAGTGATAAAGAATAAAGTGATAAAGAATAAACTGATAAAGAATACAGTGATAAAGAATAAACTGATAAAGAATAAACTGATAAAGAATACAGTGATAAAGGATAAACTGATATAGAATAAACTGATAAAGAATAAACTGATAAAGAATAAACTGATATAGAATAAACTGATAAAGAATAAACTGATAAAGATTAAACTGATATAGAATAAAGTGATAAAGAATAAACTGATATAGAATAAACTGATAAAGAATAAAGTGATAAAGAATAAACTGATTAAGAATAAACTGATACAGAATAAACTGATATAGAATAAAGTGATAAAGAATAAAGTGATAAAGAATAAACTGATAAAGAATACAGTGATAAAGAATAAACTGATAAAGAATAAACTGATAAAGAATAAACTGATAAAGAATAAACTGATAAAGAATAAACTGATATAGAATACATTGATAAAGAATAAAGTGATAAAGAATAAACTGATATAGAATAAAGTGATAAAGAATAAAGTGATAAAGAATAAACTGATAAAGAATACAGTGATAAAGAATAAACTGATAAAGAATAAACTGATAAAGAATACAGTGATAAAGAATAAACTGATATAGAATAAACTGATAAAGAATAAACTGATAAAGAATAAACTGATATAGAATACATTGATAAAGAATAAAGTGATAAAGAATAAACTGATAAAGAATACAGTGATAAAGAATAAACTGATAAAGAATAAACTGATATAGAATACAGTGATAAAGAATAAACTGATAAAGAATACAGTGATAAAGAATAAACTGATAAAGAATAAACTGATATAGAATACAGTGATAAAGAATAAACTGATAAAGAATAAACTGATTAAGAATAAACTGATACAGAATAAACTGATATAGAATACATTGATAAAGAATAAACTGATAAAGAATAAACTGATATAGAATACAGTGATAAAGAATAAAGTGATAAAGAATAAAATGTTGTTACCTGTTGTAAGAGAGTTTCGATAGAGCTCCTCAGATCTCGTGTGACAGATGATTCTTGACACATGTCACTCACTTTGATGTCCAGCTCGTGGAGTCTGCTCTCCATGTGATGTGTTTTAAAAGTCATCAGGACACAAACTGAGATTGAACTCAGTGATAACACAAAACACAGCACGGTGGGAAAAGACAGCAAACAGCGCAGATAAAGCGGCTTCAGAGGACTCTGTTTGTCCGCAGATTTATCCATGTCTGGTTACCTCCTCAGGTTCGGTTCTTGTATTGATGAGTTGCTGATCGATGTGGTGGAACTGTCAGACTGAGCAGCGGTGTCCACAGCGCGACTCTCTCAAACCCACGGCTGCGTTTCCACAGTTAGGGAGCTGCCTAACTAGTGCGCGTCACTAAACACTGACATGCTTCAGGTGTGCTCCCTGTGTAGGGAACCGAGGGAGAGGGAGGGAGAGAGAGAGAGGGAGAGAGAGAGAGGGAGAGAGAGAGAGGGAGAGAGAGAGAGGGAGAGGGAGAGGGAGAGGGAGAGGGAGAGAGAGGGAGAGAGAGAGAGAGAGAGAGAGAGAGAGAGAGAGAGAGAGGGAGAGGCAGAGGGGGAGAGGGAGAGGCAGAGGGGGAGAGGGAGAGAGAGAGGCAGAGGGAGAGAGAGAGAGGGAGAGAGGGAGAGAGAGAGGGAGGGGAGAGAGGGAGAGAGGGAGAGGGAGAGGGAGAGGGAGAGAGAGAGAGGGAGAGGGAGAGAGGGAGAGAGAGAGAGAGAGAGAGAGAGAGAGAGAGAGAGAGAGAGAGAGAGAGAGAGAGAGAGAGAGAGAGAGGGAGAGAGACAGACAGCTCTGAACAATCTTTAAAACTTTCACTGTTTCTGTTTGTTTGTTGTGTATTAAAGACTGGCACATTTTGTCCAGGTTAAATTTTGGTAGATTTGGTATGCTGCAGACTGAAAATAAGATGGTAAATGCTTTTTTTTTTTAAATTAAGGGTTGAACTATTCCTCTAAACATTAAACAATCTGTCATCAGAAAGGGTTAGTTTGACCCAAAGATGAAAAATTCTGTCTAATTGTATATATGTAGTTGTTCTACCCCTGTGTGAATGACTTTGTTTGGTTTAACTCAGAGAAAGATACTTGGACGAAAGCTAAAATGGTTCAGTAAATAACCCCAGAACTTTTTATTGTCCAACATATAGCTTTTGTCCAATAGAACAAAAAACTATGGTAGTGAATAGGGTCTAAGAACTGTTCGGTTACAAGCTTTTTCCAAATATCTTCCTCTGTGTTCATCAGAACAAAGAAATGCATTCAGGCGTGTAACAACTCAAAAGTAGGTGAATAATATATTATTTATTTTAAAGTGAACTATCCCTTCAAGTCCTAAAATTTTAAAATGAGATCAGTTGTCAATGCATGTGACTTTCCATTTTAGATTTTACTAACCATAAAAATATAGTAAAACCAAAGCATGCTTAAATCTTATAGCAAAAACAATACAAAGTGTCACTACATTCATGTCCTTCGCCATTAGACTGAAGCAAACCCAACACTTATAAAATGTGGTCACTTCCTTTCATCAACTTTATTAATTAATAGCACTTGAAGCAATAACTCAATGAAAGATCCATTATTGTCTTTATTATAAGTGTAGCTAACAAAATAATGATCTAGCGCCCTCTATTGGTTTGAAAAAGAACATGACACTTTAATTAGTATCTGACCACATATTTTATTTTAAATCATGAAAAAACTAAATACACCTACAAATATCACTGTTCACATTACAAAATTAATAAATCAATGACATGACTATACATTCGATTGTATACAATAAACAACCCAGAGCTAATTCCCGTATAGAGTAATACATCTGAATCATGTAATGCACTTACAACATAAATTACAAGAGGACAACAGGTCCCATACACTCAAAAGAAAATATAAATAGGAGCAATAGAGGACTGATGCAGTCGACTGAGACAGCCTCTCACAGAGAGGAACCACAGCAGAGGAGAGACCCAGCGCTACTACTTGCTTTTCTTCAAAGCATCAAAAAACGGATGATTAAGGGCTTCGCTAAGTGTGATCCGCTTTGTGACGTCAAATTCCAGCATCCTCTCAATGAGATCAAACAGCTGCTCATGTTCGGTGCTGTTGGAGGCCATGTATTGCTTGGGAAAGAAGTTTGAATAAACCTTTGTTTAGATGACGCTTTACGGATCACTTGGTGAAAATTACGAAACAATGACTACGATGATGAATACTCACTCTCAGGGGTTTGCACTGTTTCCTGACGTAACGTCCTGAGGAGCTGTGAATGTCCCAATCTAGTTTGTCATTACGGACATATCTGTGCTTCCTGCAAAAAGAATGATTGATTGTTTGTCTCTACTAACAAGTGGCAGTGTGAAGAGTGTAATCTTTTCCAACAGGTGAGAATTCAAATTAAATAACGTTACCTTGTTTTCTGCAGCATCTGGGTTGGTATGGGTCCCAGCACACGCTCCATCATAGCTAGGTGTTCTTTACTGTCATGAGTCTAAAATTTAAAAGTACATTTGTGATTTGTGCTTCAAAATAATACACTCAAATTTAACCCATCTGTGCTTAAATTTGTATTCAAAAAGACAATGACCTGAAATAGAGTTGATCCGAGATAATACTCAATAAGAATGCATCCAATGCTCCACACGTCACAAGAATGACTCCATCCCAAATCTGTTGGATGCACAATATTACATACAAATGTCTAACAAGTGTTTTTAATGTGTTTCAGAATGTCAAATCTACAACTCCTTACCCAGAATAACCTCCGGCGCTCTGTAATGTCGCGTAGACACAACAGATGTGTGATGCTCATGCTCATATGTGGCATTTCCAAAATCGACGACTTTCACGTCAGGATTCTTCAATGTTCTCTCATCCCTTCTCTGCAAATCAAAACCACACATACATTTTTTAAAAATTATGAAAATAACACACAAATTCGAGAAACCTTAAATTAGGCCAACAACACTTCTTACCATTTTTGAATTATACTTCATTTCATATTCTGAATTGATAAAGAGGATGTTCTCTGGTTTTAAGTCAGTGTGTGTCAACTTATTCTTGTGAAGAACTGGAAAAAAAGAACAAGGCAAACATTAGCAAAAGATTATTAACAAAAAGTTTCATCATTTGCTTTTCACCTCAAGACAATCAAAGAGAGACTCACATCTGACCGCTCTGATGATTTGGTAGGCCATGTGTCTTATGTGGCTGACTGAGAAGGGCTGAAAGTTGTTTTCCTTCAGAAAATCATATGTGCTTAAGCCCAGCAGCTCGAAAGCAATGCACACATGCCCGTGGTGATCGAACCAGTCAAACATCCGCACACAGGCACTGGGGAAAAAAAAAGCAACTATTAAATACTGCATCGCCTGGATTTCAAAATGGGAGTAATGAAAATTGATAGTTTACATTTTGTGACCCATTACCGAGGCAAAATATACGTCAATCTCATTTTTGTGTTTGTTAATATTTACTTACTATCTTCGGTCACAGTCCAGCGAGTTAATCTGTTCCAGTACCTCCACCTCAGAGAGGGCTGCCTCACGATAGCGATCAATGTTTTTAATGATCTTCAGAGCAACACGAGCTCTTCCACTGTAAGACAGAAGATAGTATCATCATACATACATTATAAAGGATGTAAAATCAAGCAAAACTCATCACCCATGTCTGCTTATTTATTTTCCAATGTGAACTTACTTCTCATGATTTATACACTCCACAACTTTTCCGAATGCTCCCTCTCCGAGCGTGCACAGAATCTCATCTACGGGTTTAAAGACAGACTGTTAGAAACGTGAAATGGATGCACTGACAACAACCCTATCAATGATTCACTCTGCAGTTTGAATCAATGAAAATAGAAAAACAAATGCATAAACAAACAAGACAAATACTAGGCTGATGATACACACATCATAATAAATTTAAGTGCTGTCGACTGCATTAATCACGACAAATTTTTTTTGCCTAAAACTATAATTGCAGTGTAAGGTTTGACCCCAAAACACAAAATAAGCAGTGAAAGAAAAAGATACAGAAGAGTTACAGAAAAGGGTGTATTCTATACATCTTTCTCTTAGCATGTCTCCCCTGTGATAGATCAGGTGACCATCCTCATCATCCTCAACACTCCTGGATCTTTTCCTGCGATGGTTCCTCTGAGGTTTCGGACCACCACCATCATCATCACCAGCATCAATAACCATGAGAATCGGGGGACCAGAACGCGGCATTCATTCATTCAGCGAGGGTAGAACGGGGGGGAAGTGATTCGGCCCGTTCAGATAACCGCAACAGCCAGGCCCGGCCACAGGGAGAAGCCAATGCAAATTCAGCCCACGAGATACACACAGGGCCCACCACATAGTGTGTGTTACAGAAGAAAAACAATGGCAACATATTTTCAGGTGAGATAGTTTCTCAAACCATTATTTAGACAGTTACAACAATTTATCATTAAAAAACATATAGATTTAAACTCCCCCTCCACGAATGAGATGCCGTAAAACATTTACATGCTATTTCATGGTTTTCCTATTTTACCAGACTACCTCCATACTCAATCACAAACTTAATCTTAAAATCAAAACTATTTCGTACAATATTTTTCCTGTCATTCTTTCAGACAATATTGGGTGGGAGGAAAACATACAGTTCATATAAAGAAAAGGAAAGAGACAGAAAGGCTGACAGCGAAAGACGGACACTGCTCATACCGAGTCAGAGTGTCTGCGCCTGTGGTGACTGCTCCGTTGACTGTTTCCGGAAGATTTGCTGTAATGGTGCCAGTCCCTGTCTCTCTCCCGACCCCTGACTCTGGATCTCTCCCGGTACCAGTCCTTACAGGCGGAACGGCTGTCCTCATCATTGTCTCGGGTCACATCTCTAACCTTTTTTTCCTCCAGCTTCTGGTTTGAGCTCCTGGTCTCCAGGTACAGCCTTATGAAAAATTAAACGAACCGTTACAGAATGTTTGGTACATGTTGGGAACTATGTTTTCCGAGGTTTACAATGATATTGTGCTATAAAACATTATTATGAAAAATATAGATTGAATGAACAAAGTACTTCAGGAGTCACTGGATCGATTTATAATGCATGTGTGTCAGAGAATACTTCTGTTTTTCGCATCTTATCCAAAAGGTGGCAGCATTTTTCAAGTTGCATTTTTCAAATCAGCCTTAATGTACATGAATTTCGAGTTGTTCAAGATTTCAATGCTTTCCCTTTACAATGTTTTTATTGGCACAAAGTAATAAAAAAACATTCTGTGGGCTCTATTATAATGTGTTTATTTTTCATATAGTGAAATAAGAGGGTTGCAGTTGCCAGCATATATATAAAAAATAATTCCACGGCAGCAAAACTAGCACTTTTTTTAATGAAAAATATTAAAAAGTTGACATTAAACCAATGAATAGCCATATAGGTTTCCGAACCGAGGCCTAGTTTTTAGTACCCAAGAATGAGCAGTTTCCATTTACATACATTGGGGGTCCTCTTACATGGAATTAACCAACATGTTTGTACAATAGACCTAAACAGACAAACTGTTCTAAAGAGGGTTACATAAATATCTAATGTGCTTGTGGTTCTTGATCTTTTTAATATCTAAGGTGTTATATATAATGGACTAAAAATATAAATATAATTAAAACCTCTGGTTAAAACTCTATGGTTTGTTGGCAGGTTGACATTTTCCTTGAATTACTCATGTGTGTGTGTGTGTGTGTGTGTGTGTGTGTGTGTGTGTGTGTGTGTGTAAAAGTGCAGGTCATAGCACAAACTGTAGTGAAGTGACGTATTGCCAAGTATGGTGTTCCGTACTTGGAATTTGTGCTCTGCATTTAACCATTCCCAGTGCCCAGATACAGTAAGTGAGCACACACACTAAACACACACACATGGAGCAGTGGGCAGCCATGCAGCGGCGCCCGTGGAGCGTTGGGGGGGAGATGCCTTGCTCAAGGGACTCACCTCAGTCGTGGAATTCCCACTGGTTCCGAGTCTCAAACCAGCAACCTTTGGATCCAGAGTCCCAGACTCAAAATACCAGGCCACGACTGCCCATATATGTATGTGTGTATACCTATATATGTATGTGTGTGCGCGTGCGTGTGAGTGTATATCTATATATGTGTGTGTGAGTGTGTATATCTATATATATGTGTGTGTGTGTATCTATATGTATGTGTGTGTGTGTATATCTATATTTGTGTGTGAGTGTGTGTATATCTATATGTGTGTGTATATCTATATGTATGTGTGTGTGTGTATATCTACATCTATATCTATATCTATATCTATATATATATATATATATATATATATATATATATGTGTGTGTGTGTGTGTGTATATATATCTATATGTGTGTGTGTATATCTATATGTATGTGTGTTTGTATGTCTATATGTGTGTGTGTATATCTATATGTATGTGTGTGTGTATATCTACATGTGTGCGTGTGTGTGTGTATATCTACATGTATGTGTGTGTGTATATCTACATGTATGTGTGTGTGTATATCTACATGTATGTGTGTGTGTATATCTACATGTATGTGTGTGTGTATATCTATATGTGTGTGTGTGTGTATATCTATATGTGTGTGTGTGTGTGTGTGTGTGTGTATATATATATATGTGTGTGTGTATATTTATATATATTAGAGTAGGATTAGAATTTTGATTTGAGATATTGAGTAAATTTTCCATAAGTCCTTATAGTTTTAAACAGATTTGGAGTTCTCTCTCTCTCTCTCTCTTAAAACACATTTAATACAAAAGATGTGGGCACATTTTGAGGCGTTTCTCACCCTTCTCCATTCTTGTTCGGATGGTTGTTGTGTCTCCTGTACTTGTTTTCTCTCTCACTGCTGTGTGAGTCTCGTTTGTGTCTCTTTCTGTTCTCCCCTTTCTCCTTCATGAGCCACGGCGAGCGCGTGATCTTCGACTGTCTCATCTGATAAACAAACACAACGTCACATGTCGCTGTATTCAAACCTTGTGTTTCATTTAATTAACCTCGTTATGTCATCTTTCTAAGTCTGGAGTTATTAAAAAACACTATTTAATATAAATGTACAAAAATATAAACGTTTATATAGTTTACGTCATCTGGACTTTACTAATAGGTTAAAGGTGTTAGAGCAGCACGCACTCTTTTGTCGTGAGGTAAACCTAGCTCGCGCTTACGTAAGTAAAAAACGTACATAAATCACCATGGCGATGACGTAAGAATACGTCACTTATGCAATAATGTTCCTCTTACCTTAAATATGCTGAGATATGCTGGAGAAAATCGTTGTTTTCGGTCGAAATCGAGTCGTCGCAGAGCGCGGATGTTTCTGCTTTCTTTGGGAAGGCTGCAGGAATCAAAATGGCGTCGGGTCGGAACGTTCGAGAAATTGTCGATGACGTCACCCGTGCGCGCCCCCATGAAGAACAGATTTAAAAAAAAAATATATATATATATATATATATATATATCAAGTACTTTTATCTACTTTAAACATAAAATGCACAGTCAAAAAAAAAAAAATAATAATAAATAAATAAATAAATAAATAAATAAATGAATGAATGAATAAATAAATAAATAAATAAACAAACAAACAAACAAATAAATAAATAGATGGATAGTAAATAATAATAATAAAAATAAATAAATAAACAAACAAACAAATAAATAAATAGATGGATAATAAATAATAAATGAAATAATAAATAAATAAATAAATAGATTACACAAAAATGACAGGCCTTGCACAATCACAATAACTTAAATAAATCAAACAAACACAGTTTTAAGAGTTTTATTTTGTTTTTACTCTCTTCAATAGAACTGTACATAAGTCATTATTGTTATACTACCGACAAATATTACAAAAGTTACAACAATGAATATACAACTAAACATGTATGACCAAAAGATATATAATGAAAGACTCATTTTTCAGACTCTTTTCATAGTTAACAAAGTAATATAAAATTATAGTGTTATAATAAGAAGTTGGACTGTACTTTGTCATTTTTACATTTAGATCCTCCCAATAAATCCTCTTTGTATCCTGAATGCCAGAAAATATAATCTTCTGTTTCTTGATATGATTTTAAAAATTAACAATTTACAGCAATTTCTTCAATAAATGTGTTTAAATAATGCATAGCAGGGTCAAACTTTTGCATTATCTTCAAGAAAATTTCTTTCATTTTATGTGTGATAAGATTTTTATTTGGTAAAACCCAAACTTTCCTCCGATCGATATTTCTTATAAACTTAAAGAACAATAGATATTATATCACTTGGGTTACGAACAATTTCTTTTTGAAATAATACCCGTATAACATTATAATTTCTTTCCCTATATGAAAACAAATTCTACCATTGTCAAACTCACATTGGGAATAAACATGATCCACATTTTAAATATCTGATTCGCAAACTACACAGTTTTTCACATTTCAACAAGAACATAATTTGTGCATCTCATGTTAAATTTTAAAGTTGGAAGAGGAAAAGATAAAAACTTTGTTAGAACTTTCTAATGTATGAAAATCAACACGTTCTCTTTTAAAAGGGTTTAAATAGAATGCTTTTTAATGGAGATTTCTTACAACTTTCCCCGGTGAAGGACTGATGTGAGGCCAGTTCATGAGACTTAAACGCAGCAATTATAATTTACTCATTTAAATTTAATAATTTACACGTGTTGGTGCATACCTTGTATGCAAAATATACTCTAAATTAATTATTAAATTATATTTAAATTATCTCTACATGACAGCAATGCTCATGAAAAACAACCTAACATTACAGTTTATTCTAACTTTATATATATATATATATATATATATATATATATATATATATATATATATATATATATATATATATATATATATATATATATATTTGTTTGTTTGGCTGTTTTATTAAGCGTGCATAACTAAACTTAACATTCATAAAGTTTTGCATTAAATAATTTTTTTTTTTTATATTCCGTTTATATATATAAGCTAAATATAATGTTTTGCACAACACATTTTATTGCAATGACAAACCCAGCATCATCTAAAGAAAAACACAACCCCACTTCTTTTATGTTCTATCATCTGCCTCATACATCTGTATATTTATTTAAATTTTTATTTTTATTTTTTACAAATAAATTGTGAGCAGGCATATTTTATTTTATTTTGCATACCTATTTAATCTACATATTAGGCACAATGGTCGTTTCTAGTAATACTGCTTTTTAACAATAGGTGGCAGTGTGACGTTCAAATCCTCCATCACAGGTCACGAAGAAGACATGCGGCCCTCAAGACTTTTGCTTCCGGTTTTTAACTTCCTTTTCCTCCTGCCGCTGTGTGCGAGGTATAAGGAGGACTCGGCCCTCCGACAAATCCAACTCCATCCACCTTTATAGGTGAATCTCTGGTGCTCCAAAATGACCGAGCAGATGACAGTAAGGGGTACCCTGAAGGGTCATAGCGGTTGGGTCACCCAAATCGCCACAACACCCCAGTTTCCCGACATGATTCTGTCCGCGTCCCGGGGTAAGTGTCCACAGAGCCTGGCTGGAACCCCATGAGTGTCCAGATACACCAGTCCTGAAGAATCAAATAAAATATGTTGTGCATGATCCATGGTTACTCTTGGAATATAGAACATTGCAACATATTAAATACATTACATCACAAAGTGAGAGAGCTCCTAATGTGTTGTGTGATACATGCAAGATATGAAATAAAAGTCCTGTTGTCCATTTTACAGACAAAACTGTCATCATGTGGAAGCTGACCCGTGATGAGACCAACTATGGCATCCCTCAGCGTGCTCTGAAGGGTCATTCTCACTTTGTGAGTGATGTTGTCATCTCATCTGATGGTCAGTTTGCCCTGTCTGGCTCCTGGGACGGCACCCTCCGCCTGTGGGATCTGACAACGTGAGTGTTGGGGATATTTATGCTTTTAGGATGTGCCATACTTCAGGGCGTAGTAATGATGAAACTTCAATTCAATCTGTATTTTGATGATAAAGAGGCTGTTTCTGAACGGTTCAGTTCCAGTGTATATAAGGCATTAATTTGCATCTGAACCTGTCACTTAATGTGTTTATTTATGTCTCTATCAGCGGAACTACAACCCGCCGTTTTGTCGGACACACCAAGGATGTTCTTAGCGTGGCTTTCTCTGCTGACAACCGTCAGATCGTGTCTGGATCCAGGGACAAGACCATCAAGCTGTGGAACACCCTGGGAGTGTGCAAGTACACCATCCAGGTAGAGCACCCTTATCACTAAGCTTTGTGAATGAAAAGTCTTTGGAAGAAGCCCCAGTTTCTTGTATTTGACCTTTGACCCGTGTTAACAGGATGAAAGTCATAGTGAATGGGTGTCCTGTGTACGCTTCTCTCCAAACAGCAGCAATCCCATCATCGTGTCCTGCGGCTGGGACAAAATGGTCAAGGTGAGATTTGTAAACATGAAGGACTTATATAAATTAATGTAAGTTTTAATATAAATTCGCTTTCACATTAATTCACTGAATGAAAAGAGGTGTGCATTGATGTTCATAATACATACTCATACTAGATTCCCTTTGCTCTGTTCAGTATGATGAAAATTTACCCTGTGATTATAAAAAGACACATTTATCTGAGCTCCTCGGCTCTGAAGACAAGTCCTGCAATTATGATGGGTCGAAGATAGAAACATGAATCATCTGTGGGTTTTTATCTTGTTTGACTAATGTATGTGTCTGATAGGTATGGAATCTTGCTAATTGCAAACTGAAGACCAACCACATTGGCCACACCGGATACCTGAACACCGTGACCGTGTCCCCTGATGGCTCTCTGTGTGCTTCTGGTGGAAAGGTAAAATATGAATCTGATATTTGTCCTCAAACTCCAATGCCATCTGCATCTATGTGATGATAAAGAGGCTGTTTCTGAACATGTTCCCTAGATGTCGGGCTTAAAGATGTTCATCTTTTAGTTTTCTAACCGATATTTTAACTCTATTATAGGATGGGCAGGCCATGCTGTGGGACCTGAATGAGGGCAAACACCTCTACACCCTGGATGGTGGGGATGCTATCAACGCCCTTTGCTTCAGCCCTAACCGCTACTGGCTGTGTGCTGCCACTGGACCCAGCATTAAAATCTGGGTGAGCATATATACATTAACATTCACATGACAAAGTGTGACTCACATATAAACCTATAGGATGTTGTTCAATCTGTAAATGTGTAAATGTTTAATAAATAAGATTCAGTGATGAATCTAATGTCATCTGCATCTTTTTGATGATAAAAGAGGCTGTTTCTGAGAACTTTACGTCTAACCTGTCACATGTTTGTGATTGGTTGTTGCTGAGCTGTCTGTATTTTCTCAACAGGATCTGGAGGGTAAGATCATTGTTGATGAACTAAAGCAGGACATCATCACCACCAACAGCAAGGCGGAGCCACCTCAGTGCACATCTCTGGCCTGGTCTGCTGATGGACAGGTATGTTTTCTCCCACATGGAAAAAGCTTCTTAACTTTGTCATATAGATATCAAACATTTGGATTGCCTGTAAAGGTGTTTGTTCTGAATTCTGAGTAAAGATTACCATTCTTTGCCGTATGTCATTTTAATGTTGGCCAGACCAGAAACCCCTATTGATTATACCCATTCACTTATCATCTGAAATCTGATGATAGTCCTGCAAATATGAGGGGGAAAGAAGATTAATTAAATGTATTGAAGATCCAAAGCATCGCTAGCTTATAATTTCTGTATCTTCTCATCACAGACTCTCTTTGCTGGCTACACTGACAACTTGATCCGAGTGTGGCAGGTGACCATTGGAACAAGATAGAAGCCTTTTCTAATGTCTTAATAAAACCTTTTAAAAGACGGAAAACAGCTTTTTGTGTTTATTTAAATGTTTCAAACTGAAGTAAAATAAGTGAGGATAACAATTCCAGGTAAAACAAGTACCTAATCCAAAGAATACTAGCACCCAGGCTACAGAAACATTGTGGGATAGTAGTACATAGTTGAAAACTTATAATAATGGTCAAAGTGACCCCTAGAATTTTCTGCTACATTCAAAATATTTCATTTTTTTCCAACTGAACAAAAAAATTTACAAGTTATTATCCCTACCATGGGAGTCAACAAGCTCATAACTGTTTGGTAATGAACTTTATTTTAAAGTTGTGACCTTATGGTTTAAGTGTTAGACTCCAGATCACAAGTTTGCGGATTCGATCCTTGCTCTCAGCAGGAATTGTAACTGGAGGGGTTGAATAACCAGCACACTTCACCTTCAATACCATGACTGGTGATTCCCTTGAAGGCACCGCTACCACCAGCTGTGTGTGTGTGTGTGTGTGTGTGTGTGTGTGTGTGTGTGTGTGTGTGTGTGTGTGTGTGTGTGTGTGTGTGTGTGTGTGTGTGTGTGTGTGTGTGTGTGTGTGTGTGTGTGTGTGTGTGTGTTCCCTTCCTATTTGTGTGCTCTTGGATGGGTAAAATGCAGAACACAAATTCCAATTATGGGACACCATAATGGGCCACACAGCACTTCACTAAACTATCATTTTCTATGTTCATCACAACAAAAATGATAAAGATTTGAAACAAAAAGATTGTGATTAGATTACAGGTTTAGGAGAAGTGAACTAACTCTTTAATCATTCCAAATCCAATATTTAACCATTTAAAGAAACTACTTGTCCCTATTCAAGAGTGAGTTGTATTCTGCTTATGTCCAACACTGGACCCACCAGGCCATGACTGCCCCGATATATCCTCTCATTCTCTATGTGGATAATATTCTCAATACTAAAAACATGTTGCAATGTTTGAACTTATTTGAGCTGTATTCATGGAATACACTTCTGTCTGGGCATGAACATATTGACTGTTGGTCATCATCAGTTTGAGAGCCAATTTCGGCACATGTGACCTTCGAAATGCTCTGCATGGCAATTAATCTTTTTCTGCTGCTGATCATGTTCATGTTTCCCAACTGTGAGTAGAAATAAATCCATCTTTCTTCTTGTGGCTCTGGGAAATTTCTTCTTTGGACACTGACATGAATTTATGAAACAAATTTTAATTTTAGCTGTTATACCCATTCCTGTTGGAGAAGCTGTGAAAGATTTCCTAAACTGGTTTGTAAACCTTACATTTGTTAATGGACTGACAGAGCTGTGCAAGACAAAAAAACAATGGATCCTTTTGAAAGTGTAATTCTTAAAAAATACAAGACACCGTAAATAACTAAATATTAATGTATGATTAGGATAAAAGATATAATCATTGTTATTATTTTACACACTTACTTTGAATAATGAGTCGATCAGGGAGTAGGGAAGTTATTAATGAGTAACACATTTTCAACAAAATATGCAAACCGATGACAAATAAATATACAAAATACATAAAAAAGATGCAAATGCAGAATAGGCAGAATCATTTTAATAACTTGATTAGTTTGTTTTAATGATTGTTGAAGTCAAATTTAAAAATTAAAATCAGTTGTAAATAAGTGCACAGCCTTTTATATAGTATAATTATAAAATGTTTAAGGTGCTATTTGTTCATGTTTTGTACTGTATAGTCGATATTTAATGTAGAATTAAAGGAGGCAAAATAAACTGTCAACAAGAAATAATGTATGTTTATATTGAGGTTACATGTATTTTAATAATATTTTTCATAATGTCTTGATTTTGTAAATATAAAATAATGTTAAAAATCACCAATGACTTATAAACAGATTAGTTTTAGATCTATAAAAATTTTTTGGGGTTTAATGCTGTGATGTTTTTTATAAAGTAAACGCAAATCCAACTCATGTTATTTTTATTGGCTGTAAAGCTACTATTCAATCAAAGTTATTACAAAGCTATTTGCAACAGTACGATCCTGCTTCTTACATCATATTGTAAAACATCCAGATTAAATACATTTTTTATATTATTCTTATTATTTTATAATACTAAAGGCGCAAATAACCCATAATTTTAGCACAAATAAAGAACTGAATTGCATGAAACACAATTACACTTTCTTGATACCAAAACAAATGTGAAATTTCAAATTATACAAAATCTTCTTTAAAATCGAATTTTATATTGATTTACAGTTTATTTGGAAATTAAACTCTTTTGAATTACACTTTTGAATTGAATTGCTAATAAAGCCTAATTCCTCTGGCTCACACACAGCAAACAACAATTTATATATTGTACACATTGTTTCATATAATGTATGAATAATATACTTTTATTAAATGAGATTCTTTAATAAAAACCCTTATACCTAATTAAAAGTTTATATAGAGTTTATATAATTGTTTAGCTAAATTATTAAAAGTGCATGAGCTTTGCATTATCATGATTGTTTTCTATTTGTATCTCGTCTATTCATAAGCTGAATATAATTTTTTACATACTGTTGTCATCAAGCTATTCCCAGTCTCATCTAAAGAAAAATAGTTTGAACAAGCCCCACATCTATCTTATTCTATTATATGCCACAGACATCTGTTAATGTAGTACATATGTTTTAATTGTTTTATTTTATATTCTTGAAAATAATGAACTGTGTGGGAAAGATAAGTTGTGTCATATTCTAGTCATAAACTCTTTTTAACAATAGATGGCAGTATGACATTCAAATCCTCCATCCCAGTTCATGAAGAAGACAAGTGGCCCTTATAAGTTCTGCTTCCTGTCTCGAGCTTCCTTTCCTCCCTGCTGCTTTGTGAGAGATGAAGGGAGGACTCAACACTAAATAATCCAGCCCCATCCAACTTTAAGAGTGAATCTCTGGAGGGGCATTTTACTCTGTTTGACTCCTGTGGGATCTGACAAAGTGAGTGTTGGGAGTATTTATGCTTTTGGGATCCATTCTTCAGGGCTTAACTGAAATAAAGTCCCAGTAGTGATGAAACTTCAACTCAATCTGTATTTTGATGATAAAGAGGCTGTTTCTGAACATGTTCCCCAGATGTAGGGCTGCAAGATGTTCATCTTTATGATTTCTAACTGTGATATTTGAACTCTATTGTAGGATGGGCAGGCCATGCTGTGGGACCTGAATGAGGGCAAACACCTCTACACCCTGGATGGTGGGGATGCTATCAACGCCCTTTGCTTCAGCCCTAACCGCTACTGGCTGTGTGCTGCCACTGGACCCAGCATTAAAATCTGGGTGAGCATATATACATTAACATTCACATGACAAAGTATGACTCACATGTAACCCTATAGGATGTTTTGCAAGCTGCACATGTGTAAAATGTTTGATAAATAAGATTCAGTGATGAATCTCTAATGTCATCTGGATCTTTGATGATAAAAGAGGCTGTTTCTGAGAACTTCACGTCTAACCTGTCACATGTTCCTGATTGGTTGTTGCTGAGCTGTCTGTATTTTCTCAACAGGATCTGGAGGGCAAGATCATTGTTGATGAACTAAAGCAGGACATCATCGCCACATCAGGGCACATCTCTGGCCTGGTCTACAGATGGACAGGTATGTTTTCTTCCACATTGAACAAGCTGAACTTTTAATCAAATAGATCATTAACACTTTGGATGCCTTTAAAAGTTGGCGAGACCAGAAACCTCGGTTGATTATAAACATTCACTTATCTCATTTGAAATCTGATTACAATCAAGATATTTTTTACAATAGATGTCAGTGACTCAAATCATCCATAAGTTCATGTGACCCTCAAGAGTTTTGCTTCTAGTCTCAAACTTCATTTTCCTCCTGCAGCTTTGAGCGAGGTATAGGAAGGACTCGGCCCTCTGAAATATCCAACTCCATCCACCTTAAAGTGAATCTCTGATGCAACATTTTGCCCTGTCCAGTGTATATAAAAGCATTCATTTGCATCTGAACCTGTCACTTAATGTGTTTATGTCTCTATCAGGGAACTACAACCCGCCGTTTTGTCGGACACACCAAGGATGTTCTTAGCGTGGCTTTCTCTGCTGACAACCGTCAGATCGTTTCTGGATCCAGGGACAAGACCATCAAGCTGTGGAACACCCTGGGAGTGTGCAAGTACACCATCCAGGTAGAGCACCCTTATCACTAAGCTTTGTGAATGAAGTCTTTGGAAGATGCTCTGGCTCCTTGTATTTGACCTTTGACACGTGTTTACAGGATGAGTCACAGTGAATGGGTGTCCTGTGTACGCTTCTCTCCAAACATCAGCAATCCCATCATCATGTCCTGCGGCTGGGACAAAATGGTCAAGGTGAGATTTGTAAACATGGAGGACTTATATAAATTAATATAAGTTTTAATATAAATTCGCTTTCACATGAATTCAACGCACACCTCTTTTCATTCAGTGATGTTCCTCATACTAGATTCCCTTTGCTCTGTTCAGTATGATGAAAATTTACCCTGTGATTATAAAAAGGCACATTTATCTGAGCTTCTGGGCTCTGAAGACAAGTCCTGCAATTATGATGGGTTGAAGATAGAGACATGAATCATCTGTGCGTTTTTATCATGTTTGACTAATGTATGTGTCTGATAGGTATGAAGTCTTGTCAACTGAACCTACCTGAACACCGTGACCGTGTCCCCTGATGGATCTGTGTGCTTCTAGTGGAAAGGTATAATATGAAACTTATTTTTGACCTGATATGACAGTTTTGTTTTTAAAGAAATGATGAAACTCCAATGCCATCTGCATCTATGTGATGATAAAGAGGCTGTTTCTGAACGCGTTCCCCAGATGTAGGGCTTAAAAATGTTCATCTTTTTTGTTTTCGAACTGATATTTGAACTATTATAGGATGGGCAGGCCATGCTGTGGGACCTGAATGAGGGCAACTACCTCTACATTGTTGATCTTGTATCTCTGGCCTGGTCTGCTGATGGACAGGTATGTGTTCTTCGACATGGACAAAGCTTCTTTTAATCAAATAGATCACATTGAACATTTTTGCCTGTAAATGTCGAGGAGACCAAAAACCCCTGTTGATTATACCCATTCACTTATCATCTGAAATCTGATGATAGTCCTGCAAATATGAGGGGGAAAGAAGATTGCTTAAATGTATTGAAGATCCAAAGCTTTGCTTGCTTATAATTTCTGTCTCTTCTCATCACAGACTCTCTTTGCTGGCTACACTGACAACTTGATCCGAGTGTGGCAGGTGACCATTGGAACAAGATAGAAGCCTTTTCTAATGTCTTAATAAAACCTTTTAAAAGACGGAAAACAGTTCATTGTGTTTCTTACAATGTTTCAAACTGAAGCAATATAAATCTTGGGTAAAACAATAAAATAAGATTGAAACAATTTGATCCCCAGTCTTTCATTTCTGTGAATATTAGAGAATCAGGCACCTTAAATTCAAGCCTTTATTTTAACCAACAAAACTCCATTAATTCATAATTAAAGTTTTGGATGTTTTGCTATATAAGCTGCATTTGAGTACAAATAAACTTACAGGTGCCCATAGACTCTGGGTGGCGCTGACGTCAGCACACTGTCAGTGTCTCCTAGCAACCAGACTAACAGAAACTGCACAAGGACCAGGGTTGTTAGGATAGTCCTAACAATCTCCTATATATTATCAGGCGAAACATGGCTCCTGTTTTCTTATAAATATATATACAGTGTCACAAACTGATCTTAGGAGTGTTTGTGGTCAAGTTTGATACTTAAACTAGCTGAGATATAAACATGGACAGTGAAAGTCCTCAGAAACAGATGCCTGCACCTCGGATATTCGTGGAGAAAACTTTGGCTTTAATCAAACCAGATGCAGTTCTGAAAGCTGATGATATCGAGGACATTATTCTTCAATCTGGATTCACAATTTTGCAGGTAAAAGCAGCACACATTTGGCTTTACTGTCACCGAGGATGATTGGGGCTTATAAGTTTAATCAAAGGGCATAGTTATCCAAAAATGAAAATTCTATTGTGATTGACTACTGTGGTATCTAATGGGGTCTGGAACTGTTTGGTTATAAAAGCATACTTCATCAATAGGATGAAATCTATAAAGATTTGGAAAACTTAGTTTATTTTGTACTATCCCTTTAAGGATTCATGTCTCCCTAAAATGTGATATGTTCAAAGCCATTGTTTGTGATTTGTGTTCTGCTATTGTATATATCATTCTGTCTTTTCGAATATAAATATGATTCTTTGTATTAGAAAAGAAAGCTTCATCTGAGTCCTGAGCAATGCAGTGACTTTTATGCTGAGCATTACGGCAAGCTGCATTTTCCCCATCTGACGGCCTTCATGAGCTCTGGATCAGTGGTGGCTCTAGTACTGGCCAGGCATCAGGCTATTGCCACCTGGAAAGCTATAATGGGACCAGTCAACAGCATTAAAGCTAGAGAGACCCAGCCTGACTGGTAATGAAAGACATACAGATGAGTCCTCTCTTTGTCTGTGAATAATGAGATCTGAAATTATGTAACATTGCTTTTTCATGGGACACGCTTCTGTCTGGGCATGAACATATTGACCGGTGGTCATCATCAGTCTGAGAGCGAGATTCGGCACATGTGACCTTCGAAATGCTCTGCATGGCAGTGACTCTTTCTCTGCTGCTGAGAGAGAAATCAGGTTCATGTTTCCAAACTGTAAGTATACATATGCGTCCATCCCCTTGTTCTTCCATGGACATTTAAGTACATTCATAAAACAAACCTGATCAAATTTGATTTTTAATTTTAGCTTTGATAGAACCCGTCCCTATGGGAGAAGCTGCGAAAGATTACCTGAACCGCTTTGTCAACCCAACACTTATCAATGGACTGACGGAGCTGTGCAAGAGAAAACCAATGGATCCTTTTGTAAGTGTAATCCTCAAAAAGAAATGGTACACAGTCACGATATTGCAATATATTAAAGATCTTTTATTTTCAGATTTTAATTTGGTTTTGGTCTACTTATTCATGCTTTGGCACTTTGTTTTTTTCTCCTTTTCAGACATGGCTTGCTGACTGGTTAATGGAAAATAACCCCAATAAACCCAAAATATCAGTAGAATTAAATAAAGCAGCATGATTTACCAACAGGATTTACTGCATTTGTGTATTTTGGCAATATGTAGTACTGTACACACACACACACACACACACACACACACACACACACACACACAGCAGTGAACACAAACATCATTGAACAAAAACATTGGGGGGAACACACACCGTGAGCACACACATAGCAGTGAACACACACAGATCGCATTGAACACACACACACACACACACACACACACACACACACACACACACACACACACACACAGCATTGAGCACAAACATTGGGGTGAACACACACACACTAACCGTGAACACACACATCGTAGTGAAAGCACACTAATCGCAGTGAAAGCACACATACGGCAGGGAACACACACACATCACGGTGAACACATGTACGGCAGTCAACACACACACATCACGGTGAACACATGTACGGCAGTCAACACACACATGGCAGTGAACACACAAATGGCAGTAAACACGCATACGGCAGTGAAGACACACACATACGGCAGTGAACACACACACTAACACACACACGGCAGTGAAGACACACACACGGCAGTGAAGACACACACACACGGCAGTGAAGACACACACACACACACACACACGGCAGTGAACACACACACTTATGGCAGTGAACACACACACTTATGGCAGTGAACACACACACACACACACACACACACACACACACACACACACACACACACACACACACACACACACACAGGGCAGTCACACACAGGGCAGTCACACACACATGGCAGTGAACACACACAGAGGGCAGTGAACACACACATGGCAGTGAACACACACAGAGGGCAGTGAACACACACATGGCAGTCACACACAGGGCAGTGAACACACACACAGGGCAGTGAACACTCACGTACGGCAGTGAACACACAAACGGCAGTGAACACACAAACGGCAGTGAACACACACACATACGGCAGTGAACACAGACACTAACACACACACACGGCAGTGAAGACACACATGGCAGTCACACACAGGGCAGTGAACACACACAGGGCAGTGAACACACACACATACGGCAGTGAACACACACACTAACACACACACGGCAGTGAAGACACACACACACGGCAGTGAAGACACACAAACACACGGCAGTGACCACACACACACACCACACCACACACACATGGCAGTGACCACACACACGGCAGTTAACACACACACACACACACACACACACACGTACGACAGTGAACACACACACTTATGGCAGTGAAGACACACACTCACACACACACGGCAGTGACCACACACACACACACACACACACACACACACACACACACACGTACGACAGTGAACACACACACTTATGGCAGTGAACACACACACACACACACACACACAGTGAACACACACATTAGGCAGTGAACACAAACACGTACGGCAGGGAACACACACACACACACACACACACTCTCTCACACACTCTCTCTCTCTCTCACACACACACACACACACACACACACAGACAGTGAACACACACACGGCAGTGAACACATACATAGCAGTGACCACACACACAGCAGTGAACACAAACATTGGGTCAAAACACACACGGCAATCATACACACGGCAGTGAACACAGACACACATGGCAGTGAACACACACAAATGGCAGTGAACACACACACACACTCTCTCACACTCTCTCTCTCACACACACACACACACACACACACGGCAGTGAACACACACAGGGCAGTGAACACACACAGGGCAGTGAACACACACATGGCAGTGAACACACACATGGCAGTGAACACACACATGGCAGTCACACACAGGGCAGTGAACACACACACAGGGCAGTGAACACACACATGGCAGTCACACACAGGGCAGTGAACACACACACAGGGCATCGAACACACACACAGGGCATCGAACACACACACACACACACACACACACACACGGCAGTGAACACACACACGGCAGTGAACACACACACATACGGCAGTGAACACACACACACACACACACACACACACGACAGTGAAGACACACATGGCAGTCACACACAGGGCAGTGAACACACACCCAGGGCAGTGAACACACACATGGCAGTCACACACACGGCAGTGAACACTCACATATGGCAGTGAACACACACACTAACACACACGGCAGTGAACACACACACATACGGCAGTGAACACACACACACACACGGCAGTGAAGACACACATGGCAGTCACACACAGGGCAGTGAACACACACACAGGGCAGTGAACACACACACTTACGGCAGTGAACACACATACACTAACACACACACGGCAGTGAACACTCACATATGGCAGTGAACACACACACAGGGCAGTGAACACACACACAGGGCAGTCACACACACAGGGCAGTCACACACACGGCAGTGAACACTCACATATGGCAGTGAACACACACACAGGGCAGTGAACACACACACACGGCAGTGAACACACACACATACGGCAGTGAACACACACACATACGGCAGTGAACACACACACTAACACACACGGCAGTGAACACACACACACGGCAGTGAACACACACACATACGGCAGTGAACACACACACATACGGCAGTGAACACACACACTAACACACACGGCAGTGAACACACACATGGCAGTAACACACAGGGCAGTGAACACACACATGGCAGTCACACACACACACACATACGGCAGTGAACACACACATGGCAGTCACACACACACAGCAGTGAACACTTACATATGGCAGTGAACACACACACAGGGCAGTGAACACACACATGGCAGTAACACACACACGGCAGTGAACACACACACAGGGCAGTGAACACACACATGGCAGTAACACACACACGGCAGTGAACAGACGCACGCACGCACACACACACACACACACACACAGAGCAGTGTGCAGCCATTTATGTTATGGTGCATGGGGAGCAGGTGGGGGTCACATTATTACTGGGGCGAGACTTGAACCCACAACCCTAGGATTAGGAGTCAAACTTACCACTAGGCCACAACTTCCCCCCTTTCTTTCTTTCAAAATGCAAGTATTTCATCAACAACGAGTTAAACTTTCTTATTTATGTGTCTTATTTAAATAAACATGCTGGGATTTTTCAGGGGTGAACACAATTCAGCACCAGGCCTCTTCTGACACAACCCAAACCCTCCCAGAAGAAATGAAATCATTATTTTATTTGTATCCGTGCACAAAGATTACAACATAAATATAAGAACCCAAATAACCAAATTCCACTCGTGAATAATCCACAAATGCGTGTTTCTTAAGATTTAAACAGAACTTGTTTGGACCCAAACAGGAACAAAGAGTTCTTCCCCCACTCGACATCAACGTTCAGATGAAGCGCGTTTGGGGGAGGACATCTGTGACGTACGACGGACGCGTTTGATTGGCCCTCGCGGTGATAGCCATTTCAAGCCAGCCAATCAAGCGCCCCCATACTAAAATTCCTTTATCCGCCGACCAGTAATATAGAAGCAACCGCTGGTGGGCGCACTGAGGAGAGGCCCGAACCGGAGAAAGCGTTCCGCGGAGAATTTCCAACAACAATTTGCGGCTTTTAAGGTAAAGTATTCTCCATTAAACCGTTAAAATACGCGTCGAATAATTCCGAATAAACCGAGTTTAAGCGAAACGACGCGCGTTTGGAAAGTAACATTTGCGTAAGAAGCGGCGCGTGGCGATCAAATCCCTCGTGACGCAATCTTACGCAAACGCGATGAAATGTCGCAAGAAACCCGCGATGCGTTATTTGAACTAACCACGCGCGAGCGTCTCGTGGCGCATGAAAACGCATCCAAAATGGAGGTGCGTGTCGCGTTACGTAAGGGCCTCTCTTAACCCTCTCTCTCTCTCTCTCTCTCTCTCTCTCTCTCTCTCTCTCTCTCTCTCTCTTCAGGTTTAGATCTTCACATTAATCCACCATCATGTCAGAAGCCGAGAACCAATACATGGAGATGTCCGAGAACGGCCACGAGGGCGACGAGGATCTAAACGGAGCCGAGCAGTACGACGAGGGCAACGGTGACGCGGAGGCCGGGGCGGGAGACGCCGGTGCCGACGACACGGGGAACGACGAAGACTCCCAAAATGGTGCCACGGATGGAGGGCAGATCGACGCCAGCAAGGGGGAAGAAGATGCTGGGTTTGTTTTTTTTCAAATGTGGAATGTGTTTTTGATTCTGTGCTTGGGACCCTTTGTTCTTCCTTGGCGCCATGTGTCCATTGAAGGGGGATGGGCACTGGGTCAATTGGGTTGGCATGGGGGTCTTGCCCTGGGTTTTGGCAGCACGTGTGATTTTGGGTTTGATTCTTGGGTGTTTTGTGCCTGGTTTGAGGAATGTGCCCCCCTCCTGGTTCTGATTGGTGGGGTTTTGTTTTTTAGGAAAATGTTCGTCGGGGGTCTCAGCTGGGACACTAGTAAAAAGGATCTTAAAGATTACTTCTCCAAATTCGGGGAGGTGACGGACTGCACGATCAAAATGGACCCCAACACCGGGCGATCAAGAGGATTCGGGTTTATCCTTTTCAAAGAACCAGCCAGCGTCGATAAGGTACGCTTGGAGTCGCAGGAATTTCGGGGCGCCTTGCGTGAGCTGAAATGACGTTGGGTTTCGTTTGTAGGTTTTAGCACAGAAAGAACACAGACTAGACGGAAGGCAGATCGACCCCAAGAAAGCGATGGCGATGAAGAAGGAACCGGTGAAGAAGATCTTTGTTGGCGGTTTGAACCCTGAGACCACAGAAGAGAGGATCCGGGAATACTTCGGAGCCTTTGGCGAGGTATTTCGTTTCCGATTTTCGAAAGAAAACGCTGCCTGACAGTGCTTATTTCTTTTAACTTTTGCCCTTCAGTTTTGTAGCTGACTTGTGTTTTTTGTCGCCTCAGATTGAGACCATTGAGCTTCCGATGGACCCGAAGACAAATAAGAGGAGAGGGTTTGTCTTCATCACATTTAAGGATGAAGAACCGATCAAGAAGATTCTGGAGAAGAAATTTCACAACGTCAGCGGAACCAAGGACACAAATGGAAAGGAAGGCCTTGTGAGTTTTCTAACTTCACCCTAAATTCGAATCTCGAAATAATCTGTTATTTATAATTTTGTGTAGTGAGTCAATAAGACAATCACAGAATTGTACTTTGTACATTTTCATAGTGGTCACATTTTACAAAGTATGTGGTTTCTTTAAGATGTTTTGCACTTGATAATGAATTGTGACTCAATCATTGATGTTACTCAATCCTATGTTTTTTTTCAATCTTTTTGACAGTGTGAGATTAAGATTGCACAACCCAAGGAGGTGTACCAGCAACAGCAGTATGGAGGTCGCTTCGGAGGCAGAGGAAGGGGTCGTGGAGGTCAGTTCTGCTAAACGTCTTCTTCATGGATGTGTTAATGTGAATTCATTCGTGAGGTTATTGTAGAATTTTTAGTGTTTAATCTCCATGTGGTAAACACTTCGGTTGTTTTAAATCCATGTCTGAGAGATTAACATATCTGGGATGTTATAAATCTAAATCCCGTCTAATGTCTTGGCTTGAGTTGAATCTCTGTGGCCAATCGGCTTAGTTCGCAAAGCCGGTTGCAGATCGGTTATCACACAATGTGTCAGTGTTTAATAAATCGTGTTCATTTGTTTTGTAGGCCAAGGTCAAAACTGGAATCAGGGGTACAATAACTACTGGAATCAAGGCTATGGTAACCAAGGCTATGGCTACGGCGGGCAGCAGGGTTACGGCGGATACGGAGGCTATGGCAACTACGACTACTCTGCGGGTTACTATGGCGGATACGGCGGCGGATACGACTACCGTAAGCACTGATGGGTTTGTCCCCACACCCTGTTCCCCCGCTCCTCCCCATTGGGTTATTGTGAATACAGGGGCAATTCAAATTCCTTTTTCTGCTTCTCTCTTACCCCCATAGACCAGGGCAATACAAGCTATGGAAAAACTCCAAGACGTGGGGCTCACCAGAGTAGCTACAAGCCATACTGATCATGTGTAGTGCAGGTATGCATTTTTCTTCCCACCGTACCATGGTAAGGTTAATTTGGATGTCACTTACCATGCTTTGAAATGCAATTCATCTCCATTTACCCATCCAGTTATAAGGTAGTCAGACCGTCCGCTTGAGATTAGGAATACAATCTGTAGAAATCTGTCAAACACTGATTCAGTAGGGTTGTAGTGGTGTGATAGGCCCCATCTCTTCATTTCATTTTTTCAAAATGATTCAAGCTTGTGAATTTAAGCAAATAAATCACAACCCCTTTCTTTTGTCTTTTTGTTTCCTTAGGTCGTAAAACTACAGAACCAGAACCAGCGGTCTGGTCGCAGTGAGGGGTCTTTTACTTTTGGAAGTTGGCAGAATCTGGACTTCTGCTTCATTTTGTACAGAAAACAAAGAACTGGGGGGAGCAAATGTCACTTCACTTTTATTTTATAATTTTTTTTGTCCTTTTACATTTCCAGAGATGGAAGTGTTATTTTTTTACTGTACTTTTTGGTACCTTTTGAATCTAATGTATTGTATGGTTGTATTTTACATCTTGGCTGTGTGTACCACATCTAGACTCAGAGCTCTCACACCGCTTTCAAAATAAAGATTTGGTTAATTTTTCTTTTGGTGTTCCTAGATTATGTATATTTTCTGTTTGTCACCTGTACTCTGTGTTGCAAAGTTGCATGGCTTAAAGGTGAGATGAAAGGGATTTTTTTTCGACGATTGTTAACTTGTCCTTTTAAACCTGTTAGTGGCAAGTTCTTAAGAAATTAGACTTTTTGTTTCTCTACTGCTTTTAAAGAAATTTTCTTCTGTCTTGTTAGATATTTAAAAAAAAGTGGCTTTAATAGTAATTAAACTATTACCTCAAAAAAAAAAATACACAGGTGACTGTAACAGGATTCTTAGAACACTGGAAATGCATTCCTCCAGTGTCATGGACAAATTTCAAGAAATAAACACGATTTTTAAGATGTCTGTTGTATGTTTATTGCTTTTTAATTGCGTTTGTGCAATTAAAATTTTACACAACCACTTAAAAAACAATGTTCTCAAACACTTTCACATCTAGCACATAGTTTGAGTATAAGGGGGCTTGTCAGAATGAACACTTGTACTTAGTTAATAGGCCTGTATGGAGTATAAAGGTCACTTGTTACTCTATATCCAATTAAATAAATGTCTAATTATGTTTATGTCGGAACACACCCTACGTGGCATGGTGTTAACACTGCAGTCCATATGCATTTTGTTTTATAAGACCATGAAGCAGGATAATTCTTCACAATTAAAGTTTAAATTGTTACATAGAACTCCAAATGTCTTCCAGCATGAAACTAGTTTCCAATCATAATTTCAAATTGTAGTAATGTAATTATTTTACATCAAGCGATTGTGCAAGACAAACTATCAGTTCTTTCAATATTTTTTATAAACTGTTTGAAACTCAAACAAAATCATTCAGAGGGGAATAAACATTTTAAATATTTAAAAGTAAATACAGATATACAATTTATGTTTGAAAGTGGATGCCTGAATAATGAATTATATTTAATCTTTTTTGAACAGTTTTATCCCCAGGGTAGTTTACCTAAAAGTGTGAATTATGTCTTACATTTACCTTCATTTGATTGGCAGACGCTTTATCCAAATCGACTTAAGTATTTTGCAGTGGGCAATTATCACTGCAGAACAAGCAGGAGTTAGGGGCCTTGCTCATGGAATCATCAGTCGTTGTCTGCAGGCACTCGAACCCACAACCTTCTGCTTACACAAGTCCAACTCTCTAACCTCCAGACCAAAACTGACCCTTATAGAAGACTTTTTTCTTTTGGAAGAAACTTGGTAACAGCAGTCCCCTTTCGATTTAATAGTATGGACACAAAACCATTGGTTTGTTTGTTTTTTGGGTGGACTATCCCTTTAAGACAACATAATATTTGGCGATTCTATACAATATTGCTTAACAACAACCAAACGGCAAGTATGTGTATTTTTTTATTTAAATCAAAATTATAAAACCTGAGGAAATCCAGGCAATTGAAACAACAGGGAGACCCTGAGGGCACATGCTGGTACATTAATCTTCTGATGTGCTATTTCTGCTGCAGACATTCATTTTGCATTACGTCGACCCTTACCGTTTAACAACCGCGTTTGCTCATATTGCCAAAATGAAGAGATTTTGCAATGGTTTAGCCCCGACTGAAATGTAATGATACATTTTCTTTAAAAAAACTGGAAAGTACCGTATGTACAATAAAGAATCTTCGAAACAAGGCGATAAACAACCACTTTGATTCTGGTAAACTGATATCAATACTTTTCAAACAAAAGAATAAAACAATCTTTGGGTGTTTAGCTCTGTAAACCGCCCTGTTAAATGTGTGACTTCCGCTGAACTTGGCAGTAACATCCCAGCACATAGAGTAAATTCTCCACAGGAGGTAGATGAATGAATCAAATGTCCATCTCAAACTGGTTATCATCAGCTAAAAAAAATAAAAAATAACAGTTTGATTTTAAGTCTAAGATTCACATTCTGTATGGTCAATAAAATACGAAATCCTCATTTTACCTGCCAGATCCTTTTCCTCCTCCAGTTCCTCTTTGAGATCCTGCAGTTTGGATATGGGATGTTGTGAAGGAATGGTTACCCCAGGAATCTGGGGCAAACAGCAGGGTGGGGTCCGGGCGATGGGAGAGTTTCTACAGTCGAGGAGGAACTTTCTGTCGTAAATGATCCGAGTTCCTGGAGGAGGGATGGGGCATGTGTTACAGCAGCCAATCACGTGCTTACAAAAACATATTTACATTGAACCCTGCACGTGGTAAAAAAAAAAACTGTAGGAGACTTTTTGTACAGTTTGTGTTAACAATGGTGCTGTGTACTTTAGATCTTGTGTACATAAAACTTGAGCAAATTGGTTTAAGGAGTTTGTGTGTCATTGAACAATTTCTAAGTGAAAATGTTTACACGTCTAGCAGATGCTTTTATCCAAGCCTGTTATTTTTAACTTTGAAGCTAAAGAAAGAAACCAGTTGTTGAAATGCACTACTATTTAATTTCTCTAATAAAGATTCAAATCTAAAAGCGGTTCGACCCATGCAGAAACCACTGTTATCCGTGTTGCCGTCGAAGCTATACTGCACGGCTTTACCAGGAACCGAAAAACATGTTATGCAACCCCTGCTATTTGGTTCAATGTGTTCTGGACAAAGGGGGGTGGGCAAGGGTGTGGACTGAGATGGCGACAATGTTTGGAGGAAAAACAGTTACAACTGCGGGCTGCTATGGTCAGAGGAATGCGGGAGCAAGGCCGACCACCTTTCCTTTGCTTCAAGTCAACTTTACTTGATATAGTAAGATCTTCACTGCAGTTTAGTAACTATAAATACAGATCTTGAGTCCCATGACATGTGTTGAATTTGTGCACATTTTCCCAAAAGTTTTTATGCATTCATTTTACTTGCAAGCGACTTGTCTAAAAGCATCTGCAAACCATCAGATGTAAACAACTCTTCCTTCTAAACAAACTGTGGTCAGTTTTCCAGATTCCCAGAATAATGCCCGAGTTTCCACACAGAGTGCACCCACTGAACCCCATCAGCCCTGGCACACACAGTTCTGTTATTCCTGAAATCCGCAGCAGCTGTGGGGGGGCGGGAGTTCATGTGTGTGTGTGTGTGTGTGTGTGTGTGTGTGTGTGTGAGTGTGTGTGTGTGTAAGTGTGTTTTTTTCATGTGTGTATGTGTTTGCACGTTTTTGTGTGTGTGTTTGTGTTTGTGTGTGTGTGTGTGTGTGTGTGTGTGTGTGTGTGTGTGTGTGTGTGTGTGTGTGTGTGTGGTTTCTAAGAATTGCCTTTCCTCTGTAAGGCGCTACAGTAACACATGTCTGTAACACATGGACAAAGGAGCTTGAAAACACGCGACATCAACCATTCGTGGACTGTGTTTTCACGACATTTAAACCATTATTCCCAGATGTTAACCGATGTTACACTAAGGTTATTTTGACAACATGTGACAGGTGTAAAACCAAGACGCATCACAATCCGCTCGCCCCGCACAGAAGAAACTCCCGCATGCGCCAAATGGAACGTGATGTTGCGCAATCGGCGCTCCTTTGCGCACAATAACAAACACACAAACTTTTGTGTATTTTTGTTTGTTTACGTGTTGTATTCGAGCAGTCCTTGACGAAACACTATCGGAGTACACGACACAATAGCTAAATAGCTCAGTTTCGGTCTAATACACAGAACACGGAGCGCGCAACGGAGCGCAAAACTTCTCAAACGGTCTGAAACCTTCTCAAAAGTTCTGAAAACTTCTCAAAAGTGCTGAAAACTTCTCAAAAGTGCTGAAAACTTCTCAAACGTGCTGAAAACTTCTCAAACGTGCTGAAAACTTCTCAAACGTGCTGAAAACTTCTCAAACGTGCTGAAAACTTCTCAAACGTGCTGAAAACTTCTCAAACGTGCTGAAAACTTCTCAAACGTGCTGAAAACTTCTCAAACGTGCTGAAAACTTCTCAAACGTGCTGAAAACTTCTCAAACGTGCTGAAAACTTCTCAAACGTGCTGAAAACTTCTCAAACGTGCTGAAAACTTCTCAAACGTGCTGAAAACTTCTCAAACGTTCTGAAAACTTCTCAAACGTTCTGAAAACTTCTCAAACGTTCTGAAAACTGCTGAAAACTTATAAAACGTTCTGAAAACTTATAAAACGTTCTCAAAAGTCCTGCAAACTTCTCAAAAGTCCTGCAAACTTCTCAAAAGTCCTGCAAACTTCTCAAAAGTCCTGAAAACTTCTCAAAAGTTTTCCTCATCCCACCAACGTCCAAAACAGCTGTATGTGCACACACAAATGAGATGAAGAACCATGAGTCACGATCTCACCTCCTGGGGTGGTGGAGAACAGAGTTCCTCCGGGGGTTTGACTGTAGCAGTCGGGGAGTTGGGACCAGTCCTTGAGGTGCAGGACACGCGTGGGAATCGGGCAGCTCTTGCTCTGTTGCGTGTTGGCAGACATGTTCTCCAAACTCATAACGAACCAAAGCGGCTCAGCGATCAAAGCAAAACTTTGGAGAACCCAAAATCACAAACACGTGGAATTCAGCCAACAGAGTTTAAAGATAGCAGGAGAGAGAGAGAGTCTTTATCCGGGGCTGATGGAGCAGTGGTGGGGTGGAACTCGGGTGATGGGGGTATTTAACGCAGAACAGACTACGTGACACGCGTCATGTGACAAACGAGACAACAAAAACAAGGCCAGCGGAGCGCGCGGGGTTGCCAGATGTTGCGTAAATCCCGCGTTGTGATGCGTTATCACACGCGTGTTCATTTCATGTCGTGTTGTTTGCTTGGAAAATCATAACATTAGTAATTATTTCACGTCGTGTTGTTTGATTGGTAAATATTAACATTAGGGTTTATTTTGTGTGTATTTTAAGCACTTTTACGCATGCAAATGACCGATGGATGATGTCATGGATGAGGGGGATTTCAGAGGAACAGCCGGGGGGCAAATCACCAGCATATAAATAGACGCACACTTTGTGCACACTTTGACACATTTAGTGATTGATTGTTGATCAGATTTTCACAGATTAATATTGTTACAGTGCATAGTTTGTGTAAAGAATGTTGGTTTGTTTTTTACAATTGTAATACATAATTATAAAATGTACATTTTCCTGTGTGTTTTAAATACGGGCATCCCATCATGTACATTGGAGATGTGATTATTAATTTAGTAAATGTAATTTATTAATTTAAATGTGTTGTAATGTCACTGCCGAAACTGTAGGGGGCGGTAAACACCTCTGAGGTTCCGTTTCCGGCGCACGAGAACGCTGTGACGCGCGCCGCCGCTGCTGTGACACTTTCGACACAATATTTAATATTACAAACATTTATTTATTAATATTAAATCACGTTTGTTGTTATCTTGTTGACTGTTCGTCGTTCTGCTTTTGTTGAGGAGACGAAGCGTGTTTAACAGGAGGTATGTTGTGTTCTTATAGCTCACAGTTTCACTTTTAGTTCCACACACACACACAGTATTTATCTGAATTTGAATATACTCTTCTTTATTTGTTATTTTTATTAAGCTTACACTTGGGATAACTTGTAACTTAATGATAATTAGGGTTCTTAAATTCTGGCATTTTGGATTTAAACTTTAAAGAAAACCACACGTGTGTGTTGTATTGAGACCATGACGTCATGATCATTGTGAGATCTGTCAACAGCTTACTGTCTTAAATACACAACATGAGACAATATGAGACACACCATGAGACAATATGGGACAGACCATGAGACAATGTGAGACACACTATTAGACAATGTGAGACAATGAAAGACACACTCTGAGACAGTCTATGAGACAATGTAAGACACACTATGAGACAATGTAAGACACACTATGAGACAATGTGAGACACACTATGAGACAATATGGGACAGACCATGAGACAATGTGAGACACACTATTAGACAATGTGAGACAATGAAAGACAGACTCTGAGACAGTCTATGAGACAATGTAAGACACACTATGAGACAATGTAAGACACACTATGAGACAATGTGAGACACACTATGAGACAATATGGGACAGACCATGAGACAATGTGAGACACACTATTAGACAATGTGAGACAATGAAAGACACACTCTGACACAGTCTATGAGACAATGTAAGACACACTATGACACAATGTGAGACACACTATGAGACAATGTAAGACACACTATGAGACAATGTGAGACACACTATGAGACAATGTGAGACACACTATGAGACAATGTGAGACACACTATGAGACAATGTGAGACAGACTCTGAGACAATATGAGACAATGAAAGACACACTCTGAGACAGTCTATGAGACAATGTAAGACACACTATGACACAATGTGAGACACACTATTAGACAATATGAGACACACTATGAGACAATATGAGACACAATATGAGACACACTATTAGACAATATGAGACACACTATGAGACAATATGAAACACATTGTGAGACACAATATGACACAAATTATGAGACACACTATGAGACTTAATGTGAGACACAATGTCAGACGCAATCTGGGACACAATATGAGACACAATATGAGACACAATATGAGACACACTATGAGACACACCATGAGACAATATGAAACACATTGTGAGACACAATATGACACAAATTATGAGACTCAATGTGAGACTCAATGTGAGACACAATGTCAGACGCAATCTGAGACACACTATGAGACACACTATGAAACACATTGTGAGACACATTATGAGACACAAAATGACACACAAAATGACAGACATAATGCAAAACAATATGACAAACAATATAAAAATGGAAAGATCAAGAGATCAACCTATAAGTTAGTATAGCACATCTGTAATATACCATTCAATGTTGTTTTTCTGTTGAGCAGAATTGTTTCTATAATGGCGGATGAAGAGGGGTTTGTGGTCAGAGTCAGAGGACTTCCGTGGTCTTGTGCGGTAGATCAAGTTCACAGATTTTTCTCAGGTATTTTTTTGTAACATTTCCATATCCATTTATTCATTTGGCAGACGCCTTTATCCAAAGTGACTTATAATACTCCCTTATAAGTATTAAGCATTGGCCAATTATCACTACATAGCAAACAGGGGTTAGATGTCTGTCTTAAGTACACTCCAGACATTGTCTGCTGGCAATGGGATTCAAACCCGCAACCATCTGCTTACAAGTCAGACTTTTTAACCACCAGACCACAACTGACCCCATTTTCATAGATGTTTGTGTATTTTTTCAAAGATTATGTCATTAATTATCCCTAAATAACTCTTTTAACTGTATCGCAGAGTGCAAAATTGCAAACAACGGTACGAGTATACATTTCACATATACAAGAGAAGGACGACCGAGTGGGGAGGCGTTTGTTGAGTTCGAAACAGAGGAAGATCTCAAAATTGCTATAAAGAAAGACCGTGAAACCATGGGCCATCGTTACGTAGAAGGTACGCAGGGATGCTTTTGTCACATCTGTCAAATAGACGTTCTTAAAGAAATCTTACACTTATATTGCTGCTGTAGTATTCAAATCCAATAGTGTTGAGATGGACTGGGTTCTGAAGCACACCGGACCGAATTGCCCAGACACAGGAGGAGATGGACTGGTTAGGCTTCGAGGTCTGCCCTTTGGATGCAGCAAGGAGGAAATCGTCCAGTTTTTTTCAGGTATGTCTAATGGGTGGTTTGAATTCTGCCGTATTTAAAATCTAAAAAGCTTTGAGCATTTTAATCCTAGAAGTATATTTTTTGGACCTTTTACAAGGAACTAGTGTCATTAACATTACAATTTTAAAATTAAATCAAAAACAAACCACAAGGACCAGCATGGGGTCACTTATTGAACTCACTTACTGCTTTCAATCTAATAAACAAAAATTTAATTTACTTTCTGTTGCGTCAGATGTTGAAATTTCCATCTTTAAGAACATAATGTATGATATATTTATTAGGTCTACAGAGGGTTGAGGTCAAATGACCTGAAGGATTTAAGTGATTTCTTCTTCTTTTAACTTTTGAAATGCATACTTTAAGTATATTTACGCCCCATGTGTATATAGACATTTGCCATAAAGAGAAACCCGTATAGATTCAAAAAGTCTTGTTAATGGGCTTGTGATTTAATTTGTCCCCCACTGGGGTTATCTGTCCTTGGGTTGAAGGGTTGGAAATCGTGCCAAATGGGATAACATTGCCGGTGGACTTCCAGGGGAGGAGTACGGGGGAGGCCTTCGTGCAGTTTGCTTCACAGGATATAGCCGAAAAGGCTCTAAAGAAACACAAGGAAAGAATAGGGCACAGGTGGGGATGGCTGGTTGGTTATCTGGATACATTGCTTTTCTTATGGTGTTCCCTTCCAAAATTCATGCACTGGTGAAAGGCCAGACATGACTGCACATCAACTGATAGTGAGACATATGCTGGATTATTCATTTCATTTTTATGAAGAGATCGTCAAGAACAGTAGCTGTGTTTTTCTGCGGGCTCTAATGTGCTCTTTTATATGTGCTTATTGAACTATTAAAGTATTAGTTGACCCAAAAATAAAAATACTGTCATGAACTACTGCACTCAAGTTGTTCCAAACCTGTATAAATTAATTTGTTCTGCTGAACACAAAGGGAAATATTTGATAGAATGTTAGCGACTGAGATTTCTGGATCAAATGCAGCCGAGAACGTTTTGCTTAAATTCTTCAAAAAATCTTTTTGCGTTCAACAAGGAATTTTTTTCTACTATTGAAGTCTTTGGTTCCCTAGAAATCTCAGCTGTTAACATTCTCCTAAATATCACCCTTTGTGTTTAAGTGAACAAAGGAATGTATACAGGTTTTGAAGCACGAGTAATCATTAATTCAAATAGATAAGAAACAACTTAAAACGTCCATAATAAAAAGGAAGAAAATGAATAGAAAGAATTTAAACATTATAAAAATATCTACATTTACATTTAGTCAATTAGCTGACGCTAAATATAAATATAAATCATCTTAAGCAAAACATTCTGCCACACCAGTGCAAGAAGCTGGCTCTCTATTGGCTAGAATCTTGTCACATGGAGGCTAAGCACCAACAATAATGCTATAGGAATCTTAGTATTTCTAACGTTCTGAAGACTTCAGATCACAAGGATACAGTCAAACAGGTAATGCTTAGTTATGGGCTAACAGGCTAACCTGCTTTGCTTTTCATTCTCTGCTCCAAGTGTGGCAGCCCGACAAAAGTCACGTAATGCCAGCTTTTGGGTAACCATAAGAAAAGTTCCTAATAATGAAGGGTTGAATGGATTTAAATACATAAGGGTTAAATTTTTACTTTGTCATTGTCCTTTTTTTCGGAAATGCTGACCGTAAATTTGTTTCCAGAGTGATAAGGGTGTCTATTTCGTTCTGATAATCCTTACTAATACTGCACGTAGGAAAGCATGTGACGACCTGGTGCCATTACTCTGAATTTTATTCATAGGTATATAGAGATCTTCAAGAGCAGCCGTGTGGAGGTTCGCACACACTATGAGCCGCAGCGTAAAGTCATGGGCATGCAGAGACCCAGTCCATATGACAGGCCGGGGGGCGGCCGAGGATACAACAGTGTGGGAAGAGGGGTCTCCTTTGAAAGAATGAGACGCGGAGGATATGGAGGAGGTAAGGTCCTGTTGCAGGTAGTGAACCAAGTAAACGTTGGCAATGTAGTCAATACTGATACTTGATGGTCAGCTGAGAAATGTCAGCACAGATGTGTTTAGTCAAAATGCAAACTGATGGAGAAAGCTTTATCTTCAACACAGATACACATGATAAAAATCTGCATCTAAAAACATTTCTTCGTGTGACATTTCTGATTGAATCCATAAAGATTGTGTTTTTTATATAATGTTATGACATGAATTGTTAAAGGAAAAATTCTGTCTGTATACATTTCTTTGCTCTTTTAAGCACAAGTTTGCTTTCCTAGCACACTTTGCTTTCCTAAAGTGGTTTTTCAACAAATCAATAAAGTATCTGTTTTTCTAATGTGTTAGTCTATGATGCTCTAGAAAACTCTGTTGCTATCATTCTTCCACATAATTTTCATTATTAAATGGACCATCCTTTTAAAGGCAGTGGTTATCAATGCCTGGTGGGTTTTTTAAATGGAAGGAAAACGCATTGATTAAAGACATACATTTTTCATTTTGTCCAGTTAAAATATTTGGTTGTCTGAGGTGAGGCAGGGGTTTTGGGGACATAGTTGGGGGTCACAAGATTTTTTTGAAGGTTTAATTTGGCAATGGCCCAAAAAAATTTGGCAATGGCCTGCTTTAGAGAAAGTCTCTACATCCAAAGCTTGTAGGTTTATTCAAACCTCTGTTGGATAAAGTTTTGATCTTTGACCTTTGTCTTGCTCCTTGAATGATTTAACACATTAAGACATTGTTTGTAAAGTAAACCGACTTTTAAACAATGCAAATAGTAATGACTTAGCTTTTTTCCTGTTTAGATAAATCAGATTTTGCTGTCTTCATCATCAAACTCCAGAAAAGATAAAATGATTTGCTGTTAAGGCAAGTAAACAGGGAAAATCTTATCAGACAGAATGATTGTTTAACGTGTTTTTACTCATAGATGGCCGCTATGGAGACGGAGGTGGATCGTTTCAGAGCACGACAGGTCATTGTGTGCATATGAGAGGCCTTCCATACAGAGCCACTGAAACAGACATATACAATGTGAGCCAATAAACAACATTCTCTTTACAAAGTCTAAATGATGTTGTCAATCATTGGTGTCAATTATATTTATAGTTCTTCTCTCCCCTAAACCCGGTGCGAGTTCACTTGGAGGTTGGCCCCGATGGCCGAGTGACCGGCGAGGCGGATGTAGAGTTTGCCACACACGAGGACGCCGTGGCTGCCATGTCAAAAGATAAAGCCAACATGCGTAAGTGATGTCAAAACATGAAGTCACCCCAAAGGGAAGATTCTTTCATGGTTTCCTCATCTATCTGTCTGACTTTGGTAACTGTCTTTCAGAGCATCGTTACGTGGAGCTGTTCCTAAACTCAACATCAGGGGGCGGAGGTGGAGGATACGGAGGTCAAATGATGGGCGGTATGGGTAAGCATCCTCTTTACAACATATAAGAGGAACACATACTGAGGGAAATTTCTCTAAAACTGTAGTAGACAATGCGTTTTGTCGATGTTCAGGAAACCAGTCGTCTTATGGACACAGCAGCCAGCAGATGGGCTCTGGCTACAGCGGTGGTTATGGGAACCAGAGTGGCATGGGCGGTTACAGCGACTACAGTGAGTGTCAGCTCTTCCGTAGGTCTGCTAGCCGGTGCCATGCCAAATCCTATCGACCTTGGACCCCTAGGGGTAGCAGTTTGTAATGCCAGATTAAAAAGCCTTTCGTGTTATCCTGTTGTAGCTGATCAGGTAAATACAATCATAAATGTTAAATTTATATTATTTTTAATTAAGCTTGTTTTATATTAAATTGAATGTAAGGAAGTAGTTTTCCTATTGTGATAGGATAACTTTGTTAAATAGGTTTTTTGTCTAATAATGAGGGTTGATGGGATCAGATGGCTTTGCTGAGTGATAGTTCACCCTCTTGTCATTTCAAACTTGTATGATTTTCTTTTTACCACAAAACACAAAAGAAGATATTTTGAAGAATGTCAGTGACAAAAAAAACATTGACTTTGTGGCATAGACACAAAATGAATGCATTCTTCAAAATACATCGGGAAATGTGAAGAGGGGGCGAATAAATGATAGAATTTTAATTTCTATTTCTCAAAGCATTTACAATGTTTCTGGGCACGATAATGATCACATCTGTTTGTTTTATTAGATCTGTATTTATGAGTCATTGAGTACCACAGTCTCGAAAAAGATTTTTTGCACATGGAAATGTTAAGGGGTCCAAGCAGTGTAGGATTTGCGATGGATCACATCATTTCATTGTGGAAGCTCTGAAATGTTTCTGAACTCACTGGTTCTAAAATATGTATTTCTCCTTCCTGTCAGGTAATCAGGGCGGAATGGGCAGCAGTTACTATGGCGGAGGCAGTCGTGGATCCATGGGCATGAACGGCCTCAACAGCGGAATGGGAGGAGGGTGGGGGTTGTAGTGCTTGGGTGATGCGCTGCATCATAGCTATGTCAAACTGGTGTCCTTTCATTTTGTTTTCTTGTCTTTTTTATGTTCCCTTACTTTGAAGACCCTTATGTTTGCTGTTCTTTGCATTGTACACAAGTTAAACTTCTCCCTTTGTTCTTGTAAAGGGTATGTAAAGTCTTTATCCATGATGCACTGAAGAGTTACCTGCTAATGTTTTTATAGGTTGTATAGGGAGGATTGTTTTTCACATAGCGGGACACTATTGGCCAGTCTTATCAAAGCCTTAAGTACATGTTGACGTCTTTGCACATGGAGGTTGATCTCTGATTGTAGCATGTTATTTCTCAAACTTTGCTCTCCATCAAAGGTGTTTTGCATGCACTTAATGTCTCATTCAGGCTGATAGTTTAAGTTGAAGATGGTTTAGTTTTATTTTTTTAAGTGATGATTTGTTTATATAAATTGGGTAAGAGGAGATTGGGATTTTATATAAAACCATGTTTGCCAGCGTTTGTTATGTTCCATACCACACATGCGTTTCCAGTGAAGTGCAGAGTGAACACATTTGTTTCTTTACAGGTGAACTATACTTTGAGGCAGTGTTTATTAAATAATTTACAATTCTATAAAATTTCTGGAAATTCATTACAATTTCATTAACAAGGGATAAAGTATCCTCACTAGATACAACACAGGAACTTATCATACAATCTAAAATATACCTCTTGGATTAAGAGTGTAAAAAGTTACTTAAAAAGTTTTCGTTAGAGTGAATCAACTTTAAAAAGTTAATGAAAATATCTATTTGCTTTTCATTTTTTCAGGCTTTTGTAATATAATTGATAAAATGATCAAACGAAAACTCTGTCATCATTAACTCTCTTGTCATTTCAAATCTGAACTACTTTCTTCTACAATACAAAAGAAGATATTTTGAAGAATGATTTTAACTGGCACATAAATGTGTGCCACTGCTGTTAGGTAACAAACTTTCCTCAAAATATATTTTCTGTTCTGCTGAATAAAGAACATTTTATAAAGGTGTTAGTCAACAAGGTGAGTAAATGATCCCAGAAATTAATGTTTTAATCACTTTTAGAATAAAATTCATTTTAGTTTGGACTCGTGAGATGAACAAATCGTATGCAAATTGTTTCTAAAACCATTCGGTTTACACGTTACACACGTTATATTTGTTAGTTAATGCATCAACATATAGTGCCACACAAAACCAAATTGCAAAGTGTTACCAATCATTTGACCCTTGCTACCTCATGAGCTTGTATTTTGTGTTACAAGTCTGACATGCACAACCTGTGGATTATTATTAAATATTTGCATTGATTGAGTGTTAAACAATCAGCCAAAATACATGCAGTTCATTATTCCTTATTCAGAATTTACAAAAATTACAAATATTGACAATATTACAGCAATGGGCCAAAAGAAGCATTGAGTAAAAACCTTTTGCATTTACCCACAGTGAACACTCGAAAGGCCCAGATGTGTTAGTGCTCTCCCTAAAATGGAGACCGTCATCAAAAATACAATTTATGTTATTGTTATGGCGTAAATCATCCTACAAAAAACGTGATTTGACATGTTTCTATCAAAAGTAGATTCATAACCATTACAGCTGGTCATGAAGTACTAATAACAAATCTAAGGGATCCCTATAGTTCTACACGGAGATATGAGTGTTGTCAGGAGCCGATGGTGCTCCGTTGGAGCAGAAGAGAATGACAGATGTCACAGACGCGGACCGGTCTGGGGTACGAGGGCAGGGCGAGCTCATTACTGGAGCAACTGTTGCAGTAGATGTCTCCACAGTTCCTGCAATGATGCTGCAGAAAAGAGCGAGAGTTGATGTACAATGAAGTCATGTGAAATAAAGCTGCTTGATTATTACAAATGTTTTGTAATTGCTGAAAGTAAAAATCACATTTATGATTATTAATTTGACAACTTACTTTCCTCCGAGAGATAGAAAACTCTTTCTGGCATTGTTTACATTGTGTGGCTTCATCATCCTTTAGCCAGGCATGGCCCTGAGAAACCAGAAGAACAAAATCTGTTGCTCTCTATATTACTGAGACTACTGATGAGACTTTTCTCATATTCCTAACGTTTAAATAAAAAAAGACAGCAAAAGTCATAGATGTAGAATTTAAACTTTTTGTCAGCCTAGTAACATACCCATACATGGTTATTTTTTACCTTCAATGCCTTGTTGACCTCTTTAAAGTCCTCCATCTTTAGTTTGGACCTAAAAGCAAAATTTCAACATCGAAACGTCAAATGTTTGATCCCACAGAGTATTGTAGAATCAAGCAAACATGATGAAGAATTCCTTACTGGCTGAGATGAAGACCCATTTCCTGCAGGGCCTGTTCCTGCTCCTCACAGAGCTGCTGAAGCTGTTTCTTCTCTTGACGGAGTTCCAGCAGTTCCTGTAGAAAGAATATGCCATTAACCTTACCTCATAAACCTAACCACAAATAAACAAAAAATGTTCTGTTGTTTGCTTTAAAGACAGTTTAAAGCACATCCTACCGTCTGCAGGCCTTGCAGCTGCTGCAGCTGTGTGCGCAGCTCTGCACTGTTATCCTGTTCTCTCTGCAACTCTTTCTGCAGGCTCTGTCGTTGTTCCTTCTCATTGCTCATCTCTGACTCCAGTCCCGCTCTGTGAGGAGACAGAAGTTCCGCTATGTTGAAACAGAAGCCTTAAGAGCAGATGAAGAAGGAATTATGTTGGTGAAATTGAAGTCCAACCTGAGCGTGTCCAGGTCAGAGAGACGCTTTTGCAGAGCGTTTACTTTTCCTTTCATCTCTGCTTTCAGCTCACTTTGGCTTTCGTCTGTGTTTTTGCGGAAATCCTCTGAATTTTGAAGTCTGTGGAGCAAATCAAGACTGAACTCAACGTGAAGACAAGAAGCTTATCCATCCTAAATTGTGATGACATTACTCACCTCATTTCAGATATATTTTCAATTCATAAATGCATATTTCTCATTAAATTACCATAATGCATTCATCTTAAGCATGATGTATAAAACAATCACCTCTGCTCCAGCTCTTTCATGGTTGTCTCCATCTGAATCATCTTCTTTTCAAGTTGTAACATCTCCTCCTCTTTTTTCTGCGAAACTCGTTCGGACTCCTGATGGATTCAAGATTTGATACGCTTTAATCAGTTTGTGATGGTGAATATGTTTCATATAACCCTTTTAAATGTAGCATGTTGTAAAGACAGCATGGTTCAGTACCTGTGCCTTGTTGGACATCTGCAGGTTGAGATTCTTGACCTGATCCAGCTGTTGTCTCAGAGCAGCGAGCGTGTCCTGTTTCTCATGAGTGTCTTTTTCCAAAAGCTTCATGGCCACTTCCATTTCCTGCTTTAAACCCATCTGCAGTTCCAGCTCCTTCTGCAGCTCCTGATTGGTTGAAGTGTGCGGTCAGTTTCTGATTCTGATTTTCATTGTTACATCGGTTGATGTTTGGTCTCACCTGCCGGATCCGTTTCTCCTCCTTGTACTGCTTCCAAACGACATTGTACATTTCATCCAAACCTTGCCGGGTCTGTCGATACGTTTCCAACTCCACCTGACTGTCCTGGAGAGTCACCTAAAACATTGTTTTGTGTGGAATTCTTAGTTTTGTTTTACGTATTTATATAATCCGAACATGTTTCTCCCAAATTGCTCAGGAGAAATAAAAGCAGAAGCAAATGAGATGCCTACGAATACATTTAGTTTGTAAAGTAATCGGGTTTCGAGTCAAAATCATGAGAAATGCTTCAATTTATGTTGAAAATATTTAATATGATTGAAATTTGATTGCAGAGTTAACAAATCTGAGCTCAAATTGACACATTGTTGAGATCTTTTTTGAAACTCCAATGAAGACATTTGTGAGATTCCTCTGATGCTTTTTTGCAATATCTGAGATGCAGGACAGCCAAGGAAATAAATTCATTTGCTCTCCATTAATTCGAATTGATGTCTCATGATATAATTGATGGGAATCAACTAAGACATTGAAAAATTGTTCAATCAAAACTTGATTCTTCAGTGGAGTTTTGCAAGCTTTTCAAGTACTAAATGTTACAAGGGAAAAGCAATTTTAGCATGTTGAGATCTCACCTCCTCTTTCCTCTGACTGCTCTGGAGAATACTTGAATTTTCCTCTTTAAGCTGCTCCTGTTCCTCACGCAGAGCGTTGATTCTGTCTGTGGCAGCCGTGAGCTTAACAGAGACACACAACAAAATCACATCAAAATAAACTCTGAAATAAAATGATAATACAGTGTGAAAAACTGAATCCATGCCGAGGGAATTTGGAGATCCTAACCTCTTCAATAAGTTTGGAGTTAGTCTTCTCCAATGAATCCATCTTGGCCTGAAGATCCGTCACCGTGCAGCTGAGATGGCGGTTCAGCTCTTCAATATAATGCTTCTGGTCAAGGATGGCTGTCATTTTTATGTCACTGTTTGCAGTAAAAAAGTGAAAATAGTCAACATTATGAAAATGATTTATTACCTTAATTACAGCTAATAAAATATTGTTTTGATGACTCACTTTACATTTGAACAGAGCAGAGCAGGTGATTTTTATTATTGGCCATAAATGCCATAATTATAATGGAAATAATAATTTTTAAAAAGATTGATAAATTTGTACTCACTCTTGTTTAGACTCAGTGGCTTGTGGATCTTTCAGGTACAATGAGAAATCAATGACACACACCTGCAACAATAAGACAACGGTGTTATTCAGTGCCTGCTAAACTGTTGATTAAGTGACTTGAAGGTGGCACACATTACCTGCGAATCCAGATCTTCTCCCTTCACACACAGATTGGCATCGATCACATTAAGACCCACCAGCATTCCCACAATCACAGCCCCTTCCTCTTCCATTATAAGAGACCCAGGCTCATAAAACTCTCTAAGAGAAAAATACATCTTTTCATTTACTGTAAAAACAAAACATTTTAATAACACACAACTTCAAATAACTCTGGACAAGGATACAAAAAGTCTTTTTCAACTCTAGCCCTCTTACCCAAGAAGGTCTCGCCTATTTATAAGCTCTTTCATGTAGTCTGCGATTTTTTTCTGCATGAGCGCCAAATGCATCCATGCTCGAGCTCGCCCGAGTCCTGTCCTGAAAATATGACATAAAACCTCAACCTACAGCCGAACTTGTTTTGCTTCAAATATGACTTCATACATGAGACTCTTACTTGAGCCCGGGCATATCCCGCACACTGGTGGCGATGTCAGCTGACTCCGGGCAAAGCTTCTCTATCAACTCCAAAGGAGCCCAAATAGATTTATTCTGACCAATGAAAGATTTCCTTGCTGCATGGAGGAAACCAGGAACAATTAGAATTGAACTTAAGCTATTAGATAAATACCCAACCTAGATACCCACGCACCTTTCAAACCATGTTTAAGACAGTGCTCCAGAACCACAAAGAACTGCTGCAGGGGTGGATAATCCGAATCGAGCGTGCGACCCAGACTGAGGGAAGACTGGATCAAGACTTTAATGCTGAGCTTCATCATGCTGAGCAGGTTTGACCTCTCCACTGCCATGGGATCCTTCATAACTGACCAGATCACAAAACATATCAGTAACACAGGTGCAAACACTTCCTGGATCAGCAGGTCATCAGGTCACTGTGAGCTGAAATACACTTAAAACAAAGTGAGTCATAGATTAAAATACCATACATGAACAAAAAAAGAGCCGGAACATGAAGGGAAGCGGAAGTTCCGACACGGGGACTGAGCGTGTAGAATCAGGAAGCAGGTGCACAATCTCCATATCCTCTGAACGCTTTTATGATACACAATGCTTTACATTACACAAACCACAAAAAGAGAAGTGACGGATGTTGGTTAGTAAAAAAGTTTATGCAACATGACAAACAGAGCTGACGCAGGAGCTTCTCTACCCTTGTGATCAAAATTCATGTAGCCAAAAAAACAATCGTTTGTTTGATGAAATCACTTGTAAAAAGGGAAGAGGCAAATCAGGGCCTAGTAGTTAGAGAGATTGACTCCTAAATCTAGTGTTGTGGGTTCAAGTCCCAGGCCAGCAATACCATGAGTTAGGTGCCCTTGGGCAAGGTACCGATAACCCATTTGCACCCGGGCGAGGCATCATAAATGTCTGCCCGCTGCTCTGTGTGTTTGTTCACGGTTGTAGTGTGTTTCACTCCTGTGTGTGAATGTGTGTTCACTGCTGTGTGTGTGTCTGTTCACAGCTGTGTGTGTGTGTCTGTTCACAGCTGTGTGTGTGTGTCTGTTCACAGCTGTGTGTGTGTGTGTCTGTTCACAGCTGTGTGTGTGTGTTCACTGCTGTGTGTGTGTCTGTTCACAGCTGTGTGTGTCTGTGTGTTCACTGCTGTGTGTGTCTGTGTGATTGCTGTGTGTGTGTCTGTTCACAGCTGTGTGTGTCTGTGTGTTCACTGCTGTGTGTGTCTGTGTGATTGCTGTGTGTGTGTCTGTTCACAGCTGTGTGTGTCTGTGTGATGTGTGTGTGTGTGTGTGTGTGTGTGTGTGTGTGTGTGTGTGTGTGTGTGTGTCTGTGTGATTGCTGTGTGTGTGTCTGTTCACAGCTGTGTGTGTCTGTGTGATGTGTGTGTGTGTGTCTGTTCACAGCTGTGTGTGTCTGTGTGTTCACTGCTGCTGTGTGTATGTGTGTTCACTGCTGCTGTGTGTATGTGTGTTCACTGCTGCTGTGTGTATGTGTGTGTGTGTGTGTGTGTGTGTGTTCACTGCTGCTGTGTCTGTGTGTGTGTCTGTGTGTGTGTGTGTGTGTGTGTGTGTGTGTGTGTGTGTGTACACTAGTATTTATTGACATAAAGTGTACACTAGTATTAATAAACACTTTTTCCTAAAGCCTTCTGCAACTTTAAATGGGTGAGATTTAAAAACACATCTAAGAAGTTTACACAAAAGTTTACTTTCATAAAGAAACAACACAACATTACCATAACACACTCACAACACAATACAACAGTATTGGTAATACTTAATAATACTTCTATTTGAGCCTAACAATTCAGAACAGATGTCATACCTGCTGGTGTGATGTGGTCAGAGTTGTGTTGTTGTTGTTGTTGTTGTGTAGCAGAACTGTAGTTGTTAACATTGCTCAATGTTTCTGATGCTTTGCGTGCAAACGACAGAATGGGTGCAGACCACGAACTGTCTGTAGTTTTGTCCTTCCGGCTGTCGTCTGTACCGTTTGCCACTTCATGTTGTCCCTGAGATGTCTGCTGTCGGTCTGTGTCGGGATCCTCGTCCGCCATGTTTACCTGTGCAGCACCACGTGACTCCAGACCAGAGCAATCGAGCTCGAGGGCTTGTGTGTACTAATCGATTGACGATAACACACAAACGCAAATGAAAACATATCTGATTGTTTCTAAACAATATTCCTGTCGTTTTGTTTTTAAGTCTCATTCAGAATATAATTAATTATAATTAATTAATAGTGTTTGTTCGCTTTCACCTGATAATGAGTGACGTTGGGAACACGTATTTTCTTTTAATACCAAATGCATTGAATACATGACATTATTTTATTGTTATTATTTCACTTGAATGTAATTTTAATATCATGGTTTATTAACTTTATATCTTTTACTTAGCGAGACTGTGTGCAGTGACCTAAAGTGTCCACTAGATGTCTCTCATGGACGCAATTACGCGGCGCCTATTAAAAGATTTAAAATATTTGCTTTAATTTAGTCAATTTTATATTGACAGCATTTTTTTTATTTATTTTAGACGTGTAAGTTTACTGTACAACTCTGGGGAAATATTTGGTCTATTTTTAAGAATAATATACAGCGAGATTTATTACTTAATAAATAATCTAAGACATTATGACTCTGATACTACTAAAATTAATGCTTGATTTGTCAAAACTTCTCAATAAATTTTAAATATTTATTAATGTAAGTTCAATGATATAAAACACATGTTCTCTCTTTTTAAAATAATTAAGAAATTATTTAAATAGTATTTTGATGTCACAGAATAAGAAAGCTAGAAGAACTATGTCATCATGTAATGACTTTGATTTGTATAATATACTAGACCTTTGTTTTTATTTATTTTTTCCTTTTATTTTTTCATGCTTTCTTTTGTATTCTTAACAACAATTAAGTTGATATTATATATATATATATATATATATATATATATATATATATATATATATATATATATATATATATATATATATCTGCTTCTGCATATATTATGTGAAAACAATCTGTCAACTCTTTATCGTTTTTTGTCCTGCATTCATCCCCCCCAAAAACTTGGAAATTAGCTTGTTTATCTTTACATATGATTTTCTTGGTTTTCTTTTAGTTTAGGTTTTTTTGTTCTGATTTATGTGAAGGTTCGTCTGACTCTAGGATGTTAGGCCTACCATACAACATGCTTTGTTTACATAAAGTGAATGCTGATTTTGTGTTAAATAAAAAAATAAAGTGTCAAGGAAATGCACCAAACACACCTGTAAGATGTCTGCTTTAAATCTGGAGATCTTTAAAACCATGCTTAACATCTCGGAAAGAGCTGTTGTGCATCCTTTTAAATATTAACATCTTAGAGACAACTTCTAGAGGTCTATATGACATCTGACAGCAGACGTCTCAGAGATTTCTTGCAGATAAGCAAACAGTGTTTGCTAAATGTCCTGCAGATTAAAATGCAGACATCTGTTAGATGTTTGTGTGATATCAGGGGAGGTTTTTCTGATCTAGTCATGAATGTGCATGTTTTACAACACTTTTAAAGTACAATGAAATTGACTTCAGGTCAGGATTCTATGTTACACTTTCTCTGGTGATTTCTTTATACTTTATTGTCTTATAACTTTTTGTTCTGATCTATTTGAAGCTTCGCCTGACTCGAGGATGTTACGACTACCATACAAGATGCTTTGTTGTATTTAGATTTTGTATTCAATAAAAAAGTTTCAAGAAAATGTCAAACAGAGCACAAATTGATCTTGAAGATTCCTGCTATATATCTGAAGATCTGCAGGTTAAAATCATCTGCCAAACAGCTCAGAAGAGCTGTAGTGCATCCTTTCTAAATGATGAACATCTTACAGACATCTTCTAGTGGTCTATATGACATCTGACCAGACGTCTCAGAGATCACCAGATATCTGTTTGTGTGATATAAGGGTGTTTTTTTCTGATCTATTCATGAATGTGCATGTTTTACAACACTGTTAAAGTATAATGAAATTGACTACAAGTCAAGTTACCATTTTGTATTCAAGAAAAAGTTTGAAGAAAATGTGGGAGCATAAATTCACCTGTAAGATGTCTGGTGATCTGCTGTTTAAACCATGCTTAACATCTCAGACAGAGCTGTTGTGCTTCCTTTCTATCTTATAAACATCTTGCAGACATCTTCAGAGGTCTATAAGAAATCTGACACCAGACATCTCAGAGAAGTCTTGCTCATGACTTTCAAGAAAATGTTACCACAAAGCAGAAATTCACTTGTAAGATGTTTGGGGCTTTGCTATTTAAAACCACCTGTTAAACATCTCCTTTCTTATAATAAACATCTTACAGACATCTTCAGAGGTCTATATGACATCTGAAATCAGACGTCGTCTTGCAGATGAGCAAACAGTGTCTTCCAGATGTCTTGCCTTCCATCCAAGAATGTTTTTGTTAACAAGTAACATACACACATCAGGATGCTGTTACATTTTCCACAAGTTGTTTACATTATTTAAATGAATTGCCTTTGCATGTCAATCATTTCAGAACACTTGGCCTTGTTCAATTGAAGTCAAATTTAAATATTTTGCCCAAACACCAAATAAGCATTAGTGGACCGCCAGATTTCTCTGAAGAAATGTGTTAAATATAAATAAATATGAAAAATAAAAGTTTTGCAACAGTGCACTTTTTTGTGTTTGTATCATGTTCAACTAAATAAATAAACAAATATGTGTTTGAATATTTTTCCTTAGACAATATGTGCAGAGCAGCACTGACTAATAGAGCAGCAATGCAGTGACGTAGGCAGTGGGCGTGGTCACGCTCGTATTTAAACGCCGGTGACAGAAGCGCAGCTGATTTTCTGACCTTCACCCTCGCGCGCGTTCCAGCAGCTCCAAACTCTCGATGTGACATCCCATCGTGAACATTAAAGGATTTAACCTGTCGGGGAGGATTTCATTTTTAACGCACCCCTCTAAAATCATGAAGTTTTTCATAGTTTGGCGTTTTTTCGTCTGTGCCCTTGGTGAGTATCTCTGCCATCTCGTGCCACATGTGGCATACAGTCAGATCTGTCATGTTTATAAACACGTGTTAGAGTTGTTGGGCATTTATTTGCTCCACAGTGTGATTTGGAAACACCATTGGTGTGTTTTCAAACAATCTCCCTTAAAGTTTGACTTTGGGATCTGTTCTGGGATACACAATGTCAGTGTTTTGGGAATATTCTGGGATGTATTTATTTCTGACCCATGAGTTCATTTGTTAGCTCAGTGTCTGTGCATGCAGAAGTTTTGTAAGTGAAGTATCCCAGCACCCTCTAGGGGTTTGAGGTTATCCTGACAATCTATTATTAGTTTAAACCATGCTTAGATGTATGGCAAACACCATCATAAGAAGTCTTCGTACATGACGTCTTGAAGAAACATCGAAGGATAGACGTGTGCTTTGGGTCGCCCAAGAGAAGTCAAAGTACGGTTGTCCAGTTGACGCTGTTTGAATAGGCCTTCTTTCTTCTTCTCAGTGGCTTTCACATGGGTGAGCGGTGCGTCCATCGAGAGGTTTGAGAGCGAGGGTCCTGCACAGACGGCTGTGATTGACCTTCTGGAGGTTCTGAACGAACGGACGGCTGACGGACACAAGCAAGTGGAATATGAGGATGAGGAGTATTACTATGACGACGATGACGAAGACGGAGAGTTTTCTGGGGATTTCAATGAGCCTTTAGGTAACTTTGGATTCCACGTGGTTTAAATCCAGAATGAATGATGTGTCTTGTGTATTAAATGATGAAAATGTTTCTCCCAACCAGTCGCGTTCTCAAGCAAGCCGAAAGATCCCAGCGCGGTGTTGAATGCAGAAAGAGCGGAGGACTCGAGGAGGAAGGGTTTAGGAAGGAAGAAAGCCAAAGGAAAGGGAAAAGGAAAGAAGAGAAATCCATGCCTGAAAAAATACAAAGACTTTTGTATCCACGGAAGTTGCAAGTACCTGCGCGACATAAAAGGACCCTCGTGCATGTGAGTTCGTCACGTGATTTTGTAGATTTCCTCTAGTTTGTGTTCCCCTGTCCTGACCAGCGTTCCTCTTCTGTCCAGATGTGATCCGGGCTATTATGGCGAGAGATGTCACAGCTTCTCTTTGGAAGTAAGGACAGAAGATAGCGCGTACAACCGGACGACGGCGCTGGCGGTGGTGGCCGTGGTCCTATCTTGTCTATGTCTCACCATCATCGGGCTCCTGCTGACTCTCAGGTTTGTGTTAATTCAAAGCTATTAGCTTATACTATTCAAGTGTTTTGGGGCAGTAAACTGATGTTCTTCTCTCATCACCTAGGTTTCACAAGCGAGGAGCTTATAATGTAGAAAACGAGGAGAAAATTAAACTGGGAGCTGCCCCACACCACTAACGAAAGCGGTAAGTCCCTAAACATCTCACGAACTCCTCTTAAGTGGTTTAATCACATCGGTTGACCTATGACCTCTTTATTCCAGGGTGACTGTGTGGAAATTCTACCTCAAGATAAAGTGGCGATGTTGATAGGAACAGAAGATACAGCATGCTGGAGAAAAGGGTTGAGCGATGCCACAGGGAGTCAGGACGCTTCGAAGCTTGATGTCTAGCTTGAAACTCGCCACAAACTGGAACCCTGGCGCCTGGGATCGCTCGGAGAAAGACTTTGAGCTGTTCGGACTTGGTTCAATGCATAAACATGAGCAAGCCAGGGTTAGGAATGTAGATGGGTTGTGAGGGCGAAGCTTTTATAGAATGAATTTCACCCGAAAAAAGTATTCTTATAAGCATTTGTGTTGTCTTGTGTGTTGCGTTTTGTGCGTCGGGCAATGCTTTAATTTATTTATTTATATATATATTAATATATTTATTTAGAATTAGACCAACCTCGTCCATACCTGATGCACTGCCGTTATATTTGAAAGTCTCTGTGTGTTTTATGTGTATGTTTAACTTTTTATTTATTAAAAATGCATTATTAGCCGGTAATATACAAGAGTACTGAGCTATATTCGACTGAAAATCAAAACTAATGGTATACTTATTTGCAAATCATTTTGATGACTTTAACGAAGAGGATATTTTGCAATTTGTATTGTTTTGATATCCAGTGTTAGATTGTATTCATTTTTAAGTCATATTTCAAGCTCCATTTCTTGGTGTTTTAGAGAGAAGATAAATAAACGAACTTTTGGCCAGTAAATGCACTGTTGACAGAAGAGTGAAATGTGAATTAAATCCTAAATGCAAAACTAGACTTTGAGCTTGATTTATCTCAGATTCCCATTTGTAACGTTTTAAAATGCTTCGAACTCAATTGGAAAATAAATGGTTTTGATATAAAAGCCCAATGTATTGTTCTGTTGGTTTGATGTGAATCCTCAGCATGCACCCAAAGAGGAAGATTTTAGCATGATGTCGTGAGTCATATCCTTGTGAGAGCAGTTAAGACCGGTTTTCCATTTTGGGGACTGGAATAACAACATAAATACAGTGATGTCTTCCTTTTGACATCAGAAGAAAAACAGTTGTCTAGTCTGCTTCTTCAAGAGTTTCCTTCATCTGAACGGCACCTGTATCCTGAATATCCTGAGCATCCTGACATCTCCAACGTGGCCATCTTCATATATCCATTAACAATAAATGCACACACACAAGACACATTACTTCACAACACATTACATTCTTGCATCATCATTAAACTTGCACTTCCTCGACAGAATATGCAATACTAATGCCAGCCACACCTTCAGTCTCCAAACTTCCCTTTTATTGCCCATGATATAATTGAGCTCAGAATTTTCTCTTCTGATCCATAAAAACTTGAAAGACTTCAGGAGGAACCCACACTAAAGTCTTCATATCCGTTAAAAACGTTTGAAGTCGGCCTGAGATCTTTTGTTGGTTATGTAACCTTTGACCTCAACTCTTAAATTTGTTTCAATTTCCAAACCCCTTCGACAAACTGCATGAGTGTCATTTCAAACCTGTTTGACTTTCATCCGCAGAACACGAAAGAAGATATTTTGAAGAATGTTGAGCCGAACAACACTGGGCCCCATTGAAATCCATCCATTAACTCAAAATATCTTCTTTTGCGTTCCACAGAAGCAATACTCACAAGTTTTGATTGACATGAGCATGAATAAATGGCGGTTGGTTCATATCAGATCTCCAAAAATGCATTTAGAAAGCCGCACATAGATAACAAACGTTTACTGTTTAATGCTTGAGTACGTTGCTTCACTCAGCGTTCTGTAATCGGATACAATAAGGTCAGCTGACCGAACTGGCAGAAGATACGAGTAGCTCATCACACGCTGGGTGGCCGTCAGCCTTCTTTTAGGAATGACATCATTCTCGCAGTCCATGTGCTTTACGAGCGATCCAACCTAAGTCCAACACATCTGGTGGGAATACTGTACATGTGGACTTGGGTGAACTGGACATGGGTTTGGGTCACACCCTGGCAGTATGTTAGGGTTACAGATCGTAATTCTGGGTTGTGCACAGTGGGCTGAATTTCCATTTACATTCATGCATTTGGCAGATGCTTTTATCCCTTCAAACTCCAGTATACATAGATGTGTTCTCTGGAGATCTGCATTATTATAATTTAACGAATGCAACGACTTTCAGACGTTAAGAGGTTGTGAAAGATGACTCAGTTGAGTAACAGTAGTTTGCCAGTAAAAACCTGTCTTTCTCAAAGGCCATTTGTTGAGCAAGGTGTTTCCTGATTGTTCAAACAGGAACAATGGATCATCTCCAGTGAAAAATGGAAGCATGCATTTTGACATTTGGAAATCTCATCAGGCCGTCGGCTTGTGTCTTGACCCAGATAATGGTTTGTTTTTGCTCCACGCTGTCTGTACTGGATATCTTCAATGTGTGAAACTGGGGGTGTTATGTCTTTGTGGTGATCTTGTGCATGTCTCTGTGTTTGTTTGTGGCCGGTCACCTGAATCAGTGTGTGACGGTGTATAAGTAGCACGCTGGCACTGTGGCTGATCAGCTGCCGTAAACCTGAACGCAGTGTCAGTCTGCTGTAGAAATATGAGCTTTAATGGATGAGGTGATGACAGGGTCATTGTGATTCAACACTGAAGCTGCCCGATGGAGAGGAGTGAAATGCTCTTTCACTATTTACAGCTCCAGGACAATCTAGGAGATGAGGGCTCGTCTGAACGCGTTCAGAATTTTGGCAACGTGTTTGTAAATAAGAACACAGTAAGAAGTGAAATCAAAGAGAGTGGCTATTAGTGCAAATAAAATACAATAAAATCAAATAAAATTTGTGAAAAGTATACTTGCCAAATAAAAATCATATTGATTTTTTTAATAATCAAGTTTTTGTAATGTGTTATCATATATTAATTGATTATTGATTTCATATAAATATCAATTGTGTATCAATATAAAGTTCTCAAAATAATTTTATTTTATTCTTAAAAAGTTTGTTTTTGAAAATTAACTCTTATTATTATTATTATTAAAAAGTATTATCATTTCTATATATATACATATATACATGTACAGACATTTTTTTTAATTAAATGTAAAATATTTACATTTGAAAAAGATTATATTCTGTATATTTTAATAATTTTATATTTTTTATGATCTCAAGAATTAAAGAGTTTTTTAATGTTAAATATATGTCTTTCAGACATTTATTGATTAATGCACCAATCAGAAATGCATATATTTGTTAATGTGTTTAAATCGAAAGTTGATAGTAAACTATGGTTGTTAATAACGGACTATGCTTCGTAAACATAAATAAAACGAGCTCTCGTGCATTCACAGAGTCAGTAGCCTTCTCTAGTGATGTCCCTCATGATCCACCATCAGATTTCTTCACAGTGACCTCATAGCGCTGGACAGACACTTGTGTATCTTTATCACGTTATTACATTCTCTCCCGTCTATTTAGAAGCTCTGGAGGGTCCGAGCAGGATTATATGTCAGATGTGAGGGTCTGATAACACCATGCCGGAGAGGAGTTGGGGGGTCAAAATGACTATGAAGCCATGTCATTTATTCACTGTAGCTCCTGCACAAACACACTCAATCTCAGTGGACGCTATCAATAAATGTTAAGGAATCCGCTGGTGTTCCAGGGCTGTTGCCTTTTTTTAACCACGTTGCAGAATTCGGTCAGAAGGGAGGGATGCCTGCACCCGACTAACACATGAAAACAAGAAACCGTAGCCTCCCGCATCTGGCGGCTGGGAAAGATTAGGCCGAAGTTTCCTTGGTTTTCTGTCTAGATGTCTTCTATGATTTAACGTTTATAAGATGTTTTAGTAATATAAAACGCATTCAAGAAACCCAAAGGATTAGGTTTATATCTTCTAATAAAGACTTTTTTTATACGCACTGAATATTGCGATCAACCCGTGGCCACGCTCATTCATATACTCTTACAGTTTACGTTAAACACCCACCGTAAACTTGCTTTTATTTATATCTACACGTTCAAACACCATATTAAGGAATTCAAGTTATTAAAGAAACTGGTTGCTAGAACCACCCATATTTTGGCTGGTTGCTAGGTGGCTTCTTACTGGCCAACCCTTAAGTCTCTATGATATTCTGCTCCCTGATGGCTTAGGTTCATTCTTTTAATAGTTCCCCCAAAATTGAAACCTGTCATGCTTACTCTCCCTCTTTTTAAACCTGTTTGACTTTCTCCTGCAAAACCCAAATGAAGATATGTGGAAGTATGTTGGTGACAGAAAAACAGCAACATCCATTGACTTGGTCTTTGTCCATACAACAGAGATGAATAGAAACCCCATTTGTTCGGTCGTCAAAATTCTTTTAAAATATCTTATTTTGTGTTCTGCAGGAAAAAATTTAAATAAACGTTTGACATGATAAGAGAGTCTATTTAGAGCTGTTTTGTCTGACATTTTTCAAAATATTTCATTTGTGTTGTACAGGTTTGAAAGTGATGCCATGATTTTAAATGTCTAAGCAAACTATCACTTTAAATAAAAACCAAAGAGAAAACTGGGAACAGTAATACAATCTGTGGTGTTTCACAGGACTCAGATCCTGTTGTTACATTTGCTTGTCTGTTTGGTTTTTGACCTGCAGGCCATAGGAGGTGGGAGGTGTTTTCAGGGCCAGTGGAATGCTGGGAGGGGATTTTTCATATGGTGAGCTCACTGTTTTTCTATTAAAGCTCTGATTTACAACAAAGAGCTCAGAAGATCCTTTCTAAAGCGGCAGTCCACGGTGATACATCCTATTAGAATGAGAAAAATCTGCAGACTTGTTTGGCCACATTCACTCCTGTAGAAAGACCAGCAATACTGGCCAACAGATGTATGCTAATGTCCTCACCAGAGTTTCAAACTAGTTTACCGGAGTACTTCATCCAAAAGAAAAATTCTGTCTCTATTCAAATGACTGTTGGACACAAAATAAGATATTTTGAGTCGATGAGCGTGTGTGTTTGTTTGGTTGCGGACTTTCTTCAAAATATCTTCTTTTGTGCAAATCGGTGCTTTTTTGTATTTTAAAATGTTACGAACAAACAAAAAGGAGGTCGAACAACTTTTTTTCATTCTTTTGCACCATCTGTTAAAGCAATTAAACTCACAAACCTTTGCCCGACCAGCAAGCCTCAACATCTGACCTTAGCAAGTGAGCGGAAACAGTGTTTTAACCACAACCCCACATCCCACAGTCATTGACTCTGACGTCACAGCGTACGGTTTTGGCATCTCTTCAGCGCGCCTGGCTCATAACACTTAAAAGCCATCTTTCTGTTTGCTTTGCACTTCTTCAACTGATTCAGAATTGAAATACGGTGTACAGCGAACACACGCTCGGACCTGTCAGAACATTTAAAAGCCATGATGGTTGATTACTCAGTCGTTTCCTCTGGTGAATGTGTAAGGGTGAGTCAGAGCGACCAGCCTTTGTGTCTCCATATGGAATCTCTTCCTCTCCAAACCCCTGTTGTGTTTTTGGAGGCTTACGGGCAGATGAGTGGCCCCGGGACAATACATGTGCTGGTGCTATAGAGATGACGTAGGCCTTTACAAGTTTGGCCCAACATCAAAAACTCACATCAAATACTCACCTCATCATAAGAGAAGGACAATAATTGGTGAATGCTGTGCTAATGATTTCGCGGTCCGAAAATACAGACATAAACAAAGTGTGCCGAGAGAACCAACATTGATTCCATTATTAGATAAACGTTGAGGGTCGGTCTGTCTACAGTGCTAATCTCTGTATCATAAAAGCATTAAATATAGACATGTGAATGGGCCAAGGGGATATATTCAGATTTTGGACCCAAGTGTTACCCGACAGCTTAGCCCACAAAATATCTCCTTGTGTCCGTGACCGACATTCATCTCAAGCCACTGGCAACCTGAAATCGTGCCCTTAATAGACATCATATTTTATGTAACGTAATCGAAGATAAAACTCTCTTAAAGGGATGGTTCACCAAAAATGATACTTCTTTAACAATCTGTTTGTTCCGGTGAACACATTCTTGGAACCAAACATTTCTTGAATACCACGGTAAGAAAATGCCTTTATAAATGTTTTTGCTCTGTTGAACACAAAATCAATTATTTTAAAGAATGTTGTTGACAACCATTAGCATGTTACAAGCATTCTTCCAAATATCTTTCTCTGTTTTCATACAGGTTTGAAACAAGCAGAGAGTGAGTAGTTCATAACAAAATTTCATTATTTGGTCAAACTTTTCCTTTAAAAATAAACGTACATAAAATATTCTCAATATAGCGACGTAATTGAAGAACCATTTTGGGTTCCGCAAAGAATCATTCAGTCAAAAGTCCTTTAAACAACCATATATTTTTTATCTTTTTATGAACCTTTTTGAACACAAGGAGCCTTTTGTGAGACAGAAAGGTTATCTGGATGTTAAAGATTTTAACCTCTGACTGATTCATTTGTTTAACACTATGACATATTTGAACCATTTAGGTTGTTCTATGGTATCTTAAGTATTGCATGCCGGTCAGCTCTCTACTGTCAGGTCGCAATAAAGCCACTAAAATTTTATTCTTTACCAAAGTATGATTGTTCGCTTGAACATCAGGAAAAAATCCCCACCTGTAACAAACTTTGCAGCTTTGGAAACATCCAGACCACCTGCAAGAGGAAGGGGTTTGCCATGAAACTAATATTCTTCCACTAATAAACTTGTACTGAAAGCAGAAGCAAGAATAAGGACCAAGATCACAAAAGCAGACTTGGACAGTCGGTCATTATAGCGGGGGATAAAAGAGCGTGCAGGTGGATTTTGGGATATAAATCAGACATCTGTTGAGGTTAATGTTGAGTCTGTAGAGTGCTTTCCTCCCTCACGCTCCGCCTCATAAAAAAACCCCAATGAAGATTAAAGGAACGAGTCTGTTCTCTGGATATCATTATGGGTCATTCCCCTGCATTCTTTGTGTAGGCCGGGCTCATATTATGGGATGGTGACAGAAACCATGAAAAGGCCTTTGTTAGATTCTTTTTCACATGGCAACTGGTCGAACACAAGGTGGATCTGTTCACATGCTGTTCTTTATTGATCTTCAATGTAAAGGGGTTATTTCAGCAGGAATCTGATCTTTCTTTCATCTTTTAAGATAATCGAGATGTTACATGAGTCACGCTGGCTTTGTGTGTGTGTGTGGCTTTATCTGGAATCTTGGACGAACGAAAAATAGGACGACCACCCACATATCCAGGTGAACAGGTCCTGTATGGTGTTTAAAAACAGGTTTACTTTGAATGTCTTTGATCATTTAAGACCTATCTTTAAACTTAAATCCCAGATTACATCTCTGCAGCAACAAAAATTTCACATCAATGAGATTCATTTGAGAGGAACAGAAACTTTTACGTAAGACATTTGTTCCGCACACAGGAGCCAAATATCGATGCTAGAGATTGAGAAACTGTTTTATAGTTAATGTTATCGAAGATCTCAACATGAACTATTTTTGTAGTAAAGACCACCTGGACCCAGACCAAGACAAGACCAAGACAAAAGCAGGCCAAGAACAGGTCGAGGAAAGGTAAGTCATGGTAAAAAATAATAGAAGAAGCAAATATGGTAAGAATATGACAGAAACAAATGTCTAGGAATTTTTATGATCCATGCTTGTTATCCACTTACTGTAACGTGTCAACATTTTTGGTATAAAACTTAAGTCACTTATTAACTCAAGGATTATTGAATAAGTAACATCAACCCATATCTTATAATATAAAAAACAATATCTCATATAAGTACCACTTTTGCAATCACATCTCAGATATCCTGGATCGTTGTATATCTTTATTTTGTTGAAAAATTTGTGTCCCAATATCCCAAATGTCCCAAATTCCCTATATCCTTTTACAAGCAAGAAGAATAAGAAAAGTTTCAAAGAAGAAACAATTCAATGAATACTTTTAAAGTCAGAAGTTTTACATTCAATCACATGAGTGATGTTAACACTTAACTCGTACACTTGACTAGTTCCTACTTCAACTAGTTGTGGTCTTGACTGGTCTAGAAGTAAAACCGTGAGACCAACAAGTCTGAGACCATGACAAGTCCGAGACCAAAGACAGCCGGACCGAGATGAGACCAAGAACCTCAATAGACCGGTCTCGAGTACTACCACAATAACTAGAACTAGAACATTTCTCATCAAATTTAGCCAATCCAGGTCATTCAGATTCATTTTAACCTCCCATAATCTTCATAAAATTTAAATACAGTCTATTTGTTCTCTAACAATTTCAGGAAAAACGTTTGTAGAGATTAAGAATAAACAAAAAAAGTAATCTGACAATTGAAGTTGTTCAAAAGAGCATTGACCTCTCGTTGGTCGTTCACTACTGTCAACAAGTTGACAAAGCACAGCTTCATTTTAAATCTAGCTATTTTAGGAATGAGAGCAATTGTTTCCCCTTTTCCACTCATCCATCTGTCCGCGCTATCTTTCTTCTTTTTGTGGAATCTATTCTGAGTTGTTTTCTTTTCAGGCGTGTTTTAGCCCCTCTGGATTTTCTACGAATAACTGCAGAAAAGAAAAAGAATTGATGAAATGTGTAAAAGCATTGGAGGTCAGACAAAATGTCGCTGTTTTTTAGATCCATATCAATAAGTATGAAAGAGAACTTTATGATTTTTTTCTACCAAAATTATACAACCTTTCTGGGATAATATGTAATTTTTGCTGACGTGTTTTGTGTTTGTGTGCCTATGATTGTGTGTGCCTATGATTGTGTGTGTGTGTGTGTGTGTGTGTGTGTGAGAGAGACATAGAGAGAGAGAAAGAAAGAGTACGGCGAGAGAGAGAAAGAGAAAGAGAGAGAGAGAGAGAGAGAGAGAGAGAGAGAGAGAGAGAGAGAGAGAGAGAGAGAGAGAGAGAGAGAGAGAGAGAGAGAGAGAGAGAGAGAGAGAGATGGCATATTGCCAAGTTACTGTTTCATTTTACACTTCTTTATCTTTTTCAGTGGAAAATGAAAGAGTAACTAAAGAGCCAAGCCATAAATAGTGACTGTTTCTGTACATTTAAGAGAGATAGAAATCCAAAAGTAAAGGAAACTGACATAAAAGTTAAAAGTATAAGTTAATTGAAGCGTAACCCAAGATGGATCCAGTTAATTGTGCCATTTTATGGAAAAAGTTTTTTTTACGTTCAGTTCATTTCTAAGTAAATCACCAAAAACTAATGCTAACATTTATGTTCCATCATTTTCTAATGAATACATTTTTAATTTGATTCAAAGGTTGGAGATTTGAGTCATTCATGTGTATTGAGGGCGTTAAAAAAGCTTTGGAAACCACTGGTTTATTGACCACACATAGACCATAAAAACTAACAAAGTATTAGTCAGCAACAATCCAAGACATAAGATATGACAACTTTCTCCAGAAACAAACTATGACGAGCGAAGTATGAACAATTACTTGAGAGAGTTTCAAAGGTAGCCAAGATAATTCGAAAGATATCTTATTTTACACAGCAGATCAGTTTTATAATATATATATATATATATTTTCACACATTTAAAATAGATCATAAATAAATAACATAAAATATTAAAACATGCTGCTTTTAAATCTGGTCTGCTGTGCATCTCTTTCAGGACTGCGGGGAGTCCAGACTGCATAGCATCTGTCTGTATTTCTGGTTTGGCATGATTGATCAAAACCACACTGAACTACTATCCAGAGCCGAATGGAAAGCTGCCGTCTGTGTTTACAGAGGAAAGTCTCCTATTCGTGTGCTTTTCCTTCAGGCCATACCTGAGAAGTGTTCAAGAATGCCACCTACATGAACAGAGTAATCTATTGCCAAAGGCCACATCAGATCTTATCAGACATAAAACCTTCCGGCGAAGGATCTGCGGTTATAAAGCCAAAGGCTGACTAACTCGTGGATCCCGGTGTGTATAGTCAGATTCTTTATGAGGGCTGTATTTCTCCTGCAATGCAACTATGTGTATACACCCATGGCAAACATGTGTTACGTTTCTTTTATTGAACCAGGACTTTGAAGTCACATGTTCTTTAAAAGTAAAGCTACTGTGTTCTTTCAATACATATGAAGTATTTATAGCATGAAGTGGCTCTCTCTGGTTTGTTAATGTGTCAGAAAGTCAGTGTACAAAGGTGAACCTGTCAACAGAAGAAGCACATATTTTTGGGAGAGTTTCACCTCTGACTTTATTTGTTTTACACTATGACATATTTAAACAAGACAAAGAATGATGTGTCCAAAAGTATTTGATTTGAATATAAACATAATGCCAAAATGCAAACCAATCATTCTGTTCTTCATGCAAAATGTGACTCCTATTCTTTGGCTCTAGACGTGATTTTGGGAATCCTGTCATCAGGTGTGTGTCATAAAATAAGGTTTCCTTCTGTTTTATTGCGAAGATGCTATCACCGATACTAAAGCAGATGTTTAGTCGTGTTGTGTTATTTTTGTTGCCATTAGTAGTGACCTTTGCTCACTCTCACCAGACAAATTAAACCTTTTGATAACATACAATCAAAACGTTACATAAACCAAGAGCAAAGATGTGAAGTTCAGACGTAAGGAGTAAAAAAAAAGTGTTCAGTATCAACCCTACCCAGAGTTCCTTGACCTTGAGACATACAGACAAACCTTCCAGCAAATGCTGCATTTCAGACTTTCTTTAAACTAACCATTGAGAGCCAATGCACGCAGTGTGGCAGGTCTCCCGGCGGTCTATTTTTTCCATTGCTGACAGCTACAGACAAGAGAACAAAATGTACATGGATGTCAGTTTAAACTGCTGACGAACATCTGAGGACAGATGTCATATCCAGACCAATCGTCTTATGGACTGCTTAAAATGTTCAAGTAACTTCAAAAGATCAAAGAACTTTCAAACTGTATATGTCATCGGTAAGCTAGACGTTAAGACATTACATTATGCATAGTTAGTTGAAAGTAAAGAAACATCTTTTTAGGGATAGGGATATTCTTAAAGTATTCTTAAAGTATTCACTCTGAAAATATTTAATGTGGTTAAGTTAATAAACAGTTACATTGACCTTGAAAAAACATGAAATGTCAGTGGGACATATCAAAAGAATCGATTCAAAATCCACCATTAAACTTCTTTATAATATACAAATATTATTGATGTTTATGTTACACGTATTGATAAGTAATAATTCAAAATAAAACATATTTATTTAACAAATATATATTTGTACGTACACCATTTATTTTGGTGAAATTCTAATAGAAATATGTTAGTTAATCAGATGACCTTATTTTGCATTACTGTACTTACTTGCTCTTTTTTTTCTTACAGATTCACACAATTTTAACAGTTTGTTTTTTTATTTTTAAGCTCTAAAACGTACTCTTCTTTCACGGACTATTGTAGTGATATGAAGTGTCACTTAAAAATAATGTAGTTTCATGATTTTCTCACAATCGTAAAACTATTCAAATCATGTGAGGTTTAAGTGAGGTTCAAAACCTTGCATATCCTATCGTTTCGAGCTATTTTTATAATGGGCTTTTAAGCTCACAAGTTTCTAAACTTTCTATTGTCTAGATATTTGCAAGACCCGGTGATAAACATAAAGCATGACTAATGATAATAATTTATGGCAAAAAAAGGGAAATTGACAAAAATGTTTGTACTACCAAGATTTCGTATGGAGCCAAAAACTATTGCCGATTTAATCATGTGCGACATTTTGTATTTTAAAAAACAAACAGCAATACTTTTTGAGTGAACTATATTTTTCTTGAATAGTTTTGCAATAGATTATAATGATGTCAGCTTTTAAATCACCGCTTCTGTACCAACATCCTTTGGGTAACAAGACCACATCTAACCACAACTCCAACCAACCAAGCTTACATTCATACAGACAAAATCTGAAACAGACCAAACAACCGCAATATTTTTAATCCTAACTTTTAGCTTTAACATTTCTGCTTTATGAGATTAAGACATATACTGTTTATCCTGATGTGTTGGGTGGAGGTAAAGGATCTGTCTAGGCATGCTGGGTGCTCCCTGTCATCCACGACGCCCTCACAACTCTGGAATGCTGTCCAAAATTTCCCCAAAACGATGCTGGTTACACATCTGTTATTGCTTCCAAACCACCACAAACAGAATGTTTGTTGTTGTGTCTCTAGAAATAGTTCCTGGCATCAGATAATTTTTTTTGATAAATGATGTATTATTATAATGTGAATATAATATGGAATGGTGACAGCTGATACTGTTCCTCCGAATTGCACAGAAATAATAACTAGAGAACATGCTGTGCTTGCGCCTGAAATATTAAAGAACGCTCAAATAAGTAGATTTACAATTGTGTCTTTTCAGAAACAACAGAACATGTGAAATCCTTCAGATTTAGAGATTCTTCTCATCATGATGCGCACTTTTACTGTCATGTCATTCCCCATTCTGCCTGGTGCAACAAAGAACAACATTTGTCATTTAAACTCATCTTTCCACCACTATTGTTCATTGATCTTTGACCTGTAAATCAATTTTTGCGGTTTGCTCTCCAATCACATTGTGCTTTTTTAATCCAGCAGACAATAAAACAAGAAGGGGTAACATCTCATAGACTCATAATGAAGAAAATCTTAAGTGTTAAAGTCTTTGTTAAGAAACTGCGTGGTGTACATCATTCAAAAATACGTCTTCACCCCGTGTGTTACAGACTCAGCAGAAAAACACACGGCTACAACCTGAGTTCCTTCCAGAACTGAATTTAGCCGCAGCAGAAGCAGACACCTGGCAGACTGACAGAGAGACTTTCATGCCCTCATCATTATAATGACTCCCATGAGTTAAGTTCGGCCTAGAGAAAGACATTCATGTGTGACATACACCATCAATCATGTCATGTCACACAATCATTCCTCATTGAAAATGTGACGTGATACCATATCTTTTTTTAATCGGTGTTGCTATCGGAATGTATGAGATCTGCTGATTTTCAATATTTTTCTTGATTGACATATTTTTTATAAAAATGTAATGTAAGCTAAAACACACACACACACACACACACACACACACACACACACACACACACACACACACACACACACACACACACACACACACACACACACACACACACACACACACACACACACACACACACACACACACACACACACACACACACACACACACACACACACACACACACACACACACACACACACACACTTATATTCTCTCAATACATTTTAATATTTATGATCATGGGACAGTGAAAGTATATTAGGTATTCAATCTGCCGAAGTGCCGCTGTGACCGGACCGTATTTGTGTCTGTGTGTCTATAAGCTGTTAAGAGTGATGACATCTCCCTTCAGCACCTGCCACAGTGATGCAAGTCCTCTCACAGCTCTCAGGATTTGTGTGTTCACTGCTTGTGGTTTTCAGAAGGGGAGACAGTTGTGTTATGAATGACACCCTTGTTAAGATTGTGAAGAGTTTTATAACATTCAAACACAGCCCGGGGTCAAAGACTAACTCAAAGAATTTCAGTCATCCTTTAGTATTGTTCAAATGCTTTATGCCATCTTTGTGAATGCAAAAACAATATCAAGATATGTGCTAGAAAGACTGCTTTAAGTCCAATTTGGATAAAATGTAAAATTCAGTTTGGACACACTACTAAAAAACTATTTATTCTACAGACTCAGTCACAATTAGAGACGCAACTTCAGAAACTTGCTAAAACACATAGAGAAAACCCTAGCAACCGCATGGCAAGATGCTAAAACACTAAATTACCATAGCAACCACATAGAAAACTCAGTAAGCCTGTAAACTAGACAAGATATTTTAATTTGGTAGAAATTGTGAGGGGAAGGTTATACACGTTTGTGGTACATAGTGTTAAAATTAAATCTTGTTAAAGTTAAACGGTGTTAAACATAATATTTGTTAGAATGAAATAAAATAAAACAATAGAAAATAATATAAAAAAACTTAATATAAACAATATTTAAAAACTCTGTAGTATTCTAATATTTTGTTCCTTTCTAACTTGGTTTAGTGCTGACAATAATGCCAAGCATATTGTGACACAAAGTTTGGTTTGTGTTATAAATGTCTTTATATGTTGTGTTTTGTTTAAAGATGTCACCAGCCAATTAACACAGTTTACTGTAAACCAACACACACTCATGCACACGCGCACACCCACACACACAAACACTTCCTGCCAAAAGAAAACCACCATTCACTTTAAACACAAACAAACCCCAGACAGACGCACACATACAAACGCACAAGTCTGTAAACATTTCATCCAACACCCACAAACAATTAAAGACTTAAATAATCAGACATTCTAACCTCAACCTCTGAAGACTGGAATGTCTCAAGGTCTGTTGGGAAACACACTTGTGTGTGTGTGTGTGTGTGTGTGTGTGTGTGTGTGTGTGTGTGTGTGTGTGTGTGTGTGTGTGTAAGATCACAACTGTTGTAAGTTATACAGTACAGGGTCTCAGTTTACTCTTGATTCTGCTCCAGCCACAGATGATAAATATAGTCGGGTTCTACTTTATTATCATGCTTGGAATAGCAGTAGCCAGCCGTCATGTGCCGGACATGCGAGTGGCATAAACACAAGAGCCAGGACTCAAACCCTCTGGAAACAAAAACTATGTGGTGGCATGCGTAAGAGGATTGTGAGCAAGAACTAAATCTGATACTGAAGTCTGTTTCTTCGCAGACTGTTTAACCCACATCGTGCTGACTGAAGCACTGACTCACAGTATTGGTTGCCCACTCTTGTAAATCTCAGAAGGATAAAGGATGAGGTATTATCAGAGAAAAAATGCTTAGAAACATGTTTTGGAAATAGAACACACAAAAAGACCACAAAAAAATTAATTGCTCGATTCTTTTATCCACTCACCCATGATATCACTTAAATTTCTCTCTTATTTCTACATTAATGAAAACAGAAAGCATAATTTTATTTCCCAAACAAAATTGGCAGCAAAAGGAAAATTCTGTCATTATTTTCTATCCCTCTTGGTATTGCCTTCTCCTATGACTTTCTTTCTTCCGCAAAACACAAAAGAAGATATTTCGAAGAAAGTTGGTAACCGAACATTAGTGGCCCCCTTCACTTACACTGTATGGAAAAAAGTGAATGGGTGCCAGTTACCAACATTCTTCAAATATTCTTCTTTTCTAAACTTTCTGTCTTAAACTGAGATTAGTTTGAGCACTCTTACTCTGTTATCAAATATGTTATATTTCATTTTTTCTTATTCGGCGATTTTTTAAAGAGTAATCTACATTCATATATAACATCCCGGAGAACTTCATTAAATCCCTTTATCTGTGAATAAATATTCTCTAAGCAATACAAACATGTTTTTGTGCAAGTGAAGAATTCGATTAGTGTCTGGTAAAGAATTTCATAAATAATGCGTTTATCGTTCATCGTAATGACTAATACCTGCAACTTTCTCTTTAATGACTCCGTCCACAGCTGCCGCTGTTTGTTCCTGATACAATAAAGAAAAAGTGTTACCTGATGGAAAATAGTAAGTGTTTTCATAAGATAACAAAGTGATTTGAAAAAGCAAAGCATTTGCAAGTGATAAGAGCAAGAGAGAGAGAGAGAGAGAGAGAGAGAGAGAGAGAGAGAGAGAGAGAGAGAGAGAGAGAGAGAGAGAGAGAGAGAGAGAGAGAGAGAGAGAGAGAGAGAGAGAGAGAGAGAGAGAGAAAGAGAGAGAGAGAGAGAGATGGAAAATAGAAACCAAGAGATAACGTAAATGAAAAAGAAAACACAAGCAGCGTAAGCCAGAACAAAAGCGAATGATAAGTGACATGTTGTGGTCACCGCCTATAGTCTTTCGTCACAGCCATTTCTAACATACTTCTGTTTTGTAATGTTGGCAATTTTAACATCACAGAACCTCAAATCCTTCCCAGAATTCTGTGAGGTTATCACTAAAAACTGCTCTCATCTATACAGATTCTATAGTGGAATCAGCAAAACTTATTATTGCAGGAGGTGGGAAGAGATAGCAAACAGAGTGTCTGTCATGTTTTCCGTCTGAGCTACCGATAAGAGTTTTTGTTGTTAATCAACTTTAGCCGTCGAAAAACCGGTCACACGCGGCAATAAAAGTGATCATGAAGGACAGTATATACAAACCACTGATAGCATTTATGATGCCCATATGGTCTTGATCAAACATAAGATAAACAGCATATTAAAAATCCAGACAGTTTTCTTCATTAAACACATGAGGCACACGAGGGAAAGTGTAACATCATGGATGATGTCAGCATTTACTGATCCAAACTCGAAGGGAGACATAACTCTAACCATAAGTCACAGTTGATGTGACACATGCTGCTTTTTCTGTCCTGAAATTCAAGACGACTTAAATAAAAATGATTAGGACAACATGATGCGTTTCTCCAGACATACATTGTGTGTCTATCTGAGTCTGAGCCTGTGTTTCTATTTAATGCAATAAAAATCTAATAACACGAGATCCGGAGGTCGCTTCATCCGTAAGCCCAGCGGTGCCGGGAAGGGGAATCCCCTGACGAAAGTTTGTTCATGGAAACAGGGTTTCACTTTTCACATGTAACACACAATGAGTGACTTATTTCCCATATGTTGTGTGTTATGTGAATTTCACAGTGAAAGGAAAAGATTTTCTTCATCTAAATCACACTGTCATGACACAGAGCGGATGAATTTTCCTCTCACCTCGAGCTTTCTCCGGGTAATGTCTGTGTCTGCAGATTCTTTTCATTTTTTGGGCGCCAGGCCTCATTCAGAATCCAGAGTCCTAGAGTTAAGGCACACCAACAAGCGTCTGAGCGATTACATCATTAAGTCACACATTCAAGTATGTTGAGCATCTTTACAGTAACAGGAAAGAAAAGCGAATTTGTCTTGTGTAAACCATCTTGAAGTTATTAGACTATTAAGTGCTTATTTTGGATCACCGATACTTAAAGGTGTAGTTCTCACTTTCAACTTGTAAGAAACACAAGAAGGTATTTTGAAGAATGTCCACAACCGAACAACTCTCATTGACTTCCATGGTATAGGCACATTTCTCAAAATATCTTTTATCACAGACTCATATTCAGCTTTTGGTAGACCACCTGATATACTATACTTTATTTAAAGAGAGAGAGTTAACACCATAAAGAAAACTCTGTAATGCCTTATTCACCGTCACATCAAAGAAGACTCAAAAGAAGATATTTCTAAGGATGTTCACAACCAAACAACACTCAACTTTCATAACATGTGAACATTTCTCAAAATATCTTCTCTTGTGTTTTACAGGCTCATAATCAGTTTTTTGAATATTGATGCTAAATTTAAAGGGGTGGTTCACCCCAAAATGAAAATGATGTCATCATTTATTCACCCTCACGTCAAACTTGTAAGACACAGAAGAAGACATTTGGAAGAATGCTCACAACAAAACAACACCCATTGACTTTCATAGTATGAACATATTTCTCAAAATATCTGCTTTTGTGTTTTATAGGCTAACAATGCTTTTTTAGATTATTGATACTCTAATTAAAGTTATAGTTATTATAGTAATTACCGTTCCGCCCAAAATGAAAGTTCTGTTGACATTTAATCGCTGTCATGTCAAACCTGTAAGACACAGAACGCACTTTGAAGAATGTCAACAACCAAACAACTGTCATTGACTCCCATAGCATGGACACGTTTCTCAAAATATCTTTTATCACTGACTCTTGTTCAGGTTTGGTACAACGTAAGGGTTATTGAACAATGACATATATTTTTGAGTAAATGTCCCTTTAACACACAGTTACCCTACTGCAGGGTTAAAAATGAAGACCACCAACACAAAATCAGTCAAACAATGCCAAGCGTGCAGTGTTTAGGGCCTGATGCAATAAAATACCTCTTGCCTGAAATGTGATCAGGTGAAGGCTGGGCATCGGGATAGGATGGACTGCACCACCTGCTGGTAGGAGCTCATGGTCCTCCCTCAGTGTTTGTTCCAAAGGTTGCTATGTGACATGACTAGTAAGGAAGGGCTGCGGAAGTACATTTCCTAATCCGACCTGCGTACCTGTTTCATCATACACGCAGGTGAGCTGAGTCTGGGCAAGTTCATTCATGTCTGCGGCCCGTGATGATCTCACTACAGGAATGTGTCCATATTTGGTCCGCAGGTTTGACAAGTATTCAGCGCAGGAAAGAGTTAATGCTTCCGCTCTGTTAACCTGTATATGAGTAACGAACGGTTGTGTAGCAAGGATGTTTACTCACTTCACAAGGGCGACTCAGCCGTGTGTGTAAGACATTATTTCCTTATTCATTTTGTCCCACAAGTGTCCAAAATGACTAAGACTGATAACTGCGGGGAAGACTCGGCCTGCAGCCACCTGGGGGGAAGTGTCATGCTTAACGGCATTGTTGCATTTAAGGGTGGAGAAAACAAAAAAAGATATTTTGAGAAACGTTTCAGTGGTTCTGAGTCCAAAGTGAGTGGAGTTTAGAAGTGTTTGGTTTCCGACAATGATCAAAATATCTTCTTTTGTGTTCTGCAGGAGGGGGGTCATGAAGATCATTTGGGGGCAGTTGTGGCCTAGTGAGTCGAAATTGTGATCACAAGGTCACCGGTTCGATTCCCAGGGCCAACAGGTAAAGACCGACATACTCTCGAGCAGGGCGCCTAACCCCATTTGTTCCCACAAGCTTTAATATTTTTGTTCCAACTGTCCCTTTTTTGGGGACCGTCTATACATCTCATATTTCTCAATATAACGTTTTCGCATATTTAAGCTGTTCTTCAGTTCACTCTCATCTTTATTTTCCACTCTGACCGGTGGTCTGCTCATAGAATCCTGAGTGATGTCATCAGTTGATCGTTCTTTGTTTTCAGACAGACACCCCACTTACAGAGTCTGACCCCCGAGACTTGCACGCCCACACACAGAAAGACGGACAAAGCTCAATGTCATACAGTTTGATCAGACAGGAAATCAAATGCAGTCATGTTTGGGTGCGGCTGCTGTCAGGGCCTGGGGAAAGGATTGGACTGTTGGACTGAATAAGTGAAAACATTTCCACCAAACATAAGAACACAGCCCAGACCATGGTGGTCTGTGATGTCATACTGTGAACCAAGCTTAACACCCATGAAATAAGTTTGCCAAAAAATGTCAATTCTGTCAGCATTTACTCGCCCTCTCATCATTTCAAACCAGTATGAAAAGTAGATATTTTGAAGAATGTTAGTGACTATTGGATTTGTGTGCATGCAATAGAAATAAATGGGTGCCGCTGCTGTTTCTTTACTAATGTGGAAGGAGGTCATACAGTCATAAAATGATAAGAGGGAACGGTGACACAGTTTTAAGATTTTGGTTGGATTATCCAACTCACAAATAATCATAGAGATCCTGAAACTTTAACATACTTAGGCTGATATGGCAGCATTATTAAATGTTTAAGGATCCATCCACCAAAAACTGCTAAAGCACAAGAGTTGAGAGATTGTGAGATGTTAAAGATTGTTTAAGCCCATCCACTAGATGTCAGGCTAGCCTGAGACCAGTGGTCCGGTAGAACCTTGAACAGGGTGATTGTACCATGTTGCCAAATAAAAAAATATTTATACTTCCTTTAAATATAGCTGTAACTGCAAAAGATTGATGCAAATGAAATATATCTACGGTAAAGTATTGGCATTACTAGCTTTATTAATGCAGTCTGAGCTTATATGCATCAATTATGACAAACCGAGACATGTGGATTTGCTACACAAGTACATTTAATATGGTGCGTCTGTATGTAAAAAACAGTACATGAAAAACATATGTAGTCCTGAATAACCCTAGACAATCTAATTAGGCCATTCTACTTAAATGCGGCCTTTCTTGATGTTACAGTACACATCAAAATGCTGAAATAGACAGATACAATGCATTCAAGATGCAAAGTCTGACCTTTAAAGTGAGAATTCTAAGCAGGTAATAATAGCTGGAACAAAATCATTGCTTTAAAAATATATATTTTTAACTATTAAGAGTGTGCAATGAAGACATTTTTGAATGAAGCTTAACATCCTTTAAAGACAGAAACTCCTTCTGTACATGCTATGATCAAAATGAAATGAATGGGTTTGAGAAACACAACATGTCAATGAGAATGACAAGTATTATAAATCCGTATTTTTTTCAAAAGCATAACACATTTTTGACTGCAAGGGGCTGTGCTCACTCTAAGGCGTTTAAGCTGGCATTCGGCATGTTTTTTTTCCAATGGAGATGCTGCAATTTTTGACATCACCTTCTGCTGGTGTTTTCCTCAAGCTCAGCGCCGCTGCTCAGCGTATTTTCCCAGCTCTACAGCGGCGCTCTGAGTTTTCATCCGGGCACCCAGAGTTGAAAAAAACACATAAAATTACAGTTGGGGCGGGACAAATACACTGGCAAGATAGAAAAAATCTGTACAGCCGATAAAACAAATGAGAAAAATCACTGTTCAAACGCCAACAACCAACATTTTCAATCAACGCCAAGCATTTTCAGAAGCGTTAAAATGCCTAAATGGACACAGCCCCTAAATGTTGTGTTTTCATGAACCCAAATAAATTAAACTTTAAATTGTAAACAGACCACACACGTTAGCTGATGTTTCATACTCTTCTTCCTCCGGGAGGCATGTTTGAAGTTGGCTTGTGATAACAGTCTGAAGGGTGAGAATTTGGGCTTGCGTTTATCCCGGTGGGAATGTAGTACATGCTCTCTAAATAACTTTGATCCAGAGACGGGTGGCCTTTTGGATCATTTTTTGGCATCTGGGTCGCAGGGCTTCCATACCTTAAAGAAGTCTGGTGAAGTGTGGTAGGGACAGGTTGCGCTTCTGAATGGCGCACCTGCTGTGCACTGCTAGGGATTGCCTGATAGGATGGCACTGCATACGGTAGGTACTGTGGCGCATACAGCCCTGAATTGTGCAGAGAGGAGTAGGGTGGAGCAGCTGGAGGGTACAGTCCTGAGTGGGACATTGCTTGCTGTGGTATGAGAACCTCTACATACTGGCCCAGTTCAGGATCAAAGAGCATTTTTCTGAGTGGCTGCATTGGTACCTCAACATAGAAGTATTTTCCAGTGTCTGGATCGAGCAGGACACGACGAGGAGCTTGGCCGCAGCTCATCCCACTTGCATTTTCTGGATACAGTACACTCGCACCACCTGAACTGTCGTTTCCATACTCGTGACCAAAGGATGGTTGCAGTTCCTGAGGATTGAACAACTGAGGCATGTTTGCTGAATGAGCATACTCATGATAAGGACTTACAGCATGTGGTGAGCGATTAGGTCGCCTGTCCACATGTGGCCCGGAACCTGGCGGTTGCTCATCACCGTAGTTTGGGACAGGACCGGCTCGTTTGTGGTGCAAAGGCTGAATCAGAGCTGAGGCATGAGGAGCAGTGGGATTAGATGAAACTGGTAAATAATTTAGTGTCTGTCCATCAGGCCTACACTGGTGAGGTCTAACCTGAGCCTGTGGAGGACCTCCTGGACAGGGGAGAACTTGGCCTGGAGAGGCTGGTGGTGTATTGACTTTTGGACCATGTTGAAGAGGACCCTGATGTATTTGGGATGTTTGTGTGCAAGAACATGCAGACTGTTTAGATCCTGCATGATACCTGCACAGCCTTTGTGGGGGCAAATCTGACACTCGTACCGGGCTAAAACTCTCTCGCTCATCGTAGCTGGGAGGATCATCTGAACCATAGAATCGATAGTCTTCTGTGTTAAATCGATTGTTTGATGTCGATCTTGTCACTGGTTGTGTGTGGCTGTAGGTCTGCGAAGCTGAAGCTGTGGGTTTGTTGGATGTGTTGGAAGCAAAAGAACGAGATAAGACTGAGTGGTCTTGAATAAAGGATGTAGCCTTTATCTGGGATGTATTGGTGCCTTGCAAGAAACCAGGAGATTGCTGCTGATGCACATTGCCAAAAGTTGTTGTGTATTTCTGAAGTGTACTTGGAGTTGTAGTAGTTGGGATGGGCGGTGGTTTGTAGCTCGATACAGCTGATACAGACAGTCTTTTTGTATTGTTTGATGGAACCATTGTTTCATGATCATTTTTCTTTGGTTCATTAGTTGACTTGGCTTGTTGTTTAAGAACACATGTTGTCTGTGTATCTGATTTGGATGTGTCGTTTTCTGTCAGTGATGGTTTATAGCTGGCTTTTGGTGGTACAAATGGCTTAAGCCTATCATTTGATATTGACCTCACCTGTATGGGTAGCTCAATCTCTTTTGATCCTGTTACTGGCATGATATTGTTTTTTAGATGACTTGAAATAGATCCCACCACTGGCTTGCAAGTTGATGTAAGATTAGAAATTTGTGTCATGCTTGAATCTGAAAGTATTTCTGTGTTGGTTTGTTCCTTTCTTTGTTGCAGTGAGGATTCCTTTGCTAACATTACCTTGGCATTCTCGCTTTGCTCCCTTGGGCAATCTTGACCATGAGTCATTGTTGAAGAATTGTTAAGTAGTGATGTATTGCTAGAGGTTGAGCTTGCTTGAGTGTCTGTTAAACAGGACTGTAAAGGTATCTCAAGCCTATTCACATGTTTAGCTGTAGCACTCTCACAATCTGTGATAACATCACACACTCCAATGTCAGCCTGCATTCCTTTTTCTTTCAATAGCATGGACACAGAATGACTGCTGCTTGCTGCTTTGATTTGACTGGGGTCATTGATTGCAGAATCAAAAGCGTTTTGAACTGTTTTAGAAGTGTCATTCTGGAGAACTATTAATGCAGAAACTTCTTTGTCCTTACTTGGGGGTCTAGGTGGCATCTCTTGCATTTCCCCCTTTGCACAGTAACCAAAAGGTCTCTCAGTAATTTTATCAGGTTCATTTAATCCACTGAAGGTTGTACTTTGGGAATCTTTGGACGGCATCATTGGCAAAGATGCTTTGGATTTTATTTCAGTGATATCAGTATCTCTGCTTGTCTCTGTGCTCAGTTGTGGTTGTGGTATTTTGGATATGTCAACAGCTTGTGTTCCACCTTGCCAGTGGATTGCTTTACTGTCTGTATGTTTGTCCTTCCAACTGATAGCTTTACATTCAATTTGCAAGGCTGGAGGAGCCTGTTGTAGCCTCACTGGTTTCTCTTGAACAGGTGCATCTTCTCTTGTGGAGGTTGAATCTGATGCTTTGAAAGACAGATTGAATGTGTTTTTAACTAATTTCCTGACATCCCTAACTTTATGTATAAAGGATTTTGTATTATCGTGATCGTCTTTTGTGTTTGAAACATCTATGTTCACATCGTCTGCAGATTTTTTCACTGACTGATATTCACACATTTCTCTAGATCGTTCTACATCAGGAGATAATGAAACTTTTACAGAAGACTTCTTTTTGTCTGGAAGTACAGTAGTGGAAGGTTTGAGAGTTATTTCTGGGGTTTTTGACATAAAAACGCTCTTACCCCCCTGTTGCCATCTGTTTTCTTGTGTCATGTGCCGCTGAGTGTCTCTGCTGCTCATACTGCTCTGCATTTTTACTGTTTGAGTGGCAACAGCAGCATTTGTGTCCTTGTTGTAATGCTCTCCCTGGTTTCCACCTCTTGACTCCTTGTTATACTTGCCATTTAACATCACACATGCTTTGTCTTCAAAAGGAAGGTGCACATTGGTCCTAGTTTCTTCTCTGGTTAGCTTTGCTTTGCCAGTATTCATAAATGCAGGCCGAAAAGCTGGTTTTGGAGGAACTTTGGGAGCACATTTTTTATGTTGGTAATGTGGACTTCTCTCCTCTTTACTAGCAAAATCTTCAGATGAAAAAGGACTATTAGACTGCAAGCTAGAGTATAAGCTTTGTTTCTCCGAGCTACTTTGTACAGCCTCAAAAGAGCTGGGACTGATGTTCAGATGCCTGTATTTATCTCCAGTGGGACTTAAATCTCCTAAAGGTTCCTTTTGTGCATCTTGCATTTTCTTTGAAAGCACACTTTTAATAATGCAGGAGGCCATTTGGGTCTTAGGTGAGTCATCATCTAATGACAAAGACTTCTGGATTGGTCTTTTCCTGTCAGTTTGAGGTGAACTTGGCTCCTCCCTGGCCATCCCCTTTTGCACGAAGACTGGTGTGCTATATTGACGCACAAAGGTGTCTTTTGAGGGATTAGGCGAAACATTCTCATGGTTTGATGCAGGCTTTGACTCATCTGTGTTACGCCTCAGTAGCTGGATCTGTCTTTTGGGTACCGTCCTCTTTCTTCTGCTTGACTCTTCCTTAGTCTCTAACGCAACATCCACACACTCAAAACTTCCCATCTCAAAGCGTCTGGCCGTGATCAGGCCATCACATGATGCAAAGGAGGAGCTATCATGTTCATGCAACGCTGAGCCACGCAGGTCTGCGTAGTTCATCCATGCAACAGCACCAGGGCTGTCCACATTTGTAGATGGCTGTGACACATTTGTAGATGACCTGTGGCTTGAGTTGTACATATCCAAATAATCCACCTGAGGGCTAGATAGGCTTGTGAACGCCAGATCTGAAAACCACTTCACTTCGTCGTCTGCTTCATCAAACTCACTCGCCATGCTGGAGGTCTCACCAAGACACTCTGGAGGAAGAAAGCCTGCACTGCTGAATTTACCCTGGACGGATGACTGGAGCCTCCTGGTGCCACCCTTGTTGTCTTGTTGTGAGCGCTGTGCTCTAAGCAGACTTTGTTGCCGCAGAGCTGTTGGGTGCGACTCAAAATAACAGCGAGGTGGAATTTCAGACTTTGGGTCTCGACTTGAGGGTGCTGGGCTGTGGCCCGCAGGCCCTTTTCTATTCTTGGAACTGAATGACAGCTCAACCTGTTCCCCTCTGCAACTGCCCTCTCCCACAGTCTCCACCCCTTCTCCCTCTCTTTTTTCACTCTCCACTCTCTCCCCAGACAGCTCATTCTCATATTTCTTCTCATTATTCCTACGGATCGATCGTGGGCTTTTACTTAATGTTAATGGCACTTGGCTAAACTTTACGTCACAACTTGCACCATCATTCTGCAACATTTCTATCAGCCTATTATCAAAAATCTCTAATGGTTTATTTTCTGCAGATTGTGTTTTTAAATTTGTTGTGTCGACACTTGCAACTTCCTTCACATTTTCTATTTGTACTAATGATGTCGGACTTGTGTATGAATCTTGGCTGAGGACTTGTGGTGAGGCATTTCTACATTCATTCTGGACTGATGTAGATTGTTTAAACGTTTCTGTTTGAGAAACATCCTCATGATGTCTGCATTCCATTGGACTTGGAAAAGGAACCATTGCCTCACAGGCTATAGGTGATGGTTGATTTTCTGTTTGTTCAGGAGAAGTGGAAGGCTCCAGGCCTGGTTGAAGCCTAGCAACTGAATCTCTGATTTGACCTGAGTTAGTTGATGAGGGTCTTGATATGCTCCCTGGTGTTGACAAAACTTTCCTTGACATGAGTGAGACAGAGGGATCCTCTACAAAAAGAGAGTTTGAGGTTGCAGTACCACTGACAGGTTTCTCTACTTTAGGTGATAAAACCTCTGTTGATGAAACGGCACTAATAGTGATGGCAGGGGAGTTTGCATTTTGTTGCAAAACACTATATGACACTGTCTTGATTTCAGGTGAGTTTGTGATTGCTCTTAGATCAAGTGAAGGGGCTGGTGAAGAAGGTTCTGGTGTAAGGTAGTTTTTTCTGATGTTTGGAGTAGATGTGATTCTCCTTAACTCCGATGTAGACTCTTGACTGTATGTTGGCGTCACTGCATTGTCAGTTCTTGTGATGGTTGGAGAGGGTGGTAGATCATCACCTCCCGATGAATAAGCATCTCTTTCTTTCGTAGATGATGGGCTAATGGTATATTCTATTGTTTCTGGTGAGTGAGCTGGAATACAAGGATCAGGAGTAGAGCAGACCTTGCTAGAATTAATATCAGTGTTGACATTGAAGGATAGTGAGGCTTTAGGTTCAGTTGAATACACCTCTCTCTCAATTATTGGAGATGGGCTGTTGGGATAACTCAGAGGTGAGGGAATTATTACTGGTTCTGGTGAGTGAGCCGATGCTGAGAGATCACATGAGGAGCAGGTGTCATGGCAAGGAGGTGAGGTTTCAGATTCAGTTGAATAAACCTCTCTCTCATTTATTGGAGATGGATTACTGGAATAACTCTGATGTGAGTGAATTGTTTCTGGTTCTGGTGACTGAGGAGTTGCTGAGAGATCACATGAGGAGCAGGTTTCAGGGGGAACTGGTGAGGCTTCAGGTTCAGTTGAATAAACCTCTCTCTCATTTATTGGAGATGGATTACTGGAATAACTCTGATGTGAGTGAATTGTTTCTGGTTCTGGTGACTGAGGGGTAGCTGAGAGATCACATGAGGAGCAGGTTTCAGGGGGAACTGGTGAGGCTTCAGGTTCAGTTGAATAAACCTCTCTCTCATTTATTGGAGATGGATTACTGGAATAACTCTGATGTGAGTGAATTGTTTGTGGTTCTGGTGACTGAGGAGTTGCTGAGAGATCACATGAGGAGCAGGTTTCAGGGGGAACTGGTGAGGCTTCAGGTTCAGTTGAATAAACCTCTCTCTCATTTCTTGGAGATGGATTACTGGAATAACTCTGATGTGAGTTAATTGTTTCTGGTTCTGGTGACTGAGGGGTTGCTGAGAGATCACATGAGGAGCAGGTTTCAGGGGGAAGTGGTGAGGCTTCAGGTTCAGTTGAATAAACCTCTCTCTCATTTATTGGAGATGGATTACTGGAATAACTCTGATGTGAGTGAATTGTTTCTGGTTCTGGTGACTGAGGGGTTGCTGAGAGATGACATGAGGAGCAGGTTTCAGGGGGAAGTGGTGAGGCTTCAGGTTCAGTTGAATAAACCTCTCTCACATGTATTGGAGATGGATTTCTGGAATAACTCTGATGTGAGTAAATTGTTACTGGTTCTGATGATTGAGTCGATGCTGAGAGATCACAAAAGGAGCAGGTTTCAGGGGGAGGTGGCGACGCTTCAGGGTAAGTTGAATAAAGACCTCCCTCGTTTACAGGAGATGGATTGTTGAAATAAATCTGCTGAGGTGAGTGAGCCAGTACTGAGAGATCATACGAAGAGCTAGTTTCATGATGATCAATGTCAGGGGAAGTTTGTGAGGCTTCAGGATAAGTTGAGTAGACAGTTCCCTCATTTGTAGGAGATGGACTGATGGTATAACCCAAAGGGGAGTAAATGATCACTTGTTCTGGTGAATGAGCAGGTTCTAGGTCATCAGGAGGAGAGCAGATGTTGATGATCTCAGATGATTCTGGTGTCTCTCTGACATTTGTGGAGCACACTAGCTCTCTTGCAACAGGAGACACATCTTTGTAATCCATTTCCACATTATCTTCGGCGGGAAGTGTGGATACAGATGTTGTGCAACCTGTGCCGTTCAAGCCTTTAAACTCCACTGTGTTCTCTAATTGACTTGATCTTAAATTCAACATGGCAGGGGATGAGTTCCCTGTGGGAACAGGTGTCAGGCTAGTTTCTTTGACTATAGGAGACGGGGAAGCTGTAACTTTGAGCTCAGGTGTTACGGATATGAAATGAGAATCAATGTTTGTAGGTGAAGTAGACTGGATTGGGCTACAGTTATTGTCTGTTTCAGAAGTCCTGGACAGTTTTGATGAAGATCTACTATTACTTGACATATGTTGTGTACAATCTTCAGATTGTGAACTATGTTTGTTCATAACTTCAGTATTCTCAGGTGGGCTTGTATTTGTTTGTTCAGGTGTTGTATTCACTTCTTGCTCATGAAAGACGAAAACTCTCTCCTCTAATGTCTTTTTTGCCGAAGTAGCCATACTTGTACCATGTGTTGAATTGGCAACCAGTGATTCAGACACATTTAACTTTTCCGCTTCATTCGCAGGACTGGTGCCGGCCATCACTTGGGGTTCTTCCCAGTAATCTGCATGTGAAAGGTCATCACTTTCTACACAGCTGGCAGGCGGTGTGCAATGAAGAGGTCCATTTTGGGAGTCTGAAATGACATTGGATTCAATCGGTGATGAAACTGATTCTCTAGAAATATCCCTTACAGTTTTTGGAGAAGGTGTAGCGTACGTGACCTCTGTAGCATCACCCGAGTCAGATCCACTGGCAGTGTGATAGGACCCTGAAGAGTCATTGGCATCGTCTGTTGGAAAAGTCTGTTCCGGTTCCTTTTTAAGAAATGTGGTTGAGGCTGGGCTACTGGAAAGTGATGGGGATTCACAATCATCTCCAAAAATGTCACACAAGCAGGTGGTTTCAGATATGGCATTCCGATGACTGGGTATCGCAGTAATGTCAAAAATCTCCACGCGATTCAGCCCATCGTGATCTTGCAGGTTGAATGTGCGGGGTGCACTGCGAATGAAGGAGTAGCTGTCTCCGTCTAGAACCCAGCGGTCCATTTCCTTTCTTCATATACCACGGACATCAAGTTCTGATCCTTGAGCGCTTTATGAACTTGTCATTAAGCAGTTGAGCTGCAAAAAAGTAAAACGTGTCATTAGATTGGCCATGTATAACACTTTATTTTTATATGTCAGTGTCCTGTAAGTTGATTGTGTCTCTGCTATTTACCGCTTTATTGTCTCCTCGATTTTTTGCAAGTCGCTTTGGAAACAAATTGTATGCTAAATGCATAAATATAAATGTGATGTGCTTCATTTCAAATGTCAGAGAATCAGTTTTTGAAATCCAGTGTATTTGAAACAAAATAGCCCTTATAATCTTGTGATATATCTTCAAAATAATATTAATTTCATATTAAAAAATGTGTCTCCTAGCATACAACCACTTATGAAGAAATATTCATATGCGCCACTACATTTATGAGAAGTTAATAGAATAGACAAATGTGTTACAATCCACATGCATAATCCAAAGTTCATCAAAACACACCAACTCAAAAGACCTCTTGACAGATGTGTATTTACAAGGAAACATATACACAGAGAGGGACTTGCCTTTTTGCTGGTTTCCGTCGGATCAGTTTGAATGGAATAGCGGGCAAGCCTCTCCAGAGCACCTTCACAGGAGCCATTCACTGTGAATGAGCCTCCAACAGGGGGGTCCAGGTTTCAGTCTGATTCTTCATTAAACAGTGTCACTCAATGCACAGAAAAGTCCAGCCCCTCGCCTAAGGAAAATGAAAAAACAATCCTGTAATCTCTGTTTTGGACATTATTTGACACCAAATTTTTAAAAAAGAGACACAAGCCGACATAGAAAAGGATTTACCCGACCTGGAGCTTTTTTATTCATGTTTGGGCATAAGTACACAAGCTTATTAGGGTATTACAGCCAGCAGCAGGTGCTGCACTAGTGGAGACGGACGCTGGGGATGGAATCTGACACTTTAGGCCACGACGGTCACAGGGCCTCCCTAAATATAGACCTCTGCTATCATGGGAAACTTTGCTTTGAGAGGATGCCTAGAGACGCAGGATACTAAAGGACAGCTTGAATTTTCCAACACCATTATTGTTTATAAAGTAAACTTTATCTATCGTATCAGATCATAGAATTCCGCAGCATTATACTCTCTGGTTTATGACGAAAGAGAAATACGACGTGATGTATTTCATCAATTTATTCTAGAAACCACTGTTGTCGACCATTTGTCGACCGTCCTTTGTTCATGGCATCAAAGTGAATTCATTTTGTGGGGTTACAAACTAGTCTATCATCTTATAAGGAAAGAATGCTGACACTCTTTGCTATGCAAGGACTTAATATTCACACGATTCTAAACACAGAGCAGCTACTGTAGTGTGACAATACTTCCAAGAATAGCTGTTTGATCAGCTGCTGGACTGTTAAAAATTCCTTACACCTCAGGGAAAATGTGACATTTTACACATGTTAACAGTCGTTTAACAGATAAAAACAATAATAATAATATATAATAATTATAAAAAGAATGACCTTTGTGATGTTTTAGATCTGTGAACATTCTTTCTTCTGATGAATACATAGAAATATATTTGAAAGAATGCTTATAAACAAATAAATACTGGAAACTATGACAGTAGGAAAAAGAACTTGTTTTTCTGTTCACAGAATGAGATATTTTGAAGAATTTTGGACAGCGAAAAGGGTATTATTGTAAAATCTTTATATGTTGGTCATTAGATTCCAATAACTGTTTGGTTAAAAGTATTTGCCAGATCTCTCTATCTGTATTTATCTGAACAAATACATCTATGCAGGTTTAAAAACCACTAGAGAATGAGTAACTCTTGACAGAACTTTCAATTTGGACTGAACATTCCTTGAAACCAGTTTGTTTTCTATACATTCTATACATTTCTTCACTAGCACTCTCGAATAATTTATAGACAGTCCCTAAAATATTGAGGTTGAATATAATTTTTTTATAAATTTAAGACACTTCTACAGAATGTGCTTGACTCAAGTTGACAAGTTCATTTGAAAAATGTAAACAAACCAACACAATGCAATAAAAAGTAAGAACATTTAATGGTATGTGTTCTCATCTGGCCCACTGTACATAACTTTGCTTGCTGAAAATCCCCCAGCAGAAACATGAGACACAGAACGCTCTATCTTAAGCTCTCCAATGGATTTAGATACTCTATTTCTTGACAAATATGATGTGGGCAGAAACTGCCCTACAAATAAAACAGGTTTAAGAGGTCACTCGACTATGCGTACAAATCAGACAATTTGTTGACCCATAATCATAAAATCCCAAACGAAAATCCCGAACACACAATTTTGTCATTGATATCATCAGTAAATGTGTAAACACATGACTTCAGATCCTCAATTCTCAGCTTTATTCTAAAACATGACATTCCATTGCTTTTTAATGGACATCCCTGGTTTATCGAGGAGCTCCAGGTGTAAAATAAGCATTCAGATGTCTTGCTGTATAATGTTAAAATATTGATCCCAAATACATGTTTTAGGTCATCATGTCAAGTGGATCTGAATGTGGTCATATTTCAGAGGTAAGGCCCGAAAGAACGAAATCCTCTTCAAATGTTAATGCAGCTCAATTTCACAAACTGAAAGACAAAACATTATTCTTTCAAGACTTCAAATAATTGCACAATTTTCCCGTCACATGAAATAATATATGAACCAAATACATTTACTGTTCTGTGAATATGAATGTTCATGAGCTATTTAAAGGAGTTTTCTCACCTGTGGGTTTGAGTTTTTGAGCTCTGGAGAAGTAACAGGGCGCTAAAAACCCTTCAGCATCTCCAGAAGTCAACAGAACTCCATTTTCTGACCAGAAGAACTGAATCCCGTCTGAACACCAAGCAGATGAAAGGATGTAGTGAGATGCAGTGAAGCAAAACTAGATTAAACTTTACATTATTTTTCTCTTTGGAAACTTGACCTTGATTCAGCAATACCTGAAATAGCTTTCGTGACATTAATGTACACGGCCAATTCACAGTTCTTTCTCATTCCTAATAATAAAAAGGAAATGTTTAGGTCGGAAATATTTTAATGTACAAGCATACATTACCAAAACAGTAATATTTTGTATGGATTTTGCAAAACAGACAATGTACTGCACACAAGATGAAGATCTAAACAGACATCACAGCTCACCACTGATGACTCCTCCATCTCCAGGTAGTCCAGGTGCCAGGTGTATATGAGTTCTGTTCATTCGGCTGAGTCCCTGGCTCTGAATAGAGGGCCAGTATTTCAAATATGTGCCGTGCACAGCCTCTTTCGGACATTTCGGATCATCAAGTGTCAACTGTTTCAACTCCAGATCTGCAACCTGAAAGAGAAAAATTCTGAAATAAGTGAATTTAATATATAAATGATGGGTATCTTATAATAATACAAAATATGAGTGACATCCATACACATATAAAAACAAAATGAGAAAATGAATGTTTTTTTTGCTATATAGATCCCTTTCCTCACCTGCACAGAGTGACCCTGATTGGCTCGTATCTGAAGACGTCCATCTTCAGGGTTTGTTTGAAGCTTGAATCGCTGCTTGTCATTGTTGGCCACCACACGCTGTAAATCCTCCAATGAAAATGAGCGAAACTGCCAATGAGCAAGAAGATCCTCGACATTCACAAATCCATCTGCAGACAGAAACATAAATCTGCTTTAAACATATCGAAGACAAGAGGGCAAATAAAATAACTTGTTGTGAGATGAATTAATCATTTGCTGTTAATTAAAATTAAACACATTTTGTTGATATCATCTCTTACCTGAGTGCATCTGAAGGCCCATCTTACTGGCACCATGACGTAATGCATAAGACAGAGATCTAGACAATCGCACATCACCGCTCTGAAAGATATGGAGAATAACATAAACTCATAGTTATTATACATCAAGGTAACAGATGGTTTGATGTGAAATAATATTGGGAACCTGACATATCCTTTTAATCATTTCAATATTATTATTATAATATGCACGCTATTATACAACCTCAAAACACTAAAGAAACTAAAGGAAATATTTAATTTTACATAAATAATTCTGTCATACTGAAAGTTGTGTAAAACTAATACTATTTTAAGATGGTTATCAATCTCAAAAATGTGATCCAAGGTCACAACTTAGAACCTAAAGTCTGAAAACCTTAGAAGTCTTTAAGTAAGAAAACTTTTTTTTTGCCAAGTATAACAAACAAGGAATTTGTTGTTTTTAGGGGAGTTTAATACTTTAAGTTCAAAGAATGAATGTAATTGTTAAGTCTACTAACGAATAAAAACAATTCTGTAATAATTAGCTCACCTTTAAGATGTTCTAGATCTGTATGAATACAGAGATATTTGGAGGAATGCGCATAAACAAATAAATACCGGCACCCATAGACTACCATAGTTGGAGAAATGACATGTTTTTCCTGCTCACAAAATGAGATATTTTGAAGAATGTAGGACAGCAAAAAAATATGATTGTAAATTCTTATATGGTAGTCCATAAACTCTTTGTTACAAGAATTTACCAAATCTCTTTATCTGTGTTTAACTAAACAAATATATCTAAACCATTAGAGAAGGAGTCTTCATTACATATTTTCAGTTTGACTCAACTTACACATTTCAACAAAGTTTGAAAACTTTTAAGTTAAAACCAGAAATTATTTTATTTGCCAAGTTTGTTTAAAAAACCATTTGTTTTTGGGAGCCCCTGAAGCACCATTAGTTTAAAGAATAAAGTTATAGTATAACAATCACTTAATACTATAAATAAAATAATATAAAAATAAAATCTGTAACAGATGTACAAATGTAAGAGTATACATTAAAAAGGCTCATGCATTTCCCTTTAATACTTTATTCTGTATGGCTTCTGCTGTATGCTCCAGTTTACAACAGAAGAAAATGGATGAAATCCAAGCCAAAAAATATAATTGTCACTATATGCATTAAATTCTTTATTATACATTTTATTTATATATATATATATATATATGAATATTAAACCTCTTCTCCTCTGTGTCCCCGCCCTCCTCTTCTTCCTCCCTCTCGATGTCTACAGTCCATATGTGACGTTGTTTTAAATGAATGTGATTTTTGCTGTCGTTGTAATTATTATACGTTTAAATTTCACAAACTCTTTAAGTTAAATATTCGACATAAATGTAAATATGTTTTATATGCTTAAACGATGTAATTTCTAAACTTTAGATATATCTACCGACACATGTAAACAGCGCAGCAGCCATTGGTGAGTTTATGACTGTGACCAGCAGGGGTCACTATAATCTCTTACACATTACGGACAGCGCGCCACCTAGCGGTCATTATAATACTTACTCTATATTTATTTATGTACATTTACATTCACATTTATTCATTTGGCAGATCTTTTAATCTAAAGTGACTTACTAGGACTGTGCAGTATGAAAAAAGGATGAGATGTCTTACTCAAGGACTCTTCAATCATTAATTCGAACCCACGACCTTCTGCTCACATGTGTGTGTAAGGTGCTTCAGTCAGTTGGAGTTAAAACATGATTTTTAATATTAAAACGCCAGGATTTTAATAAAATACAACGAAACAATCTACAACTAAGGAATATTAATCATGTTTTTTTCTATTTAAAATGATTTATTTAACATTTTATATCAATTTAACAAATGTTGTTGTATACGTTAAAATATACAAAGTTGGTCAGTGTTCGGTCTGCGCAGTAGAATGAAGTCGAGCTGCACAGTCTGCATTTAACTTTCAAGTATCGCGAGAGCTCTTAAGCAGGTGTTTCAAGTATCGCGAGAGCTCTTAAGCAGGTGCTGTCAAGTATCGCGAGAGCTCTTAAGCATGTGCTTTCAAGTATTGCGAGAGCTCTCAAGCAGGTGCTTTCAAGTATCGCGAGAGCTCTTAAGCAGGTGCTGTCAAGTATCGCGAGAGCTCTTAAGCAGGTGCTTTCAAGTATCGCGAGAGCTCTTAAGCAGGTGCTTTCAAGTATCGCGAGAGCTCTAAGGCAGATGTTTGACGTCATATGCTGATCGGTCTGCGCAGCAGAATGAAGTCGAGCTTCAGGTTCCATCTTTGACGCTTCACTGCGGGCTTACAGAATCACGCACACACTTTATATTTCCACTCGACATCATGAACACACATTTAAGCAGCTGTCGTCGCTTTCTCTCCTTGTGTTTGCTGCTTGGTTTGGTTCTGGGGTTAGAACATGGATCTCCGGTCCGTCTGTCTGAGTCTGACCCCGAGGTTTTAAAAGCGATCAGATTTGCTGAAGATCGATATAATTTGGGATCAAACGCGATGCATTTACGACGCGTCAGTAAGATTATATCGGCCAGCAAACAGGTAAAACTCTGATATATAATATTTAATCTATGTTTACTCGTTATATATAATAATGTTTGTTTAATAATGACGCATTTGTGCTTTATTTGATTGTCTTATGTTTATTTCTTCTGATCTTTATTTGATGTAAATTGAATTAAAAAATATTAAACCGCAACTCATGTGATCAGATGTAAACAAGGGCAGTGCGCTTGCTCTCGTTCGGCTCAGCGCTGCACTCTCTTTACGCAGAATTCTATCGCAGTAATGAAACAGAGGCTGCGCAAATGCGACCCCGCACTGATGTTTTCCATCAACAATAGACTAAACGAAATAACACATTTAAAAGGAAATTCTGGCACACAAACATATAAACAAACATCACAGAAATACAAATAAACAATATTTTAAGTAAAAATAGTTTTAACTCAGAAAATGCATAATAAAGGTTTGTGTTTATATAATATCTGTCTCTGTTCTGTGCATAAAATAAATAAAAATAAAATTATACTTAAATGAGTTTATAAATAAAGTCATACCTTTAATAAAAATATTGAAATACAATTATATATTTGCATATCATTTGTTTGAATTATTTGTAAATTGTAATAAATACAAGTATTTATTTCACAAATAATTTCAGGCATGTGTGTTAATTAATACATTATAATTATGCACAGAACACAAGTGTACAATTATGCTTAGAAAAACCTCTATATTCAGGCATCATAAAACAGACTTAAATAAAAACAATGTTGGTGTTTAATTAAAATGTTTGTGTTTGTATTATTCCCCAGCTGGTGAAGGGTGTGCGGTACAGTATTATGGTGGAGATTGGAAACACACGGTGTAAGAAATCTTCAGGACAGAGAGATGATGTGAAGACTTGTGAATTTTTCCCAGAGCAACAGAAACAGAAGGTGAGCCGTACAAACCCACTGAACGAAGGATATCTTTCATCCTAATGACATATTGCTTAAACACTGTTTGTAAACTATCAAAAGTTTAACCCGATTTGACCCGAGTAAGAAACTGTGATCATGTGACTGTGATCTTCTGATTGAGAATGGACCGAGATGACACCGATCCTGTGTTCTCACCCTCCTAATGTGTCTGTCTCAGTGTTTGTGAATATTGCACATTCCAACATTACATTTCATTTCAATTCTAATATGTTTCCGAACTCTCCGCAGACTGAAGTGTGTTTGTTCGAGGTTTGGGATATTCCCTGGGAAAACAAATCCACACTGCTTAAACAGAAATGCCAGCCGGCAGGTCAGTGACAAGACATACATGTGATACTATATATTACTAGACAATAGCCAGAACACAAACTTTAAGCATAAAGATACATTCATTATAAGTGTTCATCATATAAGTCGTTCTACGGATTTTCGGAGCAGAATGAATGTGTGGTTACCTTCATTGTTTTTTCATAGTTCCCAAGGAGGCCCAAAAGGTTGCAGCTGTTTCCTTGACTCATGGCAAACCTATGAAGGTATGTTTTAGTATGTAAGAAGCAGTTATACTTCAATGAGCGATTCATTACATTAAGACATTTCCTGATGCACAACGCGTTTGATTATTTTTCAGGAATCTGTTGAGCTTTTGGCAGAGTTCAAAAGCTTTCTGATCAAATACAACCGAACCTACAGTTCTCAAGAGGGTCAGTGTTGCGTTCCCGCGTGTGTGTAATATGTAGCGGTCACGGTTTTACATCATTGTACATTTTACAAGTACGGTTTTATTTCAACCACAGAGGCAGAGAAGCGCCTGCGCATTTTTCAGGAAAATATGAAAACGGTGCAGACGCTGCAGTCTCTGGAACAGGGCTCGGCTGAGTACGGGGTCACAAAGTTCAGTGACCTCACAGGTGAGTAATGGAGAAATACTGGGAATGAGTCATTTAAAGCTACACTAATGCTTATTTTCTTTATTTAAAATGTTATTATAAAATGAAATCCATGTATCTCCTGTGTTTTAAGAGGATGAATTTAGAATGATGTACCTCAACCCTCTGCTGAGCCAGTGGACTTTAAAGAAGCAAATGAAGCCGGCGAGTCCAGCCAGCAGGGCCGCTCCTGAGAGCTGGGACTGGAGAGATCATGGAGCCGTCAGTCCTGTGAAGAATCAGGTATAAGAAACTCAATCATCCGAAATTAATCATTGAAAAGGATTAAATTAATAAGTCTTGGAAAAAAACATTTCACAAGTGAACAAAAAACTTCAGCAAACTGGATAATCTGTTGCAGGGCATGTGTGGCTCTTGTTGGGCATTCTCTGTGACAGGAAACATTGAGGGTCAATGGTTCAAGAAGACTGGCCAGCTACTGTCCCTCTCAGAGCAGGGTGAATAGAAACTAAATATAGATGTACATTAAGCAATTTATGACATTTGAAGTTTAATAATAATAGAAAACTATTCTCAAATTCATTTGATCCTGTTTATAGAACTAGTGGATTGTGATAAGCTTGACCAGGCTTGTGGAGGTGGCCTTCCATCCAACGCTTATGAAGCCATTGAGAAGCTTGGTAAGAAAGAATCTGATATCCTAGACAAGACTTATAACAATGAATGCTTTAGAAACAGGCTTTTTTCTCACACGTACAGGAGGTCTTGAGACCGAGACAGACTACAACTATACAGGACACAAACAGAACTGTGACTTCTCGACAGGGAAGGTGGCCGCCTACATCAACAACTCCGTCGAACTTCCAAATGATGAGAAAGGTGAGGATTGTAGAGAGCATCTGCTCTGCTTAATAAAATAAAGATGCGATAAAAAAAAAAGAATAGTAAGCTTCTGATTTCCTGATTTGGATGTAAACAGTTGACTAATGTAAAATGATTTTTTTTGTCTTTGCCTTACAGAGATTGCTGCATGGCTGGCTGAAAACGGTCCAGTGTCGGCTGCTCTCAATGCTTTTGCTATGCAGGTAACACATCTCGCATTATTACAAAAAGAAACATTTATCCTTTTAAGAGAATCAGAGGTTTGCTCGTTCCCGTCAAGTGGTGTAAGCATTTGTTCATGTCACATATCTGTACATATAACTTTTTTTGTTGCATAGTTTTGATACATCTGGGAGCATTTTAACATTAAACTTATTTTTAATTAAAATAGTTGCACTTTTAAATCAGTTTGTATCGATTATGTTTTAGTTCTACCATAAGGGTGTGTCTCACCCTCTAAAGATCTTCTGCAACCCCTGGATGATTGATCACGCTGTGCTGCTTGTTGGATTTGGAGAACGTGAGATTTATTTTCCTCTATCTTAAAGAGAGTTTCAATGCTAGAATAAGATAGTTGCAGAATAAGTCATTATAATAGTATTCATGGAATAATTTTTATTTTATATTTATATATTTTTGTGCTTGTTTGTGCAGGAAACAACATTCCATACTGGGCCATTAAGAACAGCTGGGGAGAGGATTACGGAGAACAGGTAAGATACTCACCTGAACTATTGCTGCTTTTTAAATTAATAAGTTGCCTTACCCTTGCGTTATTAATTGTCTTGAAACATTACATTTTGAATAAACCATAGTAAAAAAACAAATAATTTTTTTAATAAAATTAAAAATTATAATTGCATAATAACGATTTATATATTTATCTCTCATAGGGTTATTATTACCTGTACAGAGGTTCCAAGCTTTGTGGGATAAACAAGATGTGCTCATCTGCAATTGTGAATTAAAGACACACACACACACACACACACACACACACACACACACACACACACACACGAATACACACTATGCACATTTTCAATCCGTTAAACCTCATAGTATTCCAAACCTAATTTAAATGAAGTATTTCTTGTGAGGTCATTACACATTTATTGCTCACCCTCTATCTACTACAAGAATGTTAAATACAACTGACTTGACTCGTAACAAGCTGATCCATGATCAGTTTTGATTGGACTAAGAATGCTGGATTAGTATGTTTGCGTGTTTTATCTCACATGGCACACATGACTGGTGATATTATACAAACAGCAGAAAGCAAAGAGGGACAATATAAGAACTCAAGCAGTTTACGATGTTTCTAACACTTCTACATACAGCAATGCTCTTGTGATTAGTTCTTTTAGTGATATTGTGTTTTACTCAGATTCGTTTTATTCCATTTTTTAATATCTATTATTCATTTTAAAATGCATTAAGCTTGTGTCATGTTTACCATCTGATCGAATGCTGAATAGTTTATAAATGACTGGTTTTAAGTGTTATTTACTTATCTAATGAGTGTATTTTACGTTATTAAGATAATGGTCTTAAAAACCAGATTTTGCACATTATTTTTCCGTTACGTGTGGAGATACTGCACAACTTCTTCATTCATAACACTGCATGGAAAAAGTTGATACTCAATGAGAACTGAGATATAATGAGTGGAAAAGCTACATGTCTGACGTGTGGTAGAAGTAATTTGATTTGCTAAGCTGTAGTGATCAAACTCATTGTGTTTCTCTGCATTGTAAAACCTGCTGAATAAACTCTCAAATGTGTCTAAACTTGGCTTTAAGCTGTATCTGTTGATCAAGGCTTATGGGTAGAAACAAAAGGCAACATAAAATATACACATTTTAATAAAAACTGCTTTGTGCCTGCAGTTTGTAGCAATACACAGCTTAATAAATGGGCTTAATGTATTTAAATAGGTGAAACGTCACTGCCTAAAATACCCAGGCCTAAACAAACCTGAACACTTATTTCGTAATCTGTAGAAGAAATGAATACAGGTTTCAACAGAAGACACAAATTTTACTTTCGGGTGAACCACCACTATTAACATCATGCTAAACTACTGTTGATTTATTTCGCCATGTCATTTTTTAGACAAAATATTTTAAAGTATTCTTTTAAAGCAATCAAGTAATGCAAAAACAATTTCTAAACAAAATTACAGAACCAACTATATAAGGAGATCATTATAAAATTATGTTAAAAATATTTGGTGGTAATATGTGATGTAACCCAGTTGATAATGAAATTCACATCACAACAAATGGAACACATCTCAGTTAATTCGAACATGTTATTTATTGTCTTAAAAAGTTACACAATCCCTATGGAAGGGATTTAGTACACTAAAACATTTAACAGCACAACTACACAACTGGGGAATCTTTTTAATATTATAGACTTTACCAAAAAATTCCCCATGTAGGTTTTTATACTCAGCTCGACAGATAGCCATCTTTTACAGAATGACGTAATGTCACAATAAGGAACAATGTTATTGAGAACCATAAGAAATCCATCATGTTTAGGGAAGACATTGCATGGACTATCAGTATTTCGTATGAAATATGTTCAGTATAAACAACACATCCGATCGGATGATTTTTTTCCTTTTTTTCCTTTAACAGTAACCAGAGAACAGGCATTAGTGCAAAAATGGTATAACAAGGTAATCCTGCCTGTAGTTATGCGTTTATATTGAATAATCGTGACACTTTACCGTCCTTTAGAATCCATTCTGGAGATTATGACTGGACTCCTGCTTAGAGATCAATTATGACGGGTGTTTACTAAATGGAACAGTGAAACCTCATTTCACAAAACGTTGTAGACAGATTATAATTATAAAACATAATTGAAAATGTTTAAAGCGTCCTTGAGTACTGGGACAAAACAGGCTTCCGAACTGAAATGAGATGGTTGTACACCAAACAACTGCTTGATTGTTTGATTCTTGTTGAACATATTTTGGAAATGTTTATTGTAAATATAAAAAAAAGCATTCACTTTTCAAATTAAATGGAGTATAGAAATTTTACAGGGAATTAAATTGATGACAGTTGCGGGTGTTTTAAGGGTCAGGGTGATTACTGTCATCATTGTGATGTAAAACTTCAAATCAAAATGCTAGTTTAAAACCAAAAACTATATAAAACATGTTTCGTCCCACATGTCAAAAACCATTGGTTTTCATGAACCGATAATGAAGTAAGAATTGTTCAAAATAAGATGGAAATAACAATAATAAAACATAAACTGAATATGTCTGGACACATCATAGATGTGCCCTTCTATATGGGTCCTATAAGAATCCAAGCTCTACACAGATTACATTACAATGAGAACAGCAACTTACTAAACGCTTTCGATGATCTCGATGTGATTGAGAAGCAGTAGCAGTACATTCACAGTTTGCAAGCTGACAGTGTTTGTCTAATACAGCAGAGATCTGAGATGCGGGATGGAAATCACTTGTCTCCCTCTACGACTGTACAGATTGTGGAGGTAGCAATGTGTGTCATTTCGTTCTGTATTAGAAAGCACCTGGTTAACATAGAAAATTGAAAAAAAATGGATTCATACGTTACATGACGTTCCATTCAATGAGAAAGCACCAGTTGTATCTAATTTTTTAACAAATAATGCCATGGTGGTGTTAGAAACGACAGAATTAACCAACGACTGTGGACAGCACACAGGGATATGACCGAATGACCGAAACAGAAGAGCAGGCCTATGGTTGGTTTATATTTCCAGGTTTGCCGCCACTAATCGATGAAACGGTAAGTCAGAGGGGACCTGAGATTACAGAATGAAGCTCGGCGGAAATGAACGAATAGGCAGAGGCAACGCAGCTAGTTTGTATCAGAAGACCAATAAAACCCGTAGTGGATACGCTAAGCTATAAAGGACACCTACAAATGTGATTGATTAAGGATTTGATCCCAAACATGATCGCAAATCATGTCAAATGTCGTCTTGATGAAGTGACTCGTATGTGTGCAGCAATATTTCTTACGAAAAAAACCTACAAGATACCCCCGGTGAATGATAATGGTGTTTCTGTTTTTGTATTCAAATACATTTGAAATAGTCTTGGAAAGGTCCCGCCTGTCAGATTGTAACAGTCCCGATGAAGAATAACAGGTTAACAGGTGGCGCCCCCCGCAGGTCCCGTCACTACACGCTGGTGATGGAGGCCTGTTTCTCAGTGCGACTGGAGGGCTGCTCACGAACCGTACGGAAGCCGGGGGGCTGGTAGGGTGGCGGGGGTCTTTTGGTGCCAATGTGTCCCGGACTCAAAGCCATATTCTGGCGTCTGCTATTTTCCACATTACTCGAAGTGTTTGAAGCGAGACTTTCCCGTGTGCTACAGCAGTATAGAAGGACAAGGAAAGAGAGAAATAGAAGGAGAAGTGTTATGAAGAAAACAGCATTGGAAAGTTGATCAGTAACAGGTTAAAAAAGACTAAAATGTGGACCGTCTGGGTTAAAGGGACGGTTCGGACAAAAATGAAAATTTTAAAAAGCAGCACAAAGATATTGAAGGCCGTATGGCCCACTATTATTGTGTTTAAGTCATTTTGACAATTGCATCACAAGCTATCCTTAACATTATTAAAAGATGTGAAAGGTTTAGAAAGGACTAAGGGTCAAAAAACAAGGACATTTTTATTTTTGTGCATGAACCGTCCCTTTTAATAGTAAGGCTTATAAGCAATAAGTGAAACGTTAGCGGAAGAAAGGAAACAGAGAACAGAGGGATAGAAAAGTATATGGTTACATTTAAGACCAAGACATAAGGACTACAAACATGAAGAAACAATAACAATAATATATCTTGGGGTGGATGGATGGATGGATTGTGGCACTTGTCAGTACACAAGCGTGTTATATTTACACAGACAGTGTTAAAAACAGTTTTATGTGTAATAAAATCCATATTGAATTTGATTGCACACATTTGGGTAAACCAAAATTTGTGGGAGTACATAGAAACAAAATCAACTTTACTCACTAAACTCGTTTCAGGCGTTCTGAAGACATCACATCAACAATACAATACAGCTACGGATTTTCTGTTTATCTCTCAGAGGTTTGTATTTTTCTTTCTGAATAATTGAAACTCTTTTAGAGATGCTTTGACTGCTGTTGTTTCAACATTTCATTGTTTGCTTATGTTTGATATTATTATTAGTTAAAGTAGAAGAGTTTTATTGAATTAAATTGATTTCTTTATCAAGCTTATCGTCTGATGAAGGTTGAAAAAAGAAAACTATAAACTGCAAATAAATATTCCAGTATTTTGTGTCTGGTTATGCCGATTTAAGGGTTAAATATATTCGCATCATTTTGACAAAATGTCGACACACACAAGTGGTTTGACATAACGACGTTACTTTGAATTCAAATTTTCCTTATGTTTGAAAATGACTAACGTTTAAGAGGGTAAAATAAATAAAACAGGAAGTGCACAAAACACACAAACATACACACATAGGATAAATACTCCAATAGAACCACTGTATAAAAACAATTTAATTTGGGGATAAAAACAACAAACATTCACAATTTTCAAAACAAAACATAGGGGACATTTTGTTTCCTCAAATGTTTGAAATATCTCATCCGCTTCGCCAGCTGACCTGAGCAACACAACAGTGCTTGTTTCTCTTCATCCAATCAGATCTTTCTCCAAACACAAAAAAAGCACTTCAAGAATTTCAACAACAGGTCAGATTCTGCAGTTCATACGTTTTTTCTCAACTGGATGTCACCAGTTTTAAATTGTTCTATTGTTGTATTTTCTCCTACAAAACAGGTTTAAATACAACATTTCTGTTTCTTAGTCAATATTATTGCACTGTGAGCATGAAGACGTCTACAGTTTTCAGTATGAGAGGTTTCAGACATTGGGATGACATTAGGACAAATGTAAGGGTACTAAAAAGTTTCATCATGTGCTCAATGCAACAACTCCGAATGAGTAATATTTGTTAAGGCCTCATACGTCACACATCAACAGTGACTCAAGTGTGCTTATGTGTTTTATATTGTTATGCTCAACGAACTTGCTGGAGTTTAGTTTAGAACACACGATGCAACAATACAGCATTTATACAAACATGACGTTCATTCAAACACTTAAAATATAAACATGATATAATGATATCATGAAATATAAAATCAATAAAAATGGTGTTAACCCCTTTAAATATTGCAGTTGAAATTGGTAGTGGTTGACCTAAATTAAAGTGTACTCTGTATCCCTCACATTGAAGAGTGATAGTTCACTTAAAATATAAAAATCTGTAATTTTATGATTCACTCTCTTGCCATTAATAACCATATAACCACCATGTATGTGATGGTTTCTTTTGGGGAACACAGACAGATGATATTTTGAGAAATGTGGTTTTGTCAAAGAAGGCAATGTTGTTTGATCACCAAGGTTCAACAAAATATCTTCTTGCGTTTTGCAGAACTAACAAAATCATACAGGTTTGGATTGACATGAGAGTGTGCGAATGTAAATTTTGGGTGAACTATTCCTTTAAGGCTTCTTTTATCTTATTGAGCACATGATTGACAGCACATCGGTGAAAGACCTGAAACATACTCTGCACAAGGGTACTCAAACTAATTTCATAATGTGGTGGCTTTACAGGTATAGCAAGCTTTTGCGTAAACAATCATTGTTAAAGTATCTGTTTGAGGACTTTTAACAAAAAGAATATCACATTTGCATTAATGGCATGTAAAAGTAGTCTCTTTTGTGTCTGGCACAGTGATGTAAACGTGGGACAATAGACTTGCAAAGCTTCTATAGAGTATGTTTCTGATCTGAACCAGACAGTTGCTACCACTGCTTTACAAATTAAAAAGAACTAATGTTTGCAGGAATTGTAATTAAACTCTACACAAACCAATAAATGCAAAAAAGTATCCTGTAAGTTAACACTGTATTAAAAACAAGGCATAATGAAGCCTGTCTATTCATAGAATAGCACGCTCATTATTTCACCAACAAAACAAGTTAACCCTTAAAGTGGCCCTGAGTGCCTTACCGTGGTGAATTAAATCCACTATCCACAGTCACACTGCTGGAGTCCATACTGTCCAATCGGGTTGAATGAACCGCTTTTTGGCTGCTGTTGGCCTCGCCCTCCTTAGGGCTCAAGAAGGTGAGATTCTTCTCGAATTTGCGCTGCAGATCCCTTTCCTTTTCCCGCTCTAACAGCCACTGCATGGTTCCCCCTTCTTCCATTACCTTCTCCTTCACCCTGTTCTTATGACTCGTCTCCTCCGATTCGTCATCCGACACGTTGTAGTAGTCAAAGGTGGTCTCCGCGCAAGATGCCTGTTCCTGACCCGAGGAAGGTGGCACTGTCAGTGGAAGGGGCTTGTCGAAGTGCTCTTGGGTCTCCAGCACTTCGGATGACTTTGGGTGAGGGGAACGGCCTATCGTACCTGGCCTTGAGAAGCTGCTCTCCACGTATTCTGGCGGTTTGAATAACGTTTCCTGGCTGTAAACCTCCGGCATGTTATTCAAGTCATCTGAGTCTGGATTGTGTTGGTGTGAAAGACGTCCGTTGGGAATTGGCTCTGGAGTCTGGCTTGTTATTGATATGGGAATACTGCTTTGTCCCATTGTGGATTCCTCTTGATATTCCATAGGGTGTGATGGGGTTAGGCGAGGGGTAAGGTGAGGAGTCGTTCTTTCCGAGGAGATCCCCTTCCAGACGCTATCTGTGAAGTCGTGGGTTGGAAGATGGGGCTGTAAAGAAGACGGTGCAGAAAGAGACACTTCATTTTCCGCAGTGCACTGGAAATATTCGTCCACTGGGATTTTGGGAGAGCAGGACTTAAGGTCGTTGTAAGCAGGAAGACTATCCCTGCTTTTAGTCTTCTCTAACGTCCTGTAGAGCATGGCGTCCTCCGGAGTTCCTCTCCCAACATCAGGCACACAAACATCTGAATGTAATCTAGCAGCAGAGAGCATGATTCGGGAATAGTGGGTCGCTTGTGCAGATGCCCTTAAAGTACCGTCATCAGTATAGTACCGACTTCTGTCATCGGGAGTGCACTCAAAGTCCTCCAGAGGACCCAAGAATTGACCACCAAGTGGTCCTTTGGAGTTGTCCATGGAGCGTGACCTCTCTTTGGCCTTGTCCGACCTGTCGTGTCGGGACTTCCTCTCTTGCGTGTGACTGTGACTTCGATGGACCTTGGAATGGGACTGTGCCCTGGAGGGTTCCGGGAACGGCATCTCCGTCCTCCGCTTCGCCAGTTCCCCCGAAACATCCCATTCTGGAGTGGTAGTGAAATGAGACTCGACTATATTGGGATTGCTGTGTACCAAATACTTCCCCCTATTCCGCTCCATGGACATCATGGTTTCACGGGGAGAACGTACCAACGAGGAACTGTAAAATTTGTAATCCCTGTCATAGGTAATGTCTAGATTAGACCCCTCAGAAGGGTCACCCCTAGACGCTCGTGTTTTGCTATGGGAACGCGAGGTCTTGCCTTGCTGGGTCTTACGGTGACTGCGACTCCGTTTGTTGCGGGCACTCTGTTGGGCCGAGGCGTTCGCTTTGTTTCTCTGGGCCTTCTCTTCCTCTAGACGTTTCATAACGGCTGTGTGGCGAGCCAAGTTCTCCACGGTCAGATCTGGGTTTATCCGACGTATGATCTCCATCTCCACCTCTCTAGGAACCGTGTTAGGTGTCTCTTCATCACGCAGAGGCCACTCCTCAGGTGGGAACTGTGCGGAGAACGTGGCTAGATGTTTCGTCTTGTCCTTCTTAAAGCTAAGCCTAAAGAGCTTCAGCCCAAATTTCTTGGACTGCTTCTCTCCACTGCTACTGCTTGTTCCATCTTTACTGTGTTTACTGTTCGTCTCTGTTTTGAATGGAAAGGTCAGTGTACTTTTACTCTTCTCCAATGACTGCTGAGGGGGTGGAGACACAGGAGAATGCTCTTTATGCTCCTTAGACCTCCTTTGTAAGGTTGAGGTATGTGTGCTGGGCATATCCTCCCTGTAGCTGTTGTTGTAGGAGTCACTGTGGTTCTTGTGATGAGATCTCTCCCGGACGCATCCGGAAGCGGAGGGCGTCATGGTACCTGAATGAGGGGAGGTACAGGGTTGTTGTTGCATGCGGTCTGGTATCCTCTCATCGAGGTGGTACCACTTGCTGTTAGTTCTAATGAGGGAGGGCGTGATGAAGTATGTCTGCTGGGTGACAATGAAATACCCCTCTGGGGTGGGGTAGATCTTCCGCTCTCGGACAAGCATGTTGAGCGTGTGCCTCAGAATTTCCATACTTGGAGTAGGGACGCCTGTCAGAGAGACAGAGACAAAAGAGAATCAGGTCTTTATCAACAAAACTAGTTAAATCAAAGACTCACACCAACTTTTGTACATTTACAACATCACACAAATATGTATAATGAATCGTATAGACACTGTTCAGCGGTGAATGCTCACTCTGTCTGCTTAACTTGCTTTCGAGCTTGGCGCCTCTGCTGCCATTACTCTCCATTACATCATCAAGTCCTTAAGACCAGAAAAGTGTGACGCAACACCCCGATCAAACGTTCACATTTTAGGGGTTTATTATACAATATATCTCCCTATCTGGGCCTTTTAACAATTCAGACTAAACACAACTGGGGAAGATATTCTTGACAAAAGCCAAAGTGCAGTTAAGAATGCCATTGTTTGCTGTTGAATCGTTTCTCGTCACTTAATTTTTAGGGAAGACCAAGACATGTTACATGCTGGGATGGTATTTTGGTAGCTCAATCAAGCTTCTTAACCTTATAAGAAAGAAAATTCTGATACAACCTTAGGACTAGAAATAAACCAAACCTTAGCAACACAAACTAATCTCAGTATGGAAGATCACGGCTGGCTTAAGCCGGTCTTTATTTCAGCGGGCCAGTGGATGTCTTTAGTACTCCGATATGGAGAAAGGTTGCCTGCACTTACATCATGGTTGCCTCCTTAGTTTCCCTGTCATTGAGGTGCAATCCAAATTCATCCTTACAAACACTCTCTAACTCCCTCAAATGCACACGCACTTAAGCGACCGTCTAATCCAATCGAGAAAAACAACCTCTCGCTCATCTGAAACATTCACCACTGTGTCAATGTTTGTGGTGTTTAAGTACCCTATAGATCTCACTTTGAGTTTAAAAAACGAGAATGAACATTTGCCAATAAAAAAACGAATTCGAAGAGAAAACAAGATTATTTTTCTTACCCCATTGTCATTATTATCTTAAACATAACCTCATAAAACAGATTAGCAGGCATGAAAAATATTTTTTGTGCCGCATGGAAGCAGAATAAGCATGGTAACATAAACCTATAACTGTTGCCTTAATCCTCGTGTAATAAACTTGTATGTCAAAGACATAGAATCTGACCTGCCTTCCTGATACTGGTTAAATGATCCAGTTGAAAGTTTAGTGTCCAGATGAGCAGGTATGGCTTGCTAAACCCAGTGTTCAAAGGCAAAGCTGAAAGGGTGAGGTCATGACTCTATGACAACCTCACCGTTCACTACAGATACTATAGCAACAGCCTCACAACAGACGCCAGACTAACAATGACTGTACCTGCTGTATCTCCTCAGCATCACGACCACAGCATCTTTTACCATTTAACATACATAGCAATTGATATGTATCATGTACCTATACAGATCAGCATATTAAACTTTGAATGTCAACTATGCTTTTAAAAAGTTTCATATCTTGGTGACGGTATGTCTGAATCAAGTCTGAAGCCAGCAGAAAATTGGACAATTTAACCTATAATTAAACCTTATATTATTTCGCTTTTTGGACATTAGAGGTGGTATGTGTTGGTCAAGAGCGTTACCTGGGAAACATGTTGCTAGATGCTCAATGAGAGTGTCTTGAGTGACAGTCTTCCGAGCGGAGTTCATGGCAGAAATGGCCAGGCACAGGATTTCTCCCAGTGGGATGAACTGGGATTGGCTGATGGGAGACATACTGATAGGAGACACATCACCTACAGGAGGACAAAAGTAAATCGTTAGCTCAGCGTGTCAAATGTGAAAGGTTACAGCAGTGTCTTTAGGAGTGTTAAACAGATGTTAGGACTTGAGTGTGGAAGAGGAAGAACAGATATACAATTTTGCAGCGGAAGATATTCAAGGTGCGGGAAAAATGATAATTTGCTACCAGCAAAAAAAAAACTAACAGATGGCTGCAGCTCGGATATATTGACATACCAAAGTATTTATATAATACTTTAAGGTAAAATGGTAGAAAATGTAAAAAGAGGTCTTACACACTGTAAAAATATTTCATGTGGCTAAGTAAATATCACAAAACTAAATATTTGAAAAAAAACTTTAAAACATCAAATAGATTTTATCAGAAGGAAACATTAAAATAATTCAAATTCACCAATTAATTTCCCTTAAAATGTACAAATATTGTTTAACTTTATGGAATGAAAGTATTTATTTAATACATATATATGTGTCATATACACCAATATATTAACAATATGTTAACTTAATTTTAAAGCCTTTAAATCTCTTGTTCATTATTTTGAGTAAAAACAGAGTAAATATTTTTTAAGAGAAGGACAAATGAATTTAAATTTATTACCAAGGATACATAACATTGGTTTCTGATAATCTTCCCCTTGACCTTTCAATGAATTTTAATGACCATATAAAAATTATTTAACTAGTTTTAATGACTGAAAAAACACAAAATTATATTTCCTGACACCCCGCCATCACTGATATAAGAAAATCCACCTTTACCTTTATAAAATCACACCTATCATAATTAACCATCAATTGAACACTTAGGCTCAAAACTGACCCAAAATCTCCTCCAATATATCCCAAAAAATGATTTCTTTTATGTCTAGAAAACACTTGAAAAGTGGCACATAAATGAGGCAGCCAACAGGTCCTGGCACTGGGGTAAGAAGCTCAGCACAAACCATCGGCTCTACGGATCCAAATCAGGCTTATCGGTAGGCAAAGCGAGGACAGACACACTTTGTTAAGTCATCTTCCTGGCCGCTGAAGAACAAGGGTAAGCTGATTAGAACAAACAGGCGTTATGAGATGTGCAATGGAGATTCGGTCTCCACGTGTGGGTGTAAAGCGATAGCCTGCCGTTCTCTGGGTGGTACAACTGATAAAGATGAAAAACTGACCAAGGATCTGTTTGATGTCACCGGATGGAGGCGATCGGGGCCGTGCATGCAATAACCTGACCCTACATGAACACAAAAACACACATAGAGATACACAAGGGAGTTACTTTACTGCTTGGCCTGATGCCATAAGACCGGGTGTCATTACTTGAACATTGTCCAGGAGGTTCAGATGACAAAACCCAGGTGTACAAGAGATCAAAAGTTTTTGAGTGGTGTGACAATCTCTTTACAGGAATAATAAAGTACAAGATAGAAATACTTTAGTACCAGATCCTTTGAGAAAATCTGACATATGGGCAAAGAAACGAAAAATGTAATGATTTGATGACATATAGTTGTTATGTATTTTAAAACGTGTATATGATGCTTTGCTCTGTGAGGCACAAACATTATAAAATTCAGTTAAGCAATGTCTAATTCAAATATATCTTCTTTCGTGTTCTGCAGAACAGGTTTGGAATGACGGTAAATAAAATACATTTTAGGATCAACTGCATTCAACAGTGATGCATTATTGGTGTCATAAAAGGTGCTTAGGTTTTAATTGGATGTTTAAGCATCACCCCCGATTCTCTAAACTCATATATACGTTTCAGTCGAATAACACGGTGCAATCTCCTTTGCTGTTGTACGACCCACATTTCCCCTGTGAGATACTTTACGACAGAACACTAACAGAACTGTTCTTCTTTCCCTCCAGGAAAAAACATCAAACCTTCAAACTCAAACTGCGGTTCTGTGACCCGGTCACACGCGACCACAGATATCGGAGAGTAAACACGCTCCCATCCAAACATCACTTGGCACTCGGAGGAATTTCTCAGTTCATTATTCTGCTACACATCACTCAGCTTTACTGCTTAAAACCATGGATATATTTGTGACCGTGAATAAAAATATTTAAACTAATAAACAATGATAATTTATGTTTCATAACTAATATACAACCATAGACGCTCTAGAGTAAATCTACTTCCAACATTCACATATTGTATAAATCTATCTTAAGTCATTTTAAAACTTTGTGACTTTCTTGTGCAGAACACAAAAAGATATTTTGAACAACGCTGCTCACCAGACAACACTGTCCCCATTGTATGGGTACATACATACAGAGACATTTTTAAAATATATTCTCGTGTTTTATTGAAGAAAAAAAGTCATACAAGTTTTAACATTGAATGTTTTTTTTCCATTCTTGCATATTGGTCAAAACACTGACCCAGTAAACTCAATCTCTATCTGGATGTCATGCTGGTCAGCAAATTTATGACAATTTTTATATTCTAAATCTACGTTTTAAACGTGGAGGACTAAACAGCTCTTATTTCAGTCCCTTCTAAAAATAAAAACTTAAATTCCCAGAAAAGAGTCAAGAATGACCCAAATCTCCACAACAGAGCGCATTAACTTTGTTTTAAACTAGGTCTTATTCCAGAAAACGAGTTTCTTTAGACAAAAGCGCCAGTGATGAGGACAAAGAGGAGGTGCTGTGTTCTGCTTCCTGACAGATTCTTGAAGGCTTTGATCTCTCTGATGGCTCAGGCGTGCTGTGATGGGGCTGATAACGTTCGACAGCAGGAAGCGACCGGCTCTGCGCATTACAATGAAACATCTGCAACACTCTGTCATTTGTGTTCAGACTGAAACTCAAGTCTTCAGGTTTCTTTTACATGACACTTGCGTGGCTAGAAACCAAACGACTGTATAACTGTGACCAATATACCAGAAAATGTTTTCCTATAGATGATCCCCTTTATTGAGTAAACAGGTGTGCATGTTATCTCTCGCATTCAAGGTTTAGTTGACAAAAAGAAAAAAATACAACTTGTCTTCATTTATTCACCCTCAAAGTTGTATGTGTCTTTTTTTCTGTAAAGAGCAAAATTAGATATTTTGAGATATGTCTTTTTGTGTCTGTGTTATGTAAGTTGATGGGGAAAGTGTTATTTGCTTATCAACATTTTTCAAAATATCTTCTTTTGCATGCAGCACACCAAAGTCACAGAAAATAAAACATTACATTAGGGTGAGTAAAAGGCAACGGAATCCACAACTTTGGTAAACTATTTGTTTAAATTACTATAAAAAATACTGTGGTTAAAAAGATACAGGTATTTCAAAATTTACCCTGTATCATGTTATGTATTGAAAATAACCACATATTTTTGAAGTGCATTTCTAAATTATAAGTGATATAATAATAAGACAGGTAATATACAAATAATCCGATTTTAATAAATATTTATAAAAAATACTGCTGTTTTAATAATAATTTTCAAATAGTAAAAAGTAACTGTAGTACGAGAGTTGATTTTCAATTCTTGATATGGTAATACCATGTTTTCGGATATTGCTCAATAATATTCTTCTAAGCATCATGGATTATCATGCCAACATGAGCGCTTATAGAACATCACCTCACATAGTGTTATTATCTGATACCATGGTACCGGGGTGCAGTACTTTTGTATGTTATTTTACCATATAGACACACAATTCCATAAACACAATATGAAAAGCACGTGAACCGTGGAGACTTTGACAGACAACCAGGAATGAAGGAAGTGACCTCACACGCCACCAACAAAGAGCAGCTTTAACAGAAACAAAATGGAAAACATGTGATGTTACTGTCAGTTTTACCACCCCCCAACAGAGAAACAAGGCAGACATTTTCAACCCATCCTGTTCCATTTGTGTAACACCCCTCCCCCTAAGCATAGGCCCTGAGCAGGGGGCTCGCCTGATGGGGGGGAGACACAAGTGCTGAAGGGTCTCCAGGGTTGAAGACACATCCCGCCTTTATCTGATCCCTCCGCAACAGCTGCGGCGCAGCCCTTGTGAGATCGGCATGAATGATGCGCAGGCATGTTGACCACATGCGACCATTCCCAAAATCCTGATGATCCTGAAACATCAGCAGAGACCCAAAAGCACATGCGCTTTCTGTGAGCTATTGAACAAGGATATCGTTGGAATAAGATAACAGAGGAGGGGCGTACGCACGAGACACGCTCACGCCTGACGCAGCCGTAGTAAACAATCCCCCCCACCGCTAGGGCTCTTTGTCCAAACACCTCCCGATCAACCCCACCCCCTCTTTTAGGATTCATTCTGACAACACGACGGCACGCAGAATAAATTGTGGCGTGCGCAATGGATGCCCGCACTGAAAGGGAAGAACATGCTCTACCTTGGCTGTTTCTGTGAAGCTCCAGCTCCTAAATTCCAAACGGGCTTGAGATCCTTCTAAGAGCCGAGCACACACAAATGAGCATTCACTCAAGGGTCTTACCCAGCATGCACTGGTCCACACAAAGAGAAGGGAGGTGTGACCAATCACATCGGGGCTGAGCTTGCACTGTTTTTGTGGTGGGGGGGTTGTGCTTACAACACTTGCTCAATACAGGGAAAGCCCACTGACACAATCTAATACCCCCCCCCCTTTGGAAATGATCGTTATGGCAACGCATCCCTGTTGTAGATGGAGCGTGTTGCATCTCAGCTTTACCATCTGAACATGGTTTTACTATAGAAAAAGTGTAGCAAATGTTCTTTAGGAGTAACGATTACATTTTGTATACCATGGTCTTACTAAGGTCCTATGGTTACTGTTGCAAAATTAGCGACATAAAGCAACTGCTGGTGACTGTACGGCAATGGCGATCTGAAGTTATTTTGCACATGGGCAACTAATGGTTTCTTCTTCGTGGCGTTGTCTACTTCGGTAGAATAGCTGGCTTATTGTGTTACAACTCTTGACGCGCAGAATGTAATTGTACGATAGAATCAGAGAACAAAAAATCAGTGAGTTGTTAATTAATGCCATTGATCGCCTGGAGATCGATCTAGGCCGATAAACACATTAATGACTCGATCGGTACTCGCTAAACTTGGCTGATCTCATGAACCGATCTCATCTGATGACTCAAAGCGTGAGGACGTACATGATGAGTGAAAATGTTTTAGCGCTGCAACCTCACTGTAAAGGCAATTAAAATGTTAACTGTATAATGCATACTTTTTTGTTGTATTTAGTACTCTGTTAAACAATGGTTACATTACATTCATTACACATTATCCCTACTTTTTAGTAGTCTAATGAATCATCACCACATGGCAAACCATCTTGTTAAAGGTTGCTCAAATTGGTCTTTCAGATGACTTTCAATAGCCGTAGCTGTTCCATTTTGCAGCTGTTACTTAAAGTACCTATCAGTTTTCGACTACATTGGTTTGACTTTAGTATTTTTGGTTTTAATTACCGTTATACATGATTAATGGGATTTTCAATTCCCATTTAAAAATTTAAGGAGTCCATATCTATTCTGTGCCCTTATTGGCTGTTCTCTCTTCAATATTCAGTGAACTTCAATATTAAAAATTTTACAGAAAACAATTTTTATTATATAAAATGTAAGTTTTGTCATGAAAAAACCATGTATGTTTGCTAAATTATATTATTGTCTATTAAACTTATTTCAGAAATATAGTCATACAACCTCAGATCAAATTTTCAAAACATAAAATTTAATGAAAATCAAACAAAACTAGGGGATGGCTGTTTTCGATTGGAAGTTCATATAAGTTAATTTCTCATAAATACATTGTGCTTTCACCGATGTGGATATGTCATGGTTCAAAGAGTATGACAATAAAACATGAGGCATGCAAATGTTATTATAATACTCGACATATACTACTTACAACCTACTGTTTTAACAGTCAAAGGATAGGTACTTAATTTAATCAGTATGTGTCAAAGCATGCGTATTTCGGATATAGCTCATATTAATCCCATATTGCACAACACTAATCCCAATACGCCCAAATCCAATGTCACTTCCAAGTGTTTTCCTACCCAACAGTCAAGGGACATGTAAAAGGGGCGGTGGTGGTGGTGGCAAGAAGTAATGGGTGAGACGGGAGGAGGGTGGCTTCTTAGAGGAAGAACACATGGGCAATCACAATGGGTTTAGGGTTTATTCAGAGACACAGAGGATTTGCTGTCTCATGCTGTTGGCCCTCATAATGAAATCCGTTTGCCAGGCTTGGGTAAGAAAAGAGCCCATACAAGCCCTATTAAACACACAGTAAGACATTATGATAAAGCTCAAGCAATGAGTACTATAATCTTTTTACTTAGAAATCAAAACTAAATTACTAAATTCTACTTTACAATCAAATGATTATCAAATGAGGAATTTATTCCAAAATCTCTACAGCATTTCTTTGCAGGTTTCGCTAATATTTTCATTGCTGAAAACTTTAACGTTGAAAGTAAAATCTGGAGCATAACTACAGACATGACACCTTAAAATGCTATGTTTTTTTCTTATTTTAAGAAATTAGGTTGCATATGTAAGCACCTTACAGAAGTTTAGCCAAAATGCAAACCCCAAATAAAATATAAATTTTAATAAAAGTATACATAGCGTGTTTAAATCAGCCAGTGTTACAATAATATTGCAGTGTGCAATTTTGATTTATATGTTACTGTTTCCTCGCCAAACTCTTGAGCCAAAGAAAGTAACGCACAAACCCACAAACTGTCAGCTCTGAATCTCTTTAGGGGCCTGGTCTCAGAACAAGACTTTAAATGGAAATATTCTGTTCATCTGATACAGCCTGACACTTTTCTCGAAATCTAGGCTTATTAACCAAATTAGGCACAAGTTGGTACTATAAATAAAACCAAATAACAACAATTATCAGTACAGACAAAAGCCTGTATCAAAACCAAAGTACGTCTGGATATCATTAAAAAGTGTCCAGATATCACAACAACAGAAGATCATGACTTCTTGAGAACAAAACACATAAAATCATATATCTTATATATAACTGCAGTATGGGAATTTATGAGAAAGTCACTTATCAGACACACAAAAAAATATGTGAAGTATTGAGAAAGTTAGAATTCATGACATACCGTAATGCTTACAAAAACATTCAGTGTGTCAACAGTATACTTCTGTTAAACCAAAAAATACTCTTATTTTATGTAATTTATTTACATAAACCTCCCAGAAAAACAATCAAAGTTTACAACAGTTACACAATGTGTCACTTCTATAAACTGTATAAATGTAGACCAACTTGGTCTTTAGAAGTATTCAAAAGTATACTAACAAGTAATGTAGCAATATAACAAAAAGCACACTTGAACTTTGCTTATAGTTCTCCCTAAAATAAAAACGATTCCTCGTTTGGTAAGAAGCATTTATTCGGTTAGCTTTTCTGTGTTTAACGAATCAAAGTTTGATTGTCTGTGTATTACAGTAAACGCGTCTTTCATTAGTTTGTTTACAGGGGACGAGTTGAAATTCATTTCTGTGGTTATTAACCATGATCCCCAGATGTGTATAGCTGAAGCTCAGATTCGTGGATTTAGATTGGGTGTTTATTAAGTTTTGTTTATGAATTTATGATATGGAGTCTCTGGCTCTTTGTGAAATATTAGCTTTAAGAATTTTAAAATGGGTCCGCTTAAAATGTCACAACCTAACTTTCTGTTTCAAAGGGAATAACATCAACGCATCAAACAAAGCTGCTCGTTTCAAAGCACCTTAAAGGATCTTTAAAGATTTTAAACAATCCCTTAGATTTTACTGGGCAATTCCAGTTTTTAGCAAAGCTTTTTGTATACTTTATATCACATTGTATACATATAACACGTACATCAACATGTAGTGGTTCAGTTACCAATGTGAAGTCTCTCTGTACATTTTTATGGTATTTTTACTTTATTTTTAGATAACTTTTATAGTTAAGTAAGGGCTATTTTCCATAACGGCACATTTTTATCCACATTTTGAAACATATTAATAAGTTTATGTTCTAAAAAGACCTATCCCTTTCCAGTTGTTGAATATTATTGCTTCTGCTCTGGTATTTAATTCAATTTAATTGTGCATAGACTGATATTTTCCCACTGTTTGAACACTATCAACAAGGGTTTTGCATAATATAAACAGTTGGTCTAATTTACAGGTAATAATTTTAGTCTCAGACAGTTTTTCACATCCACAAGTTTAAAAGTCACGTCCATAAAGTTGGAACTACCCAACTATAGTTTAACACTAGACGGTTGTGAGCAATAAGTGGAGAAGTGTGAAGCATTCAAGTTTGAGGAAATTCCCTCTAAAGCGGCATAAATCTCATGAAATCGCCATTTTTAGCTACATCATTCCAAGGTTTCATCTTCAATACAAATAAAAAACAACCCAAAGCTGTCAGACTGCATTTTATTATAACCCAACTTATATTCATGTGGAAGCACGTTTATGCCCCGTGGATCTACTTGACTCCAATCAAGTCCAAACTTAAATGAATAAGATGTAGTCTTCGGGAAAACAGAAGATTACACGATTTCAACACATCACCCACACAAAAAATTAAGGAAAATGACTGCTGGTTTCATGACTCTGCTCAGATGAAGACATCAAAAGCGAACGTCTGCCCGCTCAAAACATGACCGCTTTCCACGCACCCTCAAAAGACCCCACGACCATGATGCAACTTGAGCTGAAAAGACAGAAATACACTCCACCGTATATTTTAACTCGGATGACTGCAACTAAATGATCTGTTTGGCAAGTAATGGTTTTGATGGGAATGATCCTCGATTACTAGGCATCAGAAAATGTAAACATTGTAAACGAAAGCTACATTTCCTTCTTAAAATGTATGTTCTTCATTCTACAGTAGTCAACATATAGTGGATGAAAAAAGTAAATCAAAGCCTAGAATAGGTATTAGTCAAAATCCCTGTAAAATTTTAATGAAAGGTTTTGATCCACTTCAAATGTTGACTTGATTTTTTTTTACTTTTGTCTTTACTTTTAAAATCATCACATAACACTTAGCCTCCAAACATGTCCACTTGTTTCTCATTGGATACGTTACGAAAGTAAAACATGGTGTGATTGACAATTATGACCATGTTACCAGAAACCGAAAGCAGCATAAACATTTTAACACACACAAAACTACACACATAATTTGCTTACCAAATACGCAAGCGGTCAAGTTCAAAGCACATGTCTCAGGTAAAGCTGCGTTTCTTCACAAACACATCGTGAAGACAGAACATCTCTCTGTATACGTCTCTCGAGCTCTCTCTTGCGTGCTAAAACTCTCAGGTGCCTGCCAGGGTGACATCACTATAATGCTGTGTTGTGTGACCCTGGGGATATGACACATGACTCCACTGGTGTTGTGCAGATACAAAGAGGCGTGTGTGTGTTTATGAGTGTGAAGGGTGTATGCTGTGCTACTGTGGAAATCAGATCGGATCTTGTAACAAAACTTGCTATGATATGATAAAAGACAATAAACAAAAGACAACATCAATATAAACTAAATACATTTTATCGAAATTGACAAAAGTGATATCTACACTACAAAGAATAAAGTATACATTGCCTTATAGAAATAAATTATAGCAAATGGGGTTGAATATTATACATTTTTTAGATTTGATTAAATGATGGTTTAATGCAAAGAAGGTTAATGCACACAATAAACAACAGTGCGATCAGATTCAGCACATTCACGTCAGAACTGAGGATTTGACTCCTGTCGCTCTAGATTAAAAACACACTAATCTCTGTGCTAGAGCTCCATATATCAGTTGGGACTTTTCGGCTTCAGTGTGTCTCTGATCAGTAAGAAAATATATAGAAGGAAATTGTATATTAATAGTGTATGTTTAAAAATTATGGGATGGTTGGGATATGACACTTTATGAAATGCACAACTTCATGAATTCAGAAATGCACCAATACATGACACACAGGAGCTGCAAGGGTCTATTCATCATTTAACAAGTTTTCTGCAGTGTATCGGACAGACAGAAATACACAGACGCACACACATAACAGTGGTCACGCAATAAAAACCAGGTCAGAGCTTTATTAGCCATTGATTCTGTCATCATTTACTCAGTCTGGTCTCATTTTCTTTCTTTCACAGATCAAAAATAAGAAGGTATTTTGAAGAATGTTGGGAACACAGCAGTGTCCCCCATTCACTTCTATTGTATGGGGACACAACGAATGCAAGTGGATGTTTTGGGTGTTTGGGTACCAGTATTCTTTCAAAAAAATCTTCTTTTGTGTCTGTATGTTAGCAGCAAATAAACATCTTCAATATTTTTACCGTTAACTCAGTTGTGAAGTAATACACAGCGTTCTGAAACCTCCATTTAATGTGGTTGATCTCCAAAAATATTAAAATAAACATTATACAAAATATATGATGTGAATATAAATGCATGTCTTCTACCTGCAGTGTAAATTATCAAAGACACAAAACTGTCTGTGTGTGTCTGCACTATGTGAGACAGCTTTAAAATCCAGACTAGATAGTGAGACGAGACGTGGGCAGTGTGTGTGTGTGTGTGTGTGTGTGTGTGTGTGTGTGTGTGTTTGTGTGTGTGTGTGCACGTGTGTGTGTGTTTCTCCACAGGGGGCATTGTTGCATCAGGCAGCCGAAGGGGTAGAAGTGGGTTAACGGGTTCATCCTGTATCCCAGCATGCACTGCTGCATCCTTTATGCTACACTCGATGTGTGGGAGCCAGCGTGACAGGAGATGATGTGCGCATATACATTAATATGGTGTTGATGTGTCAAGAGCAGTTAAGAAAACCCTGGGAGCACAACTTAATGCAAATAACATGTTGCATTTCATGCATCCCGCCACCTCGTACAGATGAACACACGAGCAGAAACATACACCAGCAATTAGTACTGCGACTCGTACACCTTTACAGCGCTCAATGCAAAAACTGAGAAACTGCAGACACGTGTTCACAAAGCGCAGGTGACACACGCATGAAACAAACTCTAAAGAATGAAGAGGGCAGATTAAAGATTCATCCTCAAGAAGAAAGATAACATCTCCGTTAATTCTCCAAAACAGTAGTTTAAGAGTTGAAGGAAACTGAAGCCAAACCCAAATTATTTTACGCTACATTTAGTTTATACATCCATATTCTTAATATACTGTGTTTAAACAATCATCCTGTTTTTTAAAAAAAACATTTGAGAGTAAAATGATACTGAAACACAGCCGAGAAATCCATAATTGAAATGACCTCTGAGCAATGACATTCTCCTCAGGGCACTCACTATCTGCAGACACGGCAAACAAATCAGCAAAAACATCTGCCCTAAATGTCCTTCAATGTGAAATTGAGTCCTTCAGTAACTCAAAAGGAGTATGTCCTCATAACACAACGCTCGCCACGGCCCAGAGCAGCTCAGAATCTGAAATACATCAAGTTTACATCTACTCTATTTGACTGTCAAAGCATCAACTTACCGGCATCAGCTCTGAACTTTAACATTCAGTTAGTGTTACGCCATGAAGCCTGCGAATGACAATAAACATGAGATACTCCGAAATGAATGCCACCCTTTTCACAGCTGGGAAAAAGAGTTCATGGGTGCTTTTGAAGTCAAACTTTTAAATTAGGATTGTTGGAAGAGGCTGCAATGCCCTTCTTAAAATGAGGTGATGACAACATCGCTGTGCATGTATTCTTCTGTCACAATGTGATTTATGCCTTGAGCTTGGTTTCAAAGTAAGTATGAGGAATCAAGATTAAAGGAACGCCCTAGAATTGAAAAAAAACCCCAAAGCTAACATATAAAAGAAAGTACATTAAGAGACTTAAAACGACTTTAGAAACATCAAGGATTACAGCATCGGGCACTTCTGCAAGACCAGACAGACCCTAAGAAGTCTCAGGTGGTTAAATATGCCAAAGATTTTCTTGATCGCTTCAAAGGTCAAGAGGGTTGGGTCAACTGAGATCTTAGAGTTTATGAAAAATGTGAAAGAAGGGAAAAGAACACATAAGAACCAAGAGAATGATTGTAAGACAAATCGGGTAAAATATTATGTTAACATAATGTAAAAAGACCAGCTTTAAAACTATGTTGATCTGTGCCCCCTGTTAAATAAACGTCAAAACAGAAGATTATGAAAACAAGCTGTTGAATAGTTTTTCAACTAACCTTCCGCTTGAACCTAACATGAGCCGCAAAACTGCCTCAAGACATCTGTTTTGACAACATCCAGGAGTATTTCTTGATCTTTAACATATGTGATATGCTTAACGTCATAAAGAAATGCCAAACTGTGCATTAAAAATGTCAGTTTTGTTAAAGTTTGGTCAGCTAAATATCTAGAGAGAGCAAAATGACATAAAACTGTCTTTAATAAATAACATCTTGCTTACATTGTTTGTAGTGTCTATTAAAAAATAGCATATAAATGCATGTAGCACATATATATTTAAGTTTTGAATGGTTATCACAAAACATATGAAGGCAGTAGTATTACAATGATGACGAAGAGTGAAAGAAATAAAGACACTAAAGAGACACTCATGAGATGGTTACGACCAGGTCCAAATAAATCAAACACAATGAAAACACGGTGTGTATTAGTGTGTGTGTGTGTGTGTGTATGTGTGTGTGTTTATTAGTATGTGTGTGTGTTATTATGTGTGTGTGTCGAGTACATGGCCTCTCCGAGCAGCCTGCCAATACTCCAGTGTTCCCATCCAATCAGGCGGCTAGAAAAGTCTCTCTATTCACTGCATCCAAAGTGGCTCTGCGAGAATCTGGAAGAGGGAAGCATGAAGCACCAGAAAAAAACTCAACGCATTCAAAAATAACAATCAATGCGAACACGCTCCGAGAAGCAAAACAGCTTGTGGTAAATAACAGTGTCTCTAAAGCCATCGCGATGGGAACACAGTGGACTGTTTCCCCAACAAACCCACAATAATTCTCAATAAAACATAATATCTAATGTCTGTTGAAACGGCTATGAAAAACATTTGACCAGAATCAAAGTGCACACGAGAGACGACCAATAAATGTGTGTTGGTTATTCCAACGAAATAAAAATATATGGCAGCATACCGATTATGGATTTCCAGATTTTGGACTAATGCGCTTCTTTTTTTAAATACATGAAATATGGCGACTCTTTATACAAAAAGGTTTATGGGGAACAACAACCTTTTCCATTTTATTTCAAAATAGTATATCATTGTATTGCTGAGAGTGTATTAAATATATGCACATTCCTTATGACCTATTTTTAAGAAACGTGTTAATTATCACTTTAATTTTTAATAAAATATCGTGTAAGACACAACAGAAATAGAAATTGCTTTTGTGTGCACTACCTAACCCAAAATGATGTGTAATTGTATAAGTACACAATGTCTTATGTAAAAATGTAGAAAAAATAATATAAAAATATTTTTTATTAAAATTTCTTAACGTGTAGCTTCACTTAATAAAACTGCATGGACCAAAAATAATTTTCATCTGTCTAAAAAAAGAGCTAATTGGATAAACAAAGTCACATGGTTCAGATATCTAATCCTGTCCCATCTAAATAATAACCATTTATTATTCGCTAGATCTGTAGGACCAGCTGTTATGCATTTCAGAACTTTCATGTGATACGATGCTGATGAAGTCAGATTCCAAATAATCACCGTACACAAAATGTCTGATTGCAGACTGAAGGAGCCTTTCAAGATGAAAACATATCAGATCTGGGCATTTAACTCATTTAGAATAAACTGTTTACAATCATCGTACTCCAGATATTGTAAAAGCAACATTCCCACTACCACATGTTCTCTAAAATCGGAGTCTTATGTTAAATATAACTGCATTAAAGAGTTTAAGGTGACGTAAGGCCGATAATCTTGGACCGTAAGACTACCAAGACCGTGAAAGAAGCGCAGGTGGAAAAAGTTCGACTGGATCGACTTTAAATCAAGTCTGGGATTTTTATCATTATTTTGGTCAATCCCGCTACTATCCCTCAGCTGTCGTGAAGTTCAAATTAAATTAAAACTTTCCATTTTAAACATGAGGACAAAATCTTTAATCTCAACTGTTGCAGAAGACAGAAAGCCAAGAATATATCACCTACCGCTACAAATTTACAACCAGTGCCGGCTTTCCTGAACACACATCTACATTATGCTGCTAATGACTCTGGGAACTCCTCCAAAAAACCCCTGTAGCCAGTCTGGGCTATTTTGTGTTGACTGATAGCCAGATAAGATACCGGTAAATCTCTCGCCTAAGTCACCCATGACCAAAAAATCCTTATAATTGTTATAAACTTTTCTTGTCTGGGAATACACTAAACTGACGATGGGAGACTAAAAATAAGACCAGACTAGAGGAGTCAGTCAAAACAATTGCATAGAAAATCGAAATCCCTACAAATCCTTTCAACCACAGCTGCAAGTTGTCAACCCCGTCCGCTGATCCCATTGGGTTCCCATTTGCACGGATCCAGCTCACTGCGATTTTCCAACAGACCTGCATGGATGGATACATGCGGCGGGAAGTGTAGAGATGTAACGTTATACGAGAAAAGCACAAGGTCGTCTCAAGTTTTGCCTTTTTCCACAAAAAAAAGGGCAATCCATAAGCTTACTCAACCGGCAGACACCAGCCTAAAATAACTCTAAACCTTGAGAGGTTTTGAACTCATTTTCACCAATATCACTGGGGCAAAAGGTTCCTGTGTTTGTTTAAAAAACTCAAGTAGATACGGACATGAAATCAAGTTTATTGTCATATCTTTTCTGTATGATACCAGCTGTAATAATGTTTTTTTAGGCATCAGAGGAGAATGTGAAAACCTGACAAGGTCACCCAAAAATGAATGTTTTGTGAGAATCTGAATCCTAAGAAACACAAATTAGATTTGACATGTACATTAGACTGAAAGATTCCAAAGATTAACAGCATATATTTTCATCTATACTTGACATTATATTATTGCTGGTATTTAGATGATTTGGAATATATTTCATATGTCAAAAGAATGATGTTTCCAAGACTGCTTGGGATTTCAAACATTTTGGTAAACCAAGAAGGCCTCTAGAAATAAACGAACAAAAGAATATCTACCAAAAAGACCAAAAGCCTTTTTAAAACATCAACCTTGCATACTTTCTAAACCCTCATACGCCAAAATAAAAATTCATTGTGATTTAAAGAACTGGTAGGCACAGTAAACTTTAGATTCACTACATGACTATTCTACTAAACTTTACCACAGAATGTCCCGTTGGTAAATGAAGCGGAAGTAAACCTGAGTTCACAGCCCCACACGTGGAATCTCAAGCTGGTGTTTTGTGCCCCAATGACTGCATTATTTAACCTCTGAACCCCACGGTTGCTAGGGAACCTGAATATCCAACAGCACATGCCAGAATACATTTCGACTTATCAGTGGATTTTTAGATGGATCTGAGTAAATTTAACAATACCATTTTGAGTTTATGTTGGAATTTTAAACTGATTTAACAAATCTTACTTACGTCTAGAGGACAAAAGTGAGATTTGGGTATCTCATGCATACAGAGAATTTATGAATTCACCAACACGCATAAAACCAATTCAATGCAATATTAAACAATATATTCAGCTTGGATTTTTTATTGACATGATAACTCCCATAATTATTTGTAATTAAATTGTACGATTTAGTTTTGAAAGTTAAGAATGTCCCATGCTTCACAGAAAGTAAAAAAATCATCAATTTAAATCTATAAATCAACAATAATAATTGCAATTACAATATCAAGTCAATTAATGAACAGGAATTATTTTTATTGTGCAGCTCTAATATGTATTTTCACTACATTTCAACATCATTTGGTACCAGATTCCAAGCTTTTCTAGGAAAAGGCACAACTTATAAAAGCATGAATCATAAGCTTTTAAATCCAGGGACAGAATAAGTATTATCCAGACCAAAGAATGACTTGAGCAGGACATTAAGCTATAAAATTCCTTCCAAACCTAGTGTTGTTTATCTGGTCCTTAAAAACTTGGAGTGGCCACTTTGCACAAGCTCCAGACGCAACAAACCCATCCTGCGCTCACTCCAAACTCAATATTCAGACAGTGTGGAGTGAAAACTAAATATAGATGACCTGCATCTCTAACAACAGACATAATCATCTCAATGGCCATTCTGAAAGTCACCGCTGTCCAATCATATTTGCACCAGCTCTTACACCCAATGAACTGGATTAAACCTTAAAAATCCCAAATCAAAAAAGCTTCACATTTTCAGACTGACCTGTTATTATGAATCCTCGGGGAGAATGAGAGAACAAATGTTTAGGGTAGTGTTTATGCAGTCTATAGTCTTTCTCGCTCCGTGACCGGTTGCGTTCAGAAGCCCGGTCCGAGAACTCGGAACTGGGCCAGGCCCTTCTGAGAGTGGTGCTGCGTGTTTTTTTCATCTTGAGCCCGGAAAAACGCACCACGCCACCGCCGTCCACCTTGCGATGTCACCAATGGGACCCCATTCCGGACACAGAACTCTTTTACCTCTCTCTTCTGTTAGTCCGATCTGTCGGCTGCAGATGTATGCAGCAATGCATTACCTTCCTAATCCTAGCTTACTTTCTGGCTTCACGTGCAAAGAAAAGCACACAAGCACGCTCTCACATGTGCTGCGATTTCAGCAACATGTGAATGGAAGACGAGGAGGTGCGTGGGAGTAAAGGGGGCGACGAGACTTGCCGGGGAGTGATGGAAGCAGGGGGATGGAGAGGGGTCAGTGCGGGGGGCTGAAGGGTTTTGGCACCGTGAGAAGAACCCTAGATTCAGACAAAAGATCAATTCAGATGTGCCTCAGTCCACTTGCGCAGAACCACAGACAAAAGACTCCCTGCGAAAACAAATGAGAGTTTGAAAAGCGAAAAATGATGGAGGAGGCCAAGTAGGACTGGCTGTTGTCGTTTGCAGGGCAGGGGTCTTGTAACCATGCAGAAATCAAGTACGTGAGATCCAACTCCCCCACCTCTCGGTTTCAAATCCCCAAAAAGATCACTTCATGAAGAATAACAAATCACGTAGACGTCCTGATGTTCTGCAGAAATGTGCTGGAAGAGGAGAGCGTGTGAATGAAACGGAGCTGATGCCTGATGCTTTATCTCTTGTGACAAAGATAAACATTAATAAATACAAATGTCACGTCTGGACGGGACTCACGCAGAGCGTAGCGTCTTCTCATCTTTCTTCAGTCCTGCACCACGCACACTATTGTTGTGGAGGAGCTGTCCGTCTCCAGACTTGTCGATCCGGTCAGAGCGCGCTTTTCGCAAAAGAAAACCTTCAGGGCTTTCGTTCTAGCAGTCTGGCAACCTGCCCGACCAATAAAAACACATCGCAGTATTTACACCCGAGTCACTAAAACCTTCATGTGGGGATAGACGAAGACACGTTTCTTATCAACGGGTAGCAAAAGAGCTACAGCTTTCACTGCTATCCAAACTCCCTCTGCTCCTCTAAAGATTGTATTTTCCCTCGTTTGTATTTTTCTTTCTAAAATCCCTCCTTGCTCCCGGCAGAGTCATGCACAATTCCCACTCGCTCTTGACGGCCGAGCACCAGCTGCACGAAAATTCCTCTGGAATACGTTTAGAGTGTTCGCCACACGGCAGAGCGAGCGGGAATGGGGGTTCTGGGAGCAGCGCGGGATGGTGAATGGAGTTCTCCCTCCCTAAAGCGCTCGCTCTCTTTTCTCTCTCACTCAACCCTGCTGTCCTCCCCGTCTACCTCTGCTGACAGGAGCCCAAAGCTGTTTGGAAACGCAGCCAGTCTATGACAGCATAGGAGAGGGACAATGTGGCAGAGAATCTCATCTTTAGACAGTCTGGATTTGCTACTGGAGCAGAAAACATCTATCCGATTGACATGTTTTTTCTTTTTTTCCCATAAATGTTACATTTTATACTAGTGAAGACTGATGGTAACTGGCATTGGTTTGGTGTCCACACAATAGAAGTGAATGTGTGCCGCCTCTGTTATCAACATTCTTCAAAATATCTCATTTTGTGTTCTGCATAGGGTGATTTCGATATTTGGAAATATCAATTAAATTACTTTATATTATTTAAAAATATATTTTTGTATACAGTGAAAGTAATATTTTTTTAAGGTTTATGTTCTCAACAATATAATTTTTATTTTTTATTTTCTTTACAAACAATTGTCCATTAACACAGGATCTATTAAAAGCACGGCGTATGCTGTTTGCTCCTGTTTAATTTGGCTCTTCTTGTAGTTTTTAGTGAGTTGTATTTAACTGAACTCCTATTTTGTTTCATCTCTCTCAGCTCCTCAGGGCAGATCATTAATCAGAGAGAGTACCATCCCGTCCTCTGTGCCCGGTCAACTTAACAGCCAGAAACGAATGCCTTTCCAATAAGCCAGAGGTTATAGGTCACCGCTCTTTTGTTATTAACAGTCTATGGCCAAAATACCTGCAAACACACTGGCCTCATCTTTGAGGAACTACAAAAGCTTCTTCATAAATGAAAACAAAACATAACGCGGTAGAATGAAATATCCACACTTAAACTGTATCCAAAGCAGAATATTGGATGTTACAATTTAATAATAATAATATACAAAACAATCTCTTATGATTCAATTTAAAATCTAATTAGATTCCAAAGCCTTCAAACTTAAATAAAATTTGGTGTCGTTTGAGTTTTAGAAATGGTTTGGTTCAGCGCTAATGTTTTGCAGGCAGGAGGTTTTGGGTTACAGAGCTCCTAATGGAGTCATGAAGAGCTGAAACCTGCTGTAGGTCGACCTCGACTTTGGCGCATGGGTACAGACTTCTGGCTTTCTACAACCTTCATCGAAGCCTAAAGTTTTAGAGGTACAAAATCTAAAATCCCTCCAAATCTATACCCAGAGAACACCAGTATTAAACTTTGATTAAACCAATTTTTATTTTGGATTTGCCTTTTTAACATTCTTAAAGAGCGTTGAATTCTCTTGCTGTGTTTTTCTGTCCAAAAAAAGCTGGCGAAATGGTTTGCAAATGGAAAAGCATATGCAGCCATTTCATGCCTTACAAACCCTTAACGCTTCATTCCTTGCTTTCTCTGCAGCTGGGTTGGGTCAGCCATGGCAGTGCTTTCTACCTCTGTGCTTGGCACAATAATCTCCGGGCCAAACTACAGTGCCAGCTCTATGAATCCAAGTTCACGGGTCTGCTGTTGGTCGTATTTCAGGCTGTGTTATATCAGGACCGCCAGTGATGACAGGAATGCAAATTTAGGCCTACAGTGTACACGGCTGTCCTTCCAGAGAGCTGACAGCATGACCCCTGGAGGGTGTCAATGAAGTGTAGCGCAACCCAGCGTAGCACGTCCCATGGGATGGGGCCGTTCTTGTCTTAAAATTTACTTAAGAAAACTTTTTAGGAAACTCCTTTAAAAAACATTTGAGACAATATAAATAAAAAAATCAGGGTTAGTTTTACCCTAGAAAGCTCAGTTCTTACATAGACAAAAAACCTACATCATCACTTGAAATGCATAAACATACACAATAGGATATTTATACACACTTGTCAGACTACATCACATCACACCCCCTCATAGGTGCCAGACCCCCCATGTCTGAGAAAAACGTGTTGTGAATTACCAACCCAACTGTGTGTTCTCTCTCCCTATTTTTTTAAATATCCCCACCAGATCAGTCTCAGCCGTTGTACTGTAGGAAACAAACTGATACTCCCACACCAAACAATCCCAAACATGCCTTCGTTACAGAGTATCAGAAAGCCCTCAGAGCTACAAAAACAGCTGTGTTTGCTCGAGTTTAAACGGATCAACCTTCGAAAATACCACAATCATTCTAACAATCAAATTTGTAAGGTAACAACTGGGCAACTCCTCTTTTTGACTCAACTTGTTTTAACTTTTATTTTTACACCAGTCCAATCATGCAGTCAGGAAAATATCGTAACAAAGCACAATGCAAACATTTCTCCCACCCATCGATTCTTTCTTCTGATTCATGTCACCTTATTTTACCCATCAGGTCTTTACTAAACATTTCGGTTTGGTTGATGTCAGACAGCACGGAAGAAATCAGTTCAACAATACACAAAATGCTTGAGGTCTACCATGATGGGGTTCTGTCTGTAAAATTTACAGAGAGTTTTGTTCGTGGTTCGTGAATGCATTTTAAAATCCACATTATGCATGATCTGGAAGTTTGGAAAAATGCAACCTGACCTCCAACAAAGCATTTATCCAGCGTCAATTACAAACATTTCCCTGAAACACACGGATCATATTTGCAATCTCAGTCAATAAGTGTCATATATTATTGTGTGATTAAAGCCCTGAATGCACTTTAATCTTTATGGCCAGCCATGTTTACGAGCTTCTAATTTATCAAAGAACCTCACAACATTGGCGGTCTGCCCAGCGCATTACGCCTCACATTTGCAAAAAGTTTAATGTTTTCTAACTGTTTTACACTTGTCTCAATCCCACAATCCCCACATATAAACCTCATAGACATACTTGTAAATCAGGGTCGGTTATGGTCTGGTGGTTAGAGATTTGGCCTTGTAAAAAGAAGGTTGTGGGTTTGAATCCCAGTGTCAACAGACAATGACTGAAGTGCCCTTAACAAGACACCTTACCCCTTTTGCTCTAAAGTGATGATTGCCCACTGCTTGATACTTTGTCGCTTTGGAAAAAATTAATAAATGTAAATGTAAATAAAGGCAGCAAAATAAAATGTTGCCTCACTGCTCTTCATTCACATACCAGACAAAGATTTAACATTATGGAGTTGGTCAGTGGACACTTTTCTGCAAATGCAGTGACTGCCTTCTTTCCCCTTATATATCAAACTGCCATATAAAAAATTAAATATCATAGAAATCAGAAGTTTTATTACTTTTTATTAGTTCCAGAGATACAATAGACTTAATGTTCAAGATCCTAGACTTATACCCCCTCCTTATTCCACATCAATTCAAAGTGTGAGAATCGATAGTTAAAAAAGAAAGAGTAGAACATTGGAATAGTGATATGTTTTGGATATTACACCATGAATCACATATTCATTGGTTTTTATAGTATAGTATTTTACATATATTATTCTTAAATAAAGAGCAGAATGCATTCATGTACACTTAAATCCACTCAGTTTGTGTGCCCTAAGGGAAAAGAGCCAATATCAAACTTCTGCCAATGAGGCCAGGCCTCTGGACGCTCTCTTCCACAGCCTAATTTCAGCACACAGCACGCAATTATGGGCCTTCACGAAAGAAATATTCAGCACCAAATGACCTCTGCCAAACCACAAGTCAATGGTCTCTATCCAAAACACAAACCCAAACATGAGGGACCTTAACATTCATTAGATACCCGAGCTCAACATTTTCACCATTGCAGGTATTTCTGTGGATCTCAAGGGACTGCAGAATGATCTGTGTTTAATTCCTGCATATGTCATGTGGAATAATGATTTCCAAGCAAATTAAGTACTTCTGGCTTTCATTGACACAGAACCCAGTATATGTTAGTTTAACATGACAGTATTAAACAGTCTTAAAGAGTTACTTTACTCTAAAACAAGTATTCTGTCATGAATTACCCTCAAGTTGTTTCAAACCTAAATACATTTCAAAATCAAGTCAAGTAAGGTCAACTTTATTTGTATAGAGATTTTTTTTTACAATTTTCATTGTTTAAAAGCAGCTGTATATTAAATATTTTACATTAAATTTGTTAAAAAATCTAAATCAAAAGGAGAGAAACACAAGTAATATATTATGCAGGTTATTTAGTCATGTATACTTTATATGTATATAATATATGACCGATAAATGTATATATTGGCCGAAAGCAGAAACACTGAAATACATTAAGCCAATTATGAGTAAAATACATTTATGGCAATGGCTATGTACTTACCTAACTAAACAAGGCAATGCAATTGCCTAAATATATTATTGCCTAAATAATATTACAATTTCAAAGAATAATACAATTTAAAATTAACAAAATATTTATTTAGTACATTTCAAAAATTCACATTAAAAAAACAACTAAAATGTTTATCTTGACCGCACTCATGTATAAATTACATAATGTACTGGCTTACTGAAAGGTTGAAAAAATTTATATGTTCTTACAAAAAACAGTACAGTACACAGTGGAACAGCACTTATTACATTTCTATCCTCTATTTTAGATTTTTGCCTAGCGTATGGATTGGAGCCTTGACTGTAGAGCGTGTTGCACTGCATGCTCATCATGACAGTATCTGTTTCTATGTAAACTCGCTTCCCGCACTTGTGCATGTAAACAATGTATCAGTGCATTCACACTGGCCATGTGTAACGGCCTCAGCCTAACGGAACATGTCAGTTTTGAGAGACTGTGTGGTGTGGATGATTCTGCGTAGTGTCACAGTGTCAGGTGTTGTGTGCGATAACATTTAAGCGTCCACACAGGTCTAAACTACCGTCGTTATGCCAGATATATTGATTGTGGTACAGCACAGTTTTTTTTATTTATGTATCTGCACTTTAGTTTCTGAGTGACGTGTTACACCAGTTTTCTTTGTAAGCGTTTTGTGTCATAATTATTTAATATGTTTACAAGGCTATAAATTTGACAAATCATTCAAAATACAGGTTGTGATTGGGGCAATTCTTGAAGAATAGATGAATCAGTTAAAAATCACCTTTTTTCATCATAACATATAGTTATGGCCTACAGTTTATGTCTCATCCGTCTAATTGCATTGGTAACAATATTTTTTTTAATTAAATGATACAGAACATAAAGAGCGTTAAAAAATAACTGCATATTAATCGCAATCGATTATTGATTAAAATCTTGGTTCACTTTGAACATTCAATCTCCATAGAGACCACTTCCACCCTCCTTCTGATCCCTAAATGTAATTTCTGCTACTACCACGTGTTGGTGCGATGACAAACCAGCTGTTGATATATGTATGTTCATATATGTAAACAAAGACACAAATATGTTCACATGCTAAAAACTGTAATGTAAATAACAGAAGAGAATGATTGGCATTGTAGAAGTAATTCCAATCCATAATTATATATTTGCCCAAATGACATACAAATACATTTCAGCCCACCCACTGACCCTTGATGTCCCCTTCACCACATCCCTCCCATTAACACAAATTCGCCACGGCTATGAATTAAATAATCTAATTTTAATATTATACACGTCCAATATTAAATCAATAGTACTGCCCTGCTGACATTTGGACAATGTTGTTTTGTTCCCAATGTTCTTCATAAAACCTATAGAGAAATAAAAGTTAAATAGGTTTTGATGGACATGATGGCGAACTATCCCTTTTAAACCAGAGAACAGAGTAAACAGGCCATCTGATCAGATAGTGAGATCAATAGCTGTAAAAGTGGAGCTGAACTCAGTTCGAACTCTAGCACAAAACTGCCGCTGAATTCATGCAACTAGGTCACCTGCACACAAACTCGAGCTTCAGTCAGACAGACTGAACGTCCGCTCACCCAGTGCTGCTTCATTAGGGAGCTCCATGGAGCAGTTTCAAACAGAATATATCATAAGAACTTTATTGAAAAAAATGCAATTAAAGGAAAACCCCTCCGCTCTTCAAAGTGTCGGGAATGAATACGACCAGATATCTGCGGGCCTCCCACTGCTTTATAACCGAGAGTGACCGTAACGTCTTTTTGCACTGCCGAATCAATGTGTTCTTACTTCAAACACACTGAACTCTACTTTCATGGTCTCATTGTGAAGCACTTCAGTCCAAACCTTCTCCACTGTGCCATCGCGAGTTAAGCACTCGGTCGGCAGTTATATAGGCCGGGTCTCTCTATGGGCTCCGTAACTTTCCTCGCCAAGGCTAATCATGGTTTAGCAATGAGAATACTGACGAAAGTTTTATCGTAGATGACTTGATGAGAATGCCATACGTTCGATGAGGTCAATTTGAGCAAAGTCCAACATTCACAAACGTTTTGACTTCTTCCGCTTTCTTAAACCGACAGTTAGAATCTCTGACATATGGCTGTCAATTTTTGAGATCTTAACACGTTCACTGTGTGTCTGTCGGTTTCCACAGCAGCGCAGCATATGGGCACTGGCCTTCCGCCCGGAGAGGAAACTTCTTCATTATTTTAAGCAATATAATATTTGAGTAATTTATTCCCGGGGTCCTGGGCCAGGCTCCCATCCAGGGTTGATTTAGGGGTCCCGTATTTGTTGTAACTCACTGCAGACATGTCGAAATACGGCGATCTCACCTCAGCTGTGTGTAGTTTGGAAGTAGAATGGCAGAACAGAATAAAATTAAAAGAAAATAAATGCCCGTTTTAAAACAACATAGGCTGGTTTTATGATAATATGGTTTAGACATTCGCAAATGATTTAAAGTAGTGAAATGTTTTATGTCACCTAAAATGGACTGCACGACGGCAGAGACTTAAATATCTACAGTACAGTTCACTTCAAAATAAAAAGAAAGTCATTTACTCAGAATAATCCCAAATTATTTTTCTTCCAGGAAAAATAATATAAGTCCTATAAGCTCGCTTTCACACAAGGGGAGATTTATACTTTATGTAATTATTTCCTTAGCAGTACAAATCCATTCAATTGTTTGATAAAATCTATTGTTAAAGTAAGAGTTGACCCAATATTGTAAAACTGCATCACCTTTACTCTCATTCCTGTCATTTCAACCCTGTATGACCTTCTTTCTTCTGCAGAACACAAAATAGACATTTTGAAGAATGTTGGTAACTGACACCCGTTCATTTGCATTTATTTCATTGTCAATGCAATAGACGTGAATACGGGCCTCTGCTGTTCAGTAACTAACATTCTTCAAAATATACTTATGTGTTCTGGTTTGAGATGGAAAGAAAATTACTGAATTTTTATTTTTGGGGGAACTGTCAACTGAGGGTAACAGTTCCATTAACTGTCACGAATGTTACACATGCAATGGTGAACAAGTGAACAAACGGCCCTAGAGAAACAGCAAGATTTAAAAATAGTTGTAATAAATGTTGTAATTAGTTAGAAAAAACATGCATGTTTTCATGTGTGTGTGTGTGTGTGTCTGGAGTGTGTTTCAACAAACTTGAAAGCATCTCATATACTATAAATTTTTATCTAATAAGAGTGTAAATGCGGTCTACAGATTCAGTCATTGTTGTGATTGTCATTACTGTATAATCATCATTATCAAAGACTGACTGCTCTGTTACTCGGGCACAAAAGAACTGAAATAAAGAAAATATGATTATGTGCTTGCTCACTGAAGAAATGAGATTCAGTACACACAGCACAAGAGCACACTTTAATCAATGAACATTTATTAGGCATTGTAGACTTTTATAAGAAACTGGTTAATTTGTTTCTTAAAGACTGATCTACCAAATCATCCTGGGAACACCTGGCAATCCACAAAAGATCACCACAGCCTCTTTCTCAAGCGAAAAACACTCACAAAAAAAAAAAAAAAATTCCATTCCAATGACTTAACACACCAAAAGCTTTTGTTCGAAACTGACCAGCGTCTAAATCTGTGAGTTAATTCGGAGACCACCCTGGACTTCAAGAAAAGTAAAAGACTAGGAGGGAGAAAGCGGAGGAGAAAGTTAAGGCCAGTGCCAAGAACCGACCGAGCTGCCCATTCCTAACTCCGGGTCACAAGGCAAAAAAAAAGAAAAAAAAGGAAATAAGAGCCAAGAAATTCAGTGTTTTTTATAGCAGTGGTTTTGTTTTTCTTATGTGAGAAAAGACCTCAGTTTGACTTCCGGCATCATTTGGCCGGTGTCCCCGGATCCGTAGTTGACGGAACGATCACAGGATGTCTTCCAGATGACGAAGAACCTAATGAAAGTCACTGGCGTGGAACTGTGATGAAAAAGTCCGTTTGCTTGCCTGGCGATATATCAAACACTCGCAATGATTTTCCTGACGTTGTAAAATGACATTAAATGGTGAAAACTGTGATGATTTTAATGCTTTTTTTATTTGGCTATTAAGTTCTTTATAACAGTATTTGACTACTTTGGTATTTTTAATTGGATTTGAGAACTGAACTAATGAAATATCGCTTCTTTAATAAAGACTAAACAAAGCAGTAGAAAAAAAAACATTCTCATAAATAAATATATGCAAATATAAAGAGATTTTGAATAATAAAAAACTAAATAAAAAAATAATTTTGACATAACAATTTTCAGGGTTTTATCACACATCTACAAGTGGAACACTTTTTAAAATTACCTCCATAATTTCTTCAAATACTCAATGTCACCACTAAGATGGCACAATGAACCTTTTCTGTGAAGATAGTTTAAGCTTCTCATAAATGCTTTTAAAGTGTTTAGCATTAAGAACTGAAAGAACACAGAAACAGATGGAGTCACAAAGTAAAATAAACCATAGGGCGATATAAGATCCATGTTATGACCAAACACACTTAAATTTGATTCAAGCTGTGCCTAGCAAAATAAATCTAAACCCCACAAAAGAACAGCAAACTATCCACACTTAAAATATCAGACTCCTATAATGCTTGTTATATATGTTGATGTCATAAATAGCATCTTCACTTTAAACTGAAGTGTCATTTGCATTGTTTAATCTTGGCTTAGATAATATTTAACAAACATTGAGGCTGTTTTAGGATTTTTAACTTACTATGATGCTTTTTTAACAGTTTAATCCAAGTCAACAAAAAACGACAAATATAAACACTGGATTCCTCTATTTTTACATCGGATTCCTCATCTGTGTCAAACAAGACGGTTATTGATTTTAAATTACATTAATCAAATTACAAACTGTTTTAAATAAATAAAAATGTTAATTGTGCAATGTACCTGCAGGGCAACCAAACGTAAAATAATACAATTTAAAAATATACTGACATATGTCATATTTAAATCCCACATACATCTTAAATTCCAAAAACAATTTAGGGAATCACTGTAGAGGTAAATTAACAATCAGGACTAAAAATCTGTAATACAAATGAATGCAGTAAATGATTCTTGACTGCGAATCTATGAATAAAAAAGAAAAGCTCACTGGCAAGTGTGCGTGTTGTTCTTGGCACTTCAGATAAAGTCTTCTATTGAGATTAAAGCATCTAAAGATATCATCTGCCAACAGAAACACATCCCTTTTCAAGTAGGCGTTTAAACCGTGAACCAAAGAAGTGTTGTGGCATTATAAAAAGCCAAACACATATCAATGTCTTCTGAATGTTATTCACCGGACTGATTGTTTGACATTTGGTGTTCAAGCTTTACAAAACAAGTTCTCTTGTCCAAATGTGCAGAAGAGCAATGCAACTCTGTCCTCTAGTGGAGAAAGAGGAGGATGCTTAAAGAGTACACCATACCTGTCACATCCCAATCGTTTATGCAATTCAATGAATTTAGTAAAAAAGGGAACGTTTAAAAAACAAATGTTTGATTTGTGAAAGAAACTATTTCTTTACGTTAAAAAAGGTGTATTGCATGTTTACTTAAGTGTTCACTGATTCTGCAAATTCTCCAAACAAATAACATTTTTCTTGGAGTGATCTTACAATCTATTTCATCCAAATACAAAGCCAAGAATCACTTCACCCATACATGAAGCCTCTTATGAAAATCTCCAGTCATTACCACGTATCCCATCATAGGATGTGTTAGTTTGCTATAAGTAAGGAGGATTTAGATTAGCGGCCAGTGCTTGACAGATCTTATCAGTACTGCACCAGCAGAGGGAGCCGTGCACAATGACACTTGTGCTTTGTTAAGCTAACCTCAAACTGATCCATCTTAACTGGATGAGATCACGATGACCTCACCGCTGGGACAACAGCAGCATGATCACCACAACAGCTCTTTCTTGGTTGTGACCGGCCTTTGTTTCTGTAACGACTCATATCAAACATAGTCATGGCCACAATGACACATTTATACGTACGCTCAAGTCGCCATGCATAAGCTTTAAGAGATTAAATATTATTAAAGGTAATAGATATGGACTGAAAAACACTAAACTGTTCATTTTAATAATTTTACATCAGCAATTGCTAACCTTAGCATTTCTATCAATATTCAAGACCGGCTATAGCATAAACAATCCAAATGGGTTTCTATAAATTTATGACTGACTTCAAAACCACACCAGGCATTTAGCAGTTCGTCCTATAAATCAACTATATATTGTTCTAATATAGTTAATGCAACCCACACTGAGAGTAAATCTGAATAGATGCCAACCTAAACAACATTGTCATTCTTAACAATCTCATAAATGGAGCACCACTGATTTTTATTTAAAAAAAAGAAAAAGTTATTGTTTTCTTTCGCAGAACATAGAAAGACATTTTGAAGAATGTTGGGAACTGGCAACCACTCACTTGCATTGGTTTTGATTTCATGTTGTTCTGTTACCATCTTTAAAACATATTCTTCTCAAAAAGACTGAAAGTCATACAGGTTTGTGAGTAAATCATGATATTAATTCAAAGAAACTCCCAAGGGTAAATCCCAAAACACTAGTTTAGAGACAATATTTTATACAGATAGTCAAATATTGCACCTGTTTTTAAAAAACAGTAAGAGCTTTGCATTGTATTGTAAAATTTTTGGGGTTTTCCTTAGCATTGGGTCCGAATGTTTATATTTGATCTAACACTGGTTTAAAACACCCTAACATTTAAGGATAAAAGTAACGTAATGTTACTTTACAACCCAATGAACCAACGCTGGCTTCAAAAAAACTCAGCATTTTTAAAGAGTATCATTCACATTTCTTTTCATTTGAGAGTGAAACATGACATGGACCAGATCAGTGAAAACAGATCAGGCAGATTAGAGATCAGTAAGTGTATGTATAGGTTAAAGCAGATTCTATTTACATCCTATAGAAGACATACAGACAGAGAGAGCGCGAGACAGAGCAAATTGTATGATTCAACACTGTTCTTTTATGTTCCTTTAAGTGCAGCCCATATAAATGAAGGCAATCCATTGATAAAGTGTCTATCACATTTCAAATGTATGGAGACTATGCACTCTCCTACATTACATAGGGTTTCCAGTTTCTCTTATAATTGCCGGGCCTAAGACTTCAGTTCAGTAAGTAGGTTCTGGATCAGTGCTCTGTATAATCAGAGACTGTGGTAAGATTCGCGAGCAGTATAGTCAGTCTGGGGGCATAGGCTTTCCCTCCCGCCCCGAGAGCCGGCCTGCACAGACACACACCTGTGAGACCGGAGCACAAAAATGCACCAAGGTGAGCGACCACAAAACCGTCATTCAGCCCAGGGCAAATGAGAAAAGTGTCATTCTTGCACTCTCTTAACTAAAAATCTCTGTGTACTGTTGTTAAGACATGTCAAACTGAGTCACGGTATAATTTGGAAAGTTTTCTGATTTACGCACACAGTGCTTAAAGTGCAAAATCTGCATAACTTCACTGCATACCCTAACATTATCAGAGCTTAAGTTATTACTCTCCAGACATTTGTGCGCTGACAAAGAATCCACGTTGACACTTTCACATCTTGGAAAATCGCAAATCTGTTTCGCCAATTTCACAAAGAAATGCGATGCTTGCAGTCTCCAAAAAGAATACAATGTTGTGAGCGGTCGCCAAGGTGTTCTTAAGTTTCATAATATGTTATGTAGACTTGGACGAGCAGTGCTATAAGGTTGCTAAGATGTTCTTAGCGTTTCTTTTTCCAACAGGCTCAAGTCAAGAGCATTATACAAGACACTATAATGTCGATCGATCGGAGCATCCCTAGTATATGTCCTTTATTTCAGTAGTTCTCAAACTGAACCCAAGAACGACCCAGGGGGTCCCTAGATTACTTGGCATTTCATAAAAATTAGGAAATTTGAAATGAATGAAATAAAAATAAAATAAGTTTCATACATTTTATGCAATCAAACATCAGAAAATTAGACCACCAACCCAAATAATTGATAGACCAGCATTAACTAACTAATCATGATTTTAACATAATTCTGAGTTGGAGAACCATGCCGTGGTTCTCTTGTTCATTAAATGTTTTGTAAACCTAAAGGTTTAATAGCCCAAAATATAAGTTGAACGTTATGGATGAACTGAAAATTTTTGTCCAACAAGGCTGAAACAGTATGTTGTGATGATGCATTCACACACAGCATCAATGATCATTGTCCGCACTTCTATATAATATTAACACAACGTGAATGAATCTTAGTGTCTGTCAAACAATGGTATTTCTAACAGCGTTCTTCGAGACGTGTCAACACAAAGAGACAAATACAGCACAGCTCCAGGGTCAGAGGAGAAGCAAGAGAGAGAAAGAGAGACACTGACGCCTACAGCGACAGTTCTCAAAAACCTGCTGTTTATTAATGGCTAAGTCTCATTTCTCTTGCCTACTGCCTGCTAAGAGCAATCCACAATGCATGGATCCATCCCATAATACTACTGAACCGCAGTGGCTGTAATGGCTGCGCTCAGATAAAGAATGCTGCTGTTCTCTTGTGTCCGTGAGTCTGAATATGGGACAGTAGCTTTCTGCACCAATTAACCTGAAAGCAAAGCCAAACACTGATGGTCCTGATGAAGATGTGAAGACAGACTTGTGTAACAAACTCAACATCATCATGAAATTCACAAAAGCAATCTGACACTTACTAGCGTTTTTATACCACAACTACATTCATCTACATAACAACATAGACTAGGAAGCATCGCCCACATGCCAAGCAGAAGACATGTACCTTTAAGACCAAAACCAACCACATGCATCTTCTGCCTTCACGATCTCAAGAAGGTTTTAGGTTTCAGGTGATCGAATTCCCCAATAGAGAGAGAGAGAGAAAGAGAGAGAGAGAGAGAGAGATAAAATAAAGAGAGAGAGAGATAAAATAAAGAGAGAGAGAGATAAAATAAAGAGAGAGAGAGAGAAAATAAAGAGAGAGAGAGAGAGAGAGAGAGAGAGAGAGAGAGAGAGGGAGAGAGAGAGAGGAGAGAGAAAATAAAGAGTGAGAGGAGAGAGAGAGAGAGAAAATAAAGAGTGGAGAGAGAGAGAGAGAGAGAGAGAGAGAGAGAGAGAGAGTGAGAGAGAGAGAGAGAGTGAGAGAGAGAGAGAGAGAGAGAGAGAGAGAGAGAGAGAGAGAGAGAAGAGAGAGAGAGAGAGAGGAGAGAGAGAGAGAGAGGAGAGAGAGAGAGAGAGAGAGAGAGAGAGAGAGGAAGAGAGAGAGAGAGAGAGAGAGAGAGAAAATAAAAGAGAGAGAGAGAGAAAATAAAGAGAGAAAATAAAGAGAGAGAGAGAGAGAGAGAGAGAGAGAGAGAGAGAGAGAGAAAATTAAGAGAGAGAGAGAGAGAGAGCCGAGAGAGAGAAAGGAGATCCATCACATTGACACAAGCCACCAATTCCTAAAATTGTAAAAATGACACAGCAAAGTCTCACAAGTTATTGAACACTGAAATGGGATAGATCTTCGTACTGGAAACGGAAAAAACAACCATTTGCATCCAATTAACATTGTAAACACACAGAGACATACATATATACATATATATATATATATATATATATATATATATATACTATATATATATATACACAAAACAATCATTGTTCCAGGCCTAGAGTTCCTAATTTTGTCCGATAAATAAGATTAAAATCAAATATATTACTACATGTTAATGTCAATGCACAATACACTCATCATCAATAACTTCTAAAATACAGATCATGGATTCGTTATAGTCGTAGTTGTGATTTTAATGGATTGATTCCCATTGTTTTCCATTTGTATTGACGTAGCTTAACAACACATACAATGGTAACTATATTGAAAGCATTGTAAATGTGTTGGCGAGTTTGTTAATGACTATTCTTAAAACTATTTGCATGCCAATGTTAACAGTTAAACGTTGTGGTATCCAAATCTTGGCCATGTGGTTAGAGAGTTTCACCAAAGGGTTGTGGGTTCCAGTCTTGGCAATATCATGACATAGGTGCCCTTGAGCAGAGCACCGTACCCCCAACTCGACTCAGGACGCCGCAGCAAAGTTGGCTGTGTGTGTGTGTCCACCCCTGTGGGTGTGTGTCAACCCCTGTGGGTGTGAGTCAACTCCACTGGGTGTGAGTTCACTCATGTGGATGTGTTCACTGCTCTGTGTGTGTGTGTGTGTTGTTTGTGTGCGCGTGTGTGTGTACGTGCGTGTTCACCACTGTGTGTGTGTGTGTGTGTGTGTTCACTGCTGTATGTGTGTTCACTTCTGTGTGTGTGTGACCACTGCTGTGTGTGTGTGGTAACTCCTGTGTGTATGTGTGTGATTGTTCACTCCTGTGTGTGTGTGTGTGTGTGTTCACTTCTGTGTGTTTATTTGTACACTACTGTGTGTATGTGTTCATTACTGTGTGTGTGTGTGCGCGTGCGTGCGTGTGTTCACCACTGTGTGCATGCGTGTGTGCGCGTGCGTGCGTGCACTCTTGATGGGTTAAACGCAGAGCACAAATTCTAAGTGTGGGTCACCTGGCTGGATGTCGCGTGACAGGTGACACATAAAGTCGAGTCCTCATTGTAAGATGAAGCTCCCCATCACACACACACACACACACACACACACACACACACACACACACACACACACACACACACACACACACACACACACACACACCTATGGATCCCATGAATGAGTCTCACCGAGGTATTTGATGTCAAAGCCCTGCGGAGGTTTGAGGGACCTCCTCATCCAAGCCTCTCTGAGCACCTCCAGGTGATCTTCCTTCCCCTGGATCAGCAGCACATGCTCGTCAATCCAGCCCAGGAAGAACACCTCGGCGATGGCGTCCGCCACCATCTTATTCCAGAAATACTTCATGTTCAGCGACTTAAAGTCGGCGAAGATCTCGTAGCCGGTGTGATGACGCGGCGGCTCCTCGCTCTCCGTCACCGCGGGCGCTTCCTCCGACGCGACGCGCGACAGCACGATGGCCAGCGAGTGCGGCGCGATCTGCAGGAACGGCTCCATCGATCCTGCGTGACGCGATCGACGCGAATAAGGCGATTGTTCGGGCGATTAATCGATACGATCGAGCGAGCGCGCGCGCCAGACAAAAGAGCGTTCGCGCGCTAGTTCATCTGAGCCGTCGGTGCGTCTGCGCGAGGCGATGTGATTATAGGAATAAAAACGGCATTATGGCGAAAAACGTGAGGTAAATGTCACTCCTGGTGCTGGGAACAAAGACGCCCGATGACATTTTTAGGAAATAATCCCTAAAATCACGTTATTCTCGGCGTGTGATCCATACCTCACCTTCGGCCGACGCATCAGCACGAGCGCCGCGAACATAACCGAACACACTTCCGGCGCGGACTCGGGATGCCGCCGAACATGGTTTAATAAGACAGGAAGGAAATGTCGTCGGATGGCGTTTTCCTCGCGTTCCTCTCCCGTTGGGATGCGCTGACAGGCCGTTTGATTGACCGTGCGTGTGTCTGAGCAGGTTCTTACCTTGATGCTCCCTACGTAGGGGGTGGCGCCCTCTAGTGACGTAGGACATCAAGTGCTTCCAATGGGAGTCTTGTGGTTTTCTTTTCAAGTGGATTTTGTTGCTTCCTAACATTGGGATGACGTTTCCATGTGGTGCTATTCTTATTATTTCTTATTTCAGGTGAACACAACTTGGTGTTATTTCTACATATGTAAATATACACTATATAGACACTATATAGACACTGTATAGTATTCCTCCCATCCGAATAATCAAAATCAAGTGTTTTCAGTCTAATTTGAATGCATCAACATACTAAGACTGTTGGACAATTCCATGCTCCCAACTTTGTGGGAACAGTTTGGATCTGACCCCATCTGACCCCAAGGTCATGGCACACACTGTAGTGAAGGGATGTGTCGTCAAGTATGGTGTTCCATTCTTGGAATGTGTGCTTCGCATTAATCCCAGCCACTAGGATGGGTAAAATGCACACATAGTAAGTGAACACACACACACTGTGAACACACACACCCGGAGCGGTGGGCAGCGGTGCCCGGGGAGCAGTGGGCAGCGGTGCCCGGGGAGCAGTGGGGGGACGGTGCCTTGCTCAAGGGACTCACCTCAGTCGTGCTATACCCGCTGGTACCGAGTCTCTAACCAGCAACTTTCGGATCACGAGTCCAAGACTCGAACCACCAGGCTGCGACTGCCCCTCTTTTCAACATGACATCAGTGCACATTGCAAGATCCATAAAGACATGGATGACAGATTCTGGTGAGGATGAACTTGTCTGAGTCCTGACTCAATAGAACACCTTTGGGATGAATTAGAGCAGAGACTGAGAGTCAGGCCTTCTCGCCCAACAGCAGTGACCTCACAAATGTTCTTCTGGAAGAATGGTCTAAAATTCCCATAAACACACTCCTGAACCTTGTGGAGAACCTTCCCAGAAGAGTTAAAGCTGTCATAGAGTGGACCAACATCATATTGAACCCTATGGAATAAGAATAGGATGTCACTTTAGTTTATATGCGAGTCAATGCATATGTATATGTTGATGATAAGGTTGACACTTCCACAAAATTACCCATATATGTCAACATTATGATGAAAATGTTTAACAAAGGGTTTTACTAATAACATACATGTCAACATTTGTTGGATACCCCTGTTATGTCTCTAGTTTAAGAGCATTATTTTTGTTTTTAGTGCAGGATTTTCGATAAGTAAGGTCATTTTCAGGAGTCACATCTATAGGCTTTAATTTGCTCATAAACGAATACATAAAAATTAAAACATAGTAATGAGTTTAGGTTTTATAAAGAACCATCCCTTTTCCAATTGTTGGATATTATTGCTTTTGGTTTCTACATTGTAAAAAGTTTGATGCCTCCTATAAACGGTGTATTTTTATCACATCCATTACGCAAGTTTATTTACCTTTTTTAAAATAGAAAACTTGTTTATAGACTGATGTTTATATTTTAAGCTTGATAATTTAATACCATTAACAAAAGTTTTGTATAATATTATAAGTTTGTTCTGTTTACAGGAAAAAATTCAATTCTAAGTGAGTTTTTATGTCACGTCCATAACGCTGGAATTGCCCTAACATCAAGCAGATGTATGTATTTAATGTCTGCATTTTCATCTCTAAGACATCTTGAAGACACTGTTTGCCTATCTGCAATATCTTCAAGACATCTGCCTTGAGATATCATAGACCTCTAGAAGATGTCTGTTGATGTTTATGTGGATGTTGGACGGCTCTTTATAATATATTTATCAGTCCGGATCTTCAGATGTTTAACAGACATCTTAAAGACATACCTGCGCTATCCACATATCATTCCCTTTTTTTAACACAGGGCAAGATCAGCCCAAAATCTTTCTCCATCATCAACGTTATTTCATTTAAAGCACACTTTAAGAATATATAAAGAAAATTTTTTGCAAGTTTATTTCAAAGCTTTATATTTATTCTTGAAAACAAGAAGTTACAAATTATTAATTCTGAAACTGTTTAAGACAATGGATGTCTAAAAAACATCATTTTTGACACATTCCAACCCTTTTTGGTTTTTCATTGTGTTTGTTTATCTGAGGTGGTTTCCCCAACATATTATTTTATAATGTCATGGTAAAACAAAACATTCAGACAAGCAATTACAGCAGCTAGACCGGATTGAGCCACCTTATATGTTACAAACACAAGATATATATTACAGTAAAAAGATTTAGAGATGTCAGTTTGATGGTTTTACCCAGGCTCAGACATGAAAACACGTCTCCGCTGTGCTCTTCAGATCTTCTGTGTCATGGTAGCCGTAGGTGATGTGTAATTTAATGCTTGAGTATGAACAGCATGTTGTTAACCTGACTGCTGACTCCACAATAATTTATCTTTGTTTCATTGAGGATAAGGACAATTGTTATTAAAACCTGCATGCCCAATCCAACGACCAATGGTTGGAATTTTTTTATTGTGTTGTTTGTGGTTTTATTAAGTTTAATATCTCTTGGAAACACATCCTGGCATCTAACATTTAAACAAATGAATATAATAAAATGGGGTTTGCCATGTTTACTTATATTTCATCAAAAGCTGATATCCAATGATTTAAAGTCATAGTTTACCCAAAAGTGTAACATTCTGTGATGAATTACTTGCTCTATAATTGTTCCAAAACCTGTATAACATCCAGACAAGTATTTCTTTGCTTGGGTTAACAGTGTAAGATACTTGGATAAATGCTTGTAACCAAACAGTTCTTGGACCCCATTGACCACATTGGTAGAAAAGATACCCCAGAATTTTTTGCTGTCCTACTTTCATTAAAATATTAATTTGTGTTAACAGAACACAAAAATATAAAATATTGTTCCTACTATGATAGTAAATGGTGTCCAAGAACGGTTTGGTTATAAGCATTTTTCTAAATATCTTTCTCTGCGTCGTTAGAAAAAGAACGTTAACTGATTTGGAACTACTCAAAGGTGAGTAAATGATGACAAAATTTGTATTTTTTGGGCGAACGATCCTTTTAAAGCTCAGGGTTAGACTGGGGTGGTGTAACGTTAGATTTAAATGCAAGCCAAAAGGTATTGTGTGTCATCCTGACCAAACCAAGCAGCTGTAATTCCTTTAGTTTTATTTGTTTTAAAGAATGAGAGCCACATAAAGAAAACAATAGGACTTATAACCAAGGAAAAAAATTCTTTCCAACTCCTTTGCAGTGTCAGAAATGTGACACCCAACAGTGTAATCGGTGAATGTAAGGTAGACTACAGAACAATATATATAGATCCTTGGAGTTATCAGATTTCAAAATAAATATAAATGAGTACTTAAATAATTCTGTTTGGATGATTGACAGATCATTCATCAATTTATGTTCTTGTTATGTTTCTTTTTGTTATACTTGTGTTTTATACATGTGTTACTATACTTTCTATACTATACTATACTACTTTGTGTTTTTTAAGATACATGCTCCTATATGTGTAAAATTGTTTTAATATTATATTATACAAAGTATCTTGTAAATAATGTAATAAAACGAAGAAACTTCTATCATAAAATATGCAGTTTCTGCCAGTCACCAGATGAGACCACCTTGATCTAGATATTGACGAGGGTGGCACAAAAAAAAACACTTAAAGGCGGGGTAACTGATTTTTGACAGGATTGTGCCCTGAGACATCATCGCTCTTTCTCCAGTTTTTCTAATGCCTGCTTTGTCTTTTTACGCCCCCTCACTGCAGTTTGTTTTGTTGCTTGGTCTCACTTTTCTTAAGCATTTTCAAAAATCGTTCACCCCATCTTTTTTGTCATGTTTATTGCAGTCCTATGCCATGCTTATTTGAAGTCCTATGTGCATACGTTTAACATGTATAAACAAGACAAGTTATTTTTTTATGTCGTGTAGAGTAAAACCCAACCTTTGGCCAATTACATGGCACGTCTTAAAAACATGCCGGAAACAGTTAATCACAATACACAACAGCTCCATCACAATAAATTTAATATTTTTTTAACAGCTAGTGTGATGTTAGTGGAATAGTTTAACCACTAAATGTGTGCAAGTCACAAAATCATAATCACGGACAGGTTAGACAGTTAAACAGTGGTGATATCAGGAGTTGATTAGATAAAAAAACTGAAGCAGGCCATCATTTGTGCCTTTTGCAACAAACTTGCAATCAACAATCACTCCTTTACAACAAGCTATCAACTAAAATTCATAATATTGCATGTATGAGTTCTTATCACTAAGGTGTAAACATGTTCTCCAAGGAATGTTTAGCCTTCATCATCAATGGTTACCAAGGCAAACCTAGAATCGGGTCTCTTCTTCATGCGGCTTCTATCGAAGTATCTCCATTTCGGCCCTGAGGCTGACAAATCATAATAGACACTGTTACCTTTTATACTGTCTTTTACAATTTTAGCTAGTATAAGCAATTACAAAAATACATGTTTTTAAAAATCAAAATGTTTAAGTTGTTTGTAATCATTGAATGATCAAATAAGGATCACAGCTATATGATTTTGATGATGACATAAATGCTTTGGAAGTTATTTATAATAAATATTTAGTCAAACTACCTTGACAAAGATGCGGGAGGGAAGAAAGCGTCTCAGCATTTGACTGGACATGTTTGGAAAACGCAGCAGGTTGATGTTAAGCTGCGGGAGGAGCTGATATCCGGCCATCAGGGGATAAAAATTATACAACATCTCCTGCTCGGTTCCTGGTAATATCCTCATGCGCACCTACAGATGGACACTTGTGTTATGTTTAAGCTTAGTTGCTTCCGTCAGTTGCTTGAATTGTTCTCCAATCTTTCACACAGACACACTTGTTTTAAAGTATTCAGAAAGTTATATTCTGACCTGTTTGAGTCCACTAAACATGAACGCATCGCTTGGCTCCACACTAATCTCCACATCCTGAACCAGCCCGGTCCGATTCTCCAGATGAAACTTGACAGGTAAAGACTCACGTACCCGACCATACGATGGCAACTCTACAGAACAGAGACTAGAATGAATACGAACAAGTATTGAGAGAACTCAAGACGGATTGATTTCCTCTTAACATTAGACTGACCTGCGTGCACATACAAAGGGATGTTTTCCACCATCACATGTGGGAGGGTGATGATGGTTTTGACCACTGATGTCTCAGAAAGTGCTGACTTCCTGAAAATAAAATATAATGCTTATTTATAACGTCACTTAATCGGTCATTTTATTCACATTTATGCATCTGGCAGACACTTTAATCCAAAGTGACTTACATTGCATTATAGTATGTGCAAGTATGTGCAATTTCTGGAATATAAAAACCATGACCTTGCTCTTACGTCTAGTCAAAATAAATGCGTTTTAATGATTTAAGAAGTTCTATTGTTGACCTCTTTGTTCACTTAATAAAATTAACCACAAATTAAAATGATCACTTATATGGAGTTGAGAAAATCACCTCTTCCAGGAGATGATGTACTGTCCAGAGGCCACGGTGCTGGTGCCGTTCTGAACCGGAGGACACTTGAGCAGGAAACACTCGCTGGCACATTCGCCGGTCTGCAGTGTCACTGACCACACACACAAACAATCCCATTAGCATCATAATGCAATCGATCTGGCTTGGATAGATAAATGGTGTTGCATGGCAATGAAAGGGACAGTAAGAATCACCTCCTTCCACTTGACTTTGGGGCTGATCGATCGCAGTCATACTGGAGACCAGCTGCACGTCACTGTTCACCAGCTCGATCGGCCATGGAGAAGCACTTAAAATGTCCATCATCAACAGAAACGGAACATCCACGTACACGCGGTCCAAATGCTCAAACTGATCATCAACAAACAAACAAATCTGAGCTTTTGCACTTCAGATGGGTATATATAAAATGTTCATGTGTACACTCTCACCTTATTGGACACAAACTTCATGGCCACTTCAAAGGGAACAACGCTTTCAACGGTAACAGTTTCATCCTAGTAAATGCGACATTGTGAATAAACTGAACAACAACATTTTGAAATTCTAACAGAGGGGTTGTATGCCACGACCTGGTTACATACTTTGTGACACTTGCAGATGATGTCCTTGCCTTCCACCGTGGCACCCACAGAATAGGCGACGTGGAACAGGAATATTCTAGATCCAGTGCTCACGCAGCGTATGTAGAGGTTCTTCACAATCTGATATACAATACAACATTGACTACTATGAGTCTTATTGGTCAATGCTGCATTGGTAAGCAGGGCAAGCTTTTCATCTGTGTCCTCATCTCCTCTCTTATCACAGACATGTGTCGTAACATCGTACCTTCTGTCCAGGCTGTAGGTCTCCAATGGGAATGTCTGGAAGCAGGGCAGGGTGAGAGTCATCACAGATCTCAGAGCTGTTTAGTGTTATTTGAGTAGTCTGTGTGAGGTTAGCATCCTGACCTGATAACAAAATACACACAGTCACATTTTTTCTGTTATCTTATTCTGTTCCTGTAAAGAAAAGTTATATTAGGACCAATGTTTTCAATTCCCACCTGGTTTGAGGCCAGCAGTGAGCTTTATGTCTTTGGCTACGGTATCCTCCTCTGATTGGATGGTGACGGTCATGCAGTACATCTCATTGGTTAATGCTGGAGGCTCGTGGGTTAGCTGCACTGATATTTTGGGCACTCTGGAGATGATCCTGAAGAGAATGATGGGAAGGTTTTACATTTTCTTATTCTGATCCTGTTAGATATGGAGTTTGGTTGAACCTACATTGTGCTGGACTGTACTGACACTGTGTCCCAGTCCAAATGCTTCTCTGGGAGGCGAGTCCTTCTCTTAAAGGAACGGGATGCCTGCAGAGCCTCATGGGAGGAGGCTGCATCCCCCCATCCACCCCGCCAGTTTAGATACACGTAACGTCCTGTCTCTCGGCCTAACATAAGTCCAACAGCTGTAATCTGAAGTAGGGAAATGAAAACATATGAACAAGGAAATATCAGAGCACCAAACGTGACTTATATAATGAATACATGTATATTTTACCTCTATCTTCTTTCCAACATCTTCCGTTTTGGCCACAAATTTAAAGCAGTATTTGCGGGTTTTACGGGGGACGAGACACATGTTCTCCTGGGTGGACGGTTCAAGAATATCTTTTCCTTTTGAAGCATCCTCGAGCAAGCAGTACTGATTATACTCCTGCGATCCAAGCGTTGAATAACAAGTTAATGATGTCATCACAGGTATTGAGAGGTGTGTGTGAGCGTCAGCTGTGCTGTACCTGGTTGCTGAGGCTGATGCAGAGCTTTGAGAAGCGCACAGGATGAGGGCAGTCGGCTCTCACATACACCTGCAGCTGGACGGGTTCATCTATGTGGAAACTGGGGGACACAAACTTGGCTTTGCACTGAACTGAAATAATAAACAAATATTCATTATTACATTTGAGATACTATCAGCCGACATAAAAATACACATATATAACCTTACACATCTTTATACTGCATAAAACAAATACTCACTTATCCTCTTAGTTACCCAATACTTCCCAGCCAAAATCTTAAAACGGATTGTTTAACTTAAAATGAATATTCATTTATCATTTACTTATACTCTTGTCATCTTAAGTCTGCAAGATGCAGAATAAGATATTTTGAAAAATCTTGTTTCCTATTGACCTAAGATGGAATCTATTCCCATTGTCTATAAGGATACTGTACAATGTTTTTGACTGATTTTTTTTTTAACTTGCAGTACATTTGGCTACAAAATTATGACGTCTATAATTTCATTGCAAAATCTTATCATGACAGTAATCCTAATATGAAGTTAATGTTATTTGATTTTAATTTCTGAAAACAAATGACAAGGTACCACAGACCCTTCAAATGCTGTTTGTGTCAAAATCTTTCTTCAAAAACACTGAAAGTGAATCCAAGCGCTCACCAAAGGGCACATAGTCCTGGACATCAATGGTGAACTCATTACTGCCAGGCAGAGAGGCTCGGTCGCACCAAAGAGACTGAGCATTCTTCACCGAGACTGGGTCACATTCTGGTTCAGGTTCTGGGACTTCATTCTGACAATTTGTGAAATACACAGATCTCTTTAATTTTTTTAATTCGGCAAGAAACCATAAACTTGCACAAACTGTTCACCTCTACTAAAACAAGATAATACATCTACAGCACAATCCTCTTGTCAAACTGACATAAGCTGGCATCCATACAAACCATGAGCACTTTAATCAGATTCTTCTCAATCCTGGACTTCTGTTCTTCAGAGAGAACGGAGGCTAAAAACACACACATGCACGCACACAAACACACATTAGTTACAGTAACATGGGGCGAAGAAAGCTGTATGTTGCTCTGTAATCTGTCATTTGGAATTTACCTCTGCCCACCAGCTCCATGGAATAGGTGATGTAGTCTTTAATTTGACCCATGAGGTACGAGCACTTCAGAGCTGTGCACAGGATAGAGGTGAGCAGAGACCACCAGCGCTCTGTACGGTAGTCACACATGACATAATCCAACAGTCTGCAGAGAACACACAAATAAAAGCACATGTGAGCATACCATTGACTTGACTTATAGATACAGCCCACTACTGCCATGTACTTGCGGGAAAAAATTAAACACTTGTAATTTTTCCCATTTGTTAAGAATTTTACCATTTGAATATTAGAAAAGTGTTTTCCACTATTTTGTCTTGTTTTTTTAACAAATATAAATAAATTTCAATACAACAATTTAATATTTATTGTACCCACTTTTTGGTGGACGCATGACGTGGTATTTCTGTACTCAATACAAATTCCCCATGTACAGCCAAAGGCTTCCGAAAGGAATTTTTCAATTATTCAACCTATCACCATCACATTATGTCAAGAGTTATTTCCTAGCCATTTTCCCGTAAAATCACGCACCAATCAGAGCATTAGCAAATTCCAGACTTTTTCAAAAACAGTTGTTTCTTATTTTTTGTTAATGTGAGTAACCCCAAGACATTCCTGAGATACAAACAAGATGATTGTACACTACAGGTACTTAGATTGACATAATATTAACAGAAACTGCCTGAGATTCCCGTCCTTTAACATCCCCAAAAGGCGAAACAGTTTCAAACAGCTCAATTTAAGATTATTGATACTGGTTGATATATTAACACAAAACAACACAACACACATGATGTCATTTCTTTGAGGTTCCTGTTTAACTTACTTTAATGCTTTTGTGAAATCTTTAGCATGATAATACTCTTCTCCCATCTGAACCACTGGAGAGAGAGAGAGAGAGAGAGAGAGAGAGAGAGAGAGAGAGAGAGAGAGAGAGAGAGAGAGAGAGAGAGAGAGAGAGAGAGAGAGAGAGAGAGAGAGAGAGAGAGAGAGAGAGAGAGAGAGAGAGAGATTGATCAGCACTGAATAACATGTTTCATCATTTAACAAAGAATAGAAAACAAGTGAATGTGTAAGTGTCACTCACTCAGATGGCTCTTCATTCTAGGACACTTATACTTCTTAAACTGAGCAACAGCATTACTCAGAAGGGCTATGATCAGCTCCTGATATCACAAACACATGACTCATTACTTATCTGAACACTACCAGTCAGACCTGCTCAATATTTAACATTTCCCTCATTGAAGAAAAACAGCAGAGTCATATAATATATAATATATATAAATGAGTAGGAATTTTGCAGAATGTTATAAAAATCCCACCGAATGGAGAACATCTCTTTCTTTTATTTGAAGAGCGAGGATGCCCTGTTTCTCCTTCTCAGCATCAGGGGGATCAATACCTAAAGGCGAAAGGTCACAGAAAGAAGATTTAACCCCTATGTAAGACCTTCCAAGTTTGAAAACGAATCCGCTCATGTCAAAATTAGTTATATTTTGCAGTACAATTATGTACAAGTATTTTATTATGTATTAATTCAATCTGAGAGGGTGAATGAGATGCTCTTACTCTGATGTCCCTGTCTCCAGGGTCTCTGTCCATAGAAGTCCAGAGCTCCAGTGGTGGTCTCCAGTGGGTCGGGCGCAGGGTAACTCACACCAGCCTGGAGGAGAACCAGAGGACACAAAATTACTAAAGCACAAATAACAGATAATGCTTGGTGTGAATTGAGACAGCCGTACCTCATGACCGCAGAGATGCAATGCTTGCTGTTTGCGCTCCTGTGCATAGGAAGCAGCCTGCTGGTAGTAGAAGCCTGGGTTCTGCGTCTGGATGGCCGTCAGGCCCAGTTTAATAGCCTCATCAAACAAATCACCAAATGACTGGAACCTAGAAATAAAGAGTGAGATGGAATGAATGAACAAGGTCATTGTATTATGTGCTTGTCGATTCTCTCACAATCCCTTGAAAATCGTGACAACAGCACAAAAGGGCATGTTATGCATATGACATCACTTAACTAAGATTGATGGTTTGTTTTTGTCCAAAAATTTAAAGCTAAGAGAAGTGCATAAGGCAAGGATCATTCTTACTGTTTGGACATCCAAGCGGTGTGTTCAAACGCCAGCTCAGCGCTGCCGATCTTCTTTTTGCACAGGTCGATGTGTTTGCGGAACTGAGCGATTGCGTCCAGAGGGGTGTTGTGCTGAAAGCACAGCCTGCAGATCTACAAGAGATGATCGCCATTAGAGATCCCCCATTGACAAATTGCATCTGACTATGACTATTCTATTTTAAAAAACACATTTCATGACTCATATTACAACACATTTATTCTTAAGTGATGTTTGGTGAGTGTCACAAACAGACCTTGTAGTTGATGAATCCAGCCATAGTTTTGATCTCCAGCATGTTTGTTTCATGAGCTCGAAGTTCATGTACGAGGCTGTATGCAGTCCTGTAATATCTGTTAAACAAAAACAGGACGGTATTAATACAATACAATCACCACCACTTGACGTTTTGAACATATCATTTATAACCCAAGCAGTTCATGACAAAAATAACATGTGCTTAATTACAAAATGATTTACAATTCTAGTTGAATATATTTCAGAATCTCAGTAATATAGTTCTTCTTGTACAAGTTAATGTATGAGATTCTTTGTCACAAAAAAATATATATATATGTGAACGTGTTAGCTATGCCACAATGATCAAGAGAACAACAGCTTTAAAAACAGCTTAAATGCTCATGCCAACTTCGCATTACATGTTTCATCCTTTGTGACAACATTTTTACGATAATAAAATGTTTTTAAAATTGCATTTTCTAATGCAGTGACAAACCTCAAATTCTATTTACCCTGCTATCAAACAGTTATACCCTTAATAAATTTACTGTTGTTGCACTTACTTAAGGGCATTTTGTGTATCTTGCTTAAGTTCACTGAAGAAACCCATCTTAAACTGGTGCCGGACAAACAGTAACTAGGATCAAAACACAAGTATTAGGAAGACAGAGCAAGGCACAATACACATGATACACCAGATGGATGTATATATATATATATATATATATATATATATATATATATATATATATACACACCAAATAAACCATATCAAAATAATCTGATGAGTGTCAGAGCTTGGCAAAAAAATGGTCGATAGAAATTATGTTTTCTAGAGAAAGATCCAGCAGATAAGAATTCTATTAACGTACCTGATGTGTAGTTTTGTTGAGGAACTCTTTGTGAGATTTCACTCTTCTGATCTCATTATAATAGTAAGTCTGTGCATGTTCATAGAAAGCATTCTCCAGCCTGCAGAGAAATAAATACACAAGCCACAAAAATGTAAGCTGTTACATGTTAAACACACAATTATTCAGTCTCATTTAGAAATTGTCATCTCAAATATTTGTATAATTTTTTGTTTAACAATTAAAAATTAAAATACATAAACAAAACATTTATGCTTATTAATTTTTGACTCTAACCTGATGATGTATCCCACCAAGTGATCAGTATGGGGCAGGACAAACAGAGACTTTCCAGAAAGATCACAGGCACCACACATAGAAGAAGCTCTCTCCGAAGCCATCATATCTTCACCTGAAACACAAAATCAAAATGTACTTAATATTTTCATATTGGATCGATCTGAAAAATAAGAAACATTGATTTCACTTGTTACCTGGAGGGAGAGGAGTCTTCTTCTGAATTAAAACAACCGCAACCTTTGTGTTTCGTCCTTGTAAACTTGTTCTGTGGGAAACAGAAATCGTTGAAACATAGATAAAGAAACAAATAAACAAAAAAGTTACACATTTTATAAACAATACCTGACAATTTCTACTTTGGTTGCACATTCCGACTGTTTTTCCTTCCACTGTGGATCGTCCCAGTCCAACTCATAGAAGAGCACGACCAAAGCAGGCACCAGGTTCAGATGTTTGTTCATCCAGCCCGTTTTTAGAATCCCTTTAGGGATGTACCACTCATATGAAGTTCTCTGATATCACAAGAGAGAAAGTTGGTGACCACCATTTGAAAGAACTTTGGATCTTTACATTATTCTCAAAAAATATGAATAACCTTGGTTCTGCACTTTGGATACTCATGGTCTCCTGGTAGGACTTTGAAAGAGATGGGTACTCTGTCTGCTCGTCGGTTTACACAGAAAGCATCCCATACGGCTCTATGGACGGCATTATAAACCACGTCTAGGCCTGTGAGCGCCACAAAGGCCATCGGCCTGCAGCACAGCTCCGGAGGAAGATCCCACTGAGCAGGACTCATGATGCAAACAGACCTGATCCCTGCAAACAAAAGTAACAAAACAATTGAATTGGAGAAGGTTTAGGGAAACATCACAGCATCAGATTCAACATTTCTCTCATTTTGCTAGGAATTCTCAATGTGTCGGTGCATCCCTAATTCAATTAACCTAAGGATTGCATCTTCATGATCAATTGCATTCATCTTAAAGGGACAGTTCACCAAAAAATTTTTATTCTGTTATCATTTATTCACATTTGAGTTATTCAAAGCCTGTGTAAATATCTTTGATGATCACAGAGAAAGATATTTGGAAGAATGCTTGTAATTAAACAGTTGTTGGACCCCACAGACCACCATAGTAGGAAAACATCAAATAAGATATTTTGAAGAATGTAGGGTACAACAAATAATTCCCAAGAACTCGATGACAACATGAAATAAACATAGAGTTCGACTGTTGCTATGTAGATTAATGTTAACTGACAAACAAATTAAACACAAAATCATCATTTTAGCAGTCACTTGACAGCTCATGCTAGTTGCTGTGAAAGCAAGAGCTAATGCTAATAATAAAGTCCACCATAAAACATGGATCTGATCGATATTTGCTATAATAAAGGTTTATTATCTCCATCTTACCTTTAGGATCCAGTTATGTGTTGCTTAATTTTCAGCAATTCTGCTTACATTAAAGTACAGCACTTGTTATTAATTCTAACCCCACCTTCATCAGGACACGTGACCCCCACTGCTTCTTCTTCTTCTTCGGCTGCTCGAGATCATTTCAGGGCGGAAGTGACTCTTTACTGACACCTGTTGGTCTGAACGCTGTATGGTTGCCATCATAAAAATATAGAATATTAATAAAAACAACGATGGTGATAATATAACCAACGATACCAACACAAAAAACACGAATAACAAACTTTCTTAAATGTAATTATTCCTAAATGTATACATTTCACAACAATAAAATGTAAGTGAACAATAAAAGTGAAATAATGTGTGTAAACAAACAATAAAGAAAAAATAAATAAATAAATAAATAAATGCCAGGAAAAGATTAATTCAATTGAATTTATATTAAACAGTGTTTGATATATTTTCACAGCTTTTCTGTTTTTATTTTTCAAAGTATTAACATATTGTTTATTTCTTTTATAAAATGTTCACAATATGGCTTGAATTTTGCCCATTTCATTACATGAAAATGATATTTTATAAGAAAAATGATCAATTGCGTAAGAAAATATGTTGTACTTGTAGAATCATTATTATCTTGCAAAAACAAATATGACGTCACACAATCCTATTTGTATAAATGTTTAGAAAAAAATATAAATAAAATTGACTAAATTGATAAAAAGTTTTGAAAGAAAAGATGAGTTAAAATACCACAAAATTCACAAAAGTCCATTTCTAATTCAAACCGTTTAAATAGTTTTTAACATGATAAATCAATTAAAATAAACCTTGTAATCTTTATTATATATGATAAACTTTATTGTCATTATCAATACTTTCTTCCATTCAATGTGTTTATATTTAGATGACCAACATACTGTTGATATATTTCTAATGTATTTATAACTACATTTGTCTTTAACAACATTAATATAATCGACAAACATCATATCAGATGTCAATATTGGTAGGTCAGTAGTCATGAAATGTGTAGAATTGTCATAAATTAACTTTATTTGAAATTGCATATCAAAATAACAGCGCAATCTTTTGGTTTCACAGGAGTTTTAAATTTTTTTTAGGCATTTAAACCAAAGTAAACCATGTTGAGTCATCTGATTTAAATTTACAAAATTCTATTATCATGCCATACAATACTGAATTTTATTATTATTATATTATTATAATATTATTTTTTATTAATGTGAAAATAATGGTCAACACAAAGTTTACAATGTAACACACAATATAATATTTGAAAAAAAAATCTTAATTATAAATGGAAGAAAACCCGTTTACGTCATTGTTTCGCATGCATCCGTGACGTGTATCGTGTGCGACCGGCGACGGCTGTAGTTCAGTCGCAGGATTCCGCATCAGCTCCGTCTGAGCACCATGGCCGACAAAGCTCAGCTCCAGGAGGCGATCAAAATACAGGGAGAGGTCGTCAGAAAGCTGAAATCAGAGAAAGCGAGTAAAGATCAGGTCAGTGTAAGCTCTTCTGTCGTTTAAATCGTGTGTTTGAAAGCACATGGAGGGGAAACATGGTGACATGTGCTGCCTGTTGTATCTTTCATGTCAGTGATGTTCATAACATTGGCTTTTCAATATGATTTGGTGATTGTGGTCTGCCTGAGAAGAGTTACACGACTGAAGGAACATTATTAAATATTTATTTTATATTACACATGCTTACTGCTGGCCATCTGATGCAATCTGTCAATCATGATGGAGAGGGGAAGTGTGTAAGGGATTGTGCTGTCATCACCATAATAACCATTCCAAAATGTTATTTGCTATACATGTGTAAAAGAGATCAGATGAAAGGACAGTTTATTTTCAGGAATGCACATTTCTACAAAAACTCAAGCATGAGATTATTATTTAACAAAATATGAAATATCCACATAACCTAAGTCAATGCCAGAAACCACTTCAAAAAAGGGACATTTCACCCCAAATGCGAATTACGCTGTTCCAAACCTGTATAAAGTTCTTTGGAAGATATTTGAAAGAATGCCTGTAACCGTTCATGGACCCCACCGACTGCCTCACTAGGAAAAAGTTCTCTGTCCCACATTCTTCAAAATATCTTATTTAGTGTTCAACAGAAAAAAGAATAACTTACAAATTGCAAAGTTATTTTTCCTATTACAGAATTTTATTTCCTTCAAGCCTCTGATTGAAACACTCACAGTTCACACATGTTAAAAAGTAAAGACGAGTCAAAGTAAATGTCAAGTAGGTTTCTGGTATCTTGTGTGGTGTGATAGATGCATGTCGTGAGATATCCGGCAGTTCAGGGATGCAGGTGGATTTTTTTGACGGCCTCCTCTCATGTTTTGCTTCCTCATTGCTGTGATGTCTGGGACCGTAGTGACAGGGTTGCTCATCACTTTTCTCCTGTTCTCCCTGCTTGTTGCCGCGGATACCACCATCATCCTCTGCCTCGCATCACTGCACAACTGGAATACTGCTTCTGCTTGTGGGACGTGATTGGATTTTGTGGGACTGTGTTGTTCTGCTGACTGTGAATCCTGGTGTGTGTCGTGTTTGGACTTTGGGTACATAATGAACACTTTGGGGCTGATCTCCCTGCGCATGTGTGCTGGACTGATGGGACGTCGCACCACCATGCTTCTGCGATCTATACGCTGCTCCTCTGGAATGACGTTATCACAGGTGAAAAGGAGTTTTATTTACTAAGATGTTGAAATAGTGCAAGACTTAGGGTCCTATTTCACTTCGAATAAAAGATATAAAATATAATATTTAGGCACTTTTTATTATTTTTGCATTCTGAAACAATCGAAATGACATTTTTATTTGTGTAATTGAAAACCAAATACTAATATACAATGCTGTTTTGTTTGTTTTAAGATCGATGAAGAAGTTGCCAAACTTTTGGAGCTTAAAGCTAAGCTGGGTGGAGATGAAGGCAAACACACGTTTGTTCTCAAAACAGCCAAGGTAAAACTCCCAATAATGAATGCTTGTGACATTCAGACATGCAAATTAGTTTCGTAAGGCCATGTGCATAACCCAAAGAATCAATTTTCATAGGGGACCAGGGATTATAACCCCAAGCAGATGGCCATAAGAGAGAAGGTTTTCAATATCATCATCAACTGCTTCAAACGTCATGGTGCTGAAACCATTGATACACCTGTCTTTGAACTGAAGGTCTGTTTAATATATACACATCACATCCTTCCTACATGAGTTTAGCAGCTGGGATACATGACACATCTTATTGTGATCGTTCAGGAAACTTTAACAGGAAAGTACGGAGAGGACTCCAAACTCATCTACGATCTGAAGGACCAGGGCGGTGAACTTTTGTCCTTGAGATATGACCTCACTGTATCCTTGACAACATCTGTCATGTTTTTTCTTCTTTCGAGTCAAATTCGCTGTCCGGCTGCATTCAGTTTATTCCTTCATTCTTACGTCAGGTCCCATTTGCTCGCTATCTTGCGATGAACAAGATCACAAACATCAAACGCTACCACATCGCCAAAGTGTACCGTAGAGACAACCCAGCCATGACCCGCGGCAGATACAGAGAGTTTTATCAGTGTGTGAGTACCTGTCTCTAGATTTTTGTTGCTTCTTGAAGTCTCACACTTACACTTAGTCAAACCCTCTTCTTGATGTTTGATGCTACAGGATTTCGACATCGCTGGTCAGTATGACGCGATGATCCCTGACGCTGAGTGTCTTAAGATCGTCTATGAGATCCTGAATGAATTAGATCTTGGAGATTTTTGTATTAAGGTAAGTAGCTGACCTGTGGTCATTTATCATCTGTATACATGAGCTTGAGATGACAATCTGACAAAAATGTTTAGGTGAATGACAGACGAATTCTAGACGGCCTGTTTGCTGTATGCGGCGTTTCCGATGAGAAGTTCCGCACTATCTGTTCCACAGTAGACAAACTGGACAAGGTGAGAGTTGGGTAATGTTTACTATCCTTTTTTAAACGAGAATAAAATTGTAATAGGGTTTTTTTGCAGATGGCCTGGGAGGATGTAAAAAACGAGATGGTAAATGAGAAGGGACTTTCGGAGGATGTGGCCGATCAGATCGGGCAGTTTGTCAGCATGCAAGGTGTGTAAATTTGTCATCAAACCATTTACCATCTGGAGCAGTCTCAATCAACAAATCTGCCGATCTTGGCTCAGTTTGCCTCTGTAATATTCTCTTTAACCTCCAGGTGGAAAGGATCTGGCTGAGCGACTGCTTCAGGATCCCAGACTCTCCAAGAGCAAACAAGCGTGTGCCGGGCTCACAGATATGAAGCAGCTCTTCAGCTATCTGGAGCTCTTCAAGGTTACAGACAAGGTCAGGTCAAGAAGGAGCTCAAGAGTGTTTCACAAAAAAGAAACACAAACTGCTTTAACATTGTTTGTCACAAGGACAGGAAATGTAGCCGCACAGTGCAAACACCTTCGGTTAAACATCACCAAAAACGCTTGGTCGTCATTTGTTGCCCTCTTTGGATTTTAATAACTTTCTTATGCAAAATACTAACAAACAAAGAAGCTATGTTTGATTGTAAATATAATGCAAGAAAATAAAGACTGGGGACATTCTTCAAAATATCTTCTTTGTTGTTATGTAGAAGAAAGTAAATCATACAGGTTTAAAATAAAATCAGGGTGAGTAAATGATGACAGAATTTTAATATTTGGGGAACAACCTATTTGAAGTCAGCACATGATTCAGGTGTCCAGTTAAGCAGCTTGATACGACAAAAGGATTAACTTAGAAAACTTGCTTTTTATGAGCCCTTATAGAAGAAATGCTCACACTATAAAACTTAAGACAGCGTTTTTCCATTTCACTAAATACACTTATAATTTCATCTTCATTATTACGGTCTCGCATCTGTGACGTTTCCAACGAAGCACCACTTGTTCTTTTCGTTTAACACCATTAATTTTTAAATCACTCTCTCTTATTCTCTCTCCTCTAGGTTGTGTTTGATCTCAGCTTGGCTCGAGGTCTGGACTATTACACTGGTGTGATTTATGAGGCGGTGCTTTCCCAGACCTTACCAGCATCGGCGTCCACAGAGCAAAATGGTGCGGTGGCAGGCGATGAGGCGGGCGTGAGTGTTGGCAGCGTGGCCGGCGGAGGACGATACGACGGTCTGGTGGGTATGTTTGACCCCAAGGGAAGGAAAGTGCCATGTGTGGGTGTCAGCATTGGAATTGAGAGGATCTTCTCCATCATGGAGCAGAAAGCGGAGGTGAGACATACTTGATTTCATGAAATTTTACCCTTCCTTAATGGTTTCTAAAAACAGTTAAAGCATTACAGTAGTTGTTTGGGTACGTCTCTTCCAGGCATCTTCAGAGAAAGTAAGAACCACTGACACACAAGTGCTGGTGGCCTCTGCTCAAAAGAATCTTCTTGAAGAAAGACTCAGGCTGACCAATGAGCTTTGGAATGCAGGAATAAAGGTGATATGTTGAAATGTGAATTTTCAGAATTGCGGTTCTCTTTTTCCCTGATTCATTTGTCTCAGTGCTGTGTGTTTGTGTTACAGGCTGAAGTTTTATATAAGAAAAACCCAAAGCTTTTAAGTCAGTTGCAACACTGTGAGGAAAGTGGAATTCCACTTGTTGCTATTTTAGGAGAGCAGGAACTCAAAGACGGAGTCGTCAAACTGCGCAACGTCACTACCCGAGAAGAGGTGAGGTCAAAACCTCTCTTACACCTATTTCACTTCACTTAATGTATAATCTTAAAAAACAATATAAACACATTTTAATGTTGTTTTAAAGGATTTAAGTAATGGTTCTGTCTTGTGTTTTGCAGGTGGATGTGCCCAGGGTCAATCTGATCGAAGAGATCAAACAACGAACTTCATAGTGTAAGAAACGGCCAACGTAGAGGATGGACCAGTGTAGCACACATCATTAACAGTCGTAATGTGTCTGTACTTTGAGGTCTCACATTTAAGATAATAGCCTGTTCCTTTCAAATCAGCTTTGATCAAATCAGATCTCTCAATAAATGAGACACTCAATATCCTGTACTTGCTGTCTTGTGTCATTCTTTTAGCTTTTCATTAATATCAGTCACATTTTAATGCCAAATGGTCAATAGAGTGATCTTTCTCTGTAGGTCATGTGACTATTTTTCAATGCTGGTTACTTTTACACAAACATATTTAAGTACACACATAATTGATTCAAACCTGTTTGACTTTCTTTCCCAGAACACAAAAGATGATAAGTTGGTAACAGCACTAGCACCCTTACACGGCTTTTGTTTAGACAAATAACCATTGCATGTCATTGAGTGCCAGTTTTCAACATTCTTCAGGTATCTTCTTTTGTGCACTGCGGAAGAAAGTCATAAAAACAAGAGTGATTGAAACGAGGGTAAATCATGTCATAAAAAATCCCACAAGTTGTTAGGGTCTATGTTCCAAGATAAACCAAATCTTTGATATCAGTGGTATAAATTTAAAATTAAAAGTTCCTCTATTAATCGTATATAAAGACTGCACAATATAGATGTTAAAGGTTATATGTAACACAACAGGTAAAACAAAAGAAACAGCCAGGACAAGTCAAATTTTTTGGAACTTATTTACTGTACAAATGTCATTTGAAGCCAGAACAGCCCATCAAACAAGGAAACACATAGCACACCATGCAAAGTCAAATCCCGTGAAAAGCAAACAAACCAACAAACAAAACTCAAAACACTCTTGAGTAATAAATTGTGAAAAAAAAGGCATCCAAATATGATGGGGCAGACCGGAAACAACATAGAAATTATTAATATTACATGGTTAAAATATTATAAAACATACAAACGAAACAGTACAAACTTCTTTTATACCAAATTCTTTTCTGTTGAAAAACATGAATTTTACTCTCAACTAATACTTTTCCACACATTTTTCTTTTCAAACTGGAACCATATAGAAACTGTAATACTGAACCTGATAACAGCTGGAACATTAGAAAGCTTGCAGGTTTGAGGCCTTGCACATGGTTTTTAGCACATGCTCGGCGGTGGCCCGGTGGATTTCTCCCTTCATTGCTTGAGCGCTGGTGCCGGGCAGGATCTGGACAAAACCGCAAAAGGGAATGGGAAGCGCCGGGATCAAGACTTTATAGGCGAAGTAAAGGAAGCCGTCGGGCCCGGTGTGATGGTAACGTGCTTCGTACCGGGGCGTTCCGAGTTCGTTCACCTCACAGAACCACTGTAGCTGAGATGCGGCGTCCCGAGGGATCAACCAATCTTTGAGTTTGGTGGTAGGACCGCCGACCGCACGGGTGAAGGGATCGGGGGAAGCGTGGGTTGGGATGTTATAAAGAAATTGCTGAGAGTGATGGTGGGTGATGAAGGGTTTGGAGAGGGGTTTTAGACCGGCTGAGGTAAGTGGGCCTTGGTTCGGTTTAGTTTCCTCGACAGGCTTGGATTTTGCAGAGTGTGACAACCATCTTACGGTGATGCAAATACTGTACTGCTTCTTGAATGCTGAAAAGAATGAATAGTTGAAAAGAGAAAATAAGAATGAAAAATTGAATCAAAATCTGAAATAATTAACATTTCTATTTGTATTTCATTTATTCATATAGAATGTATTTGAAATTTTGAAAATGTATAAATTTATATATATAATTCTTTTGTCAAATGCCGTTTCCCTCACGATATATCCCAACATACCTTGCACCAATATTTTCTTAGCCATGGATGCAGAATAATGGGAAGAGTATTGCACTACAGCCACCACATCTCTCCCTTTAGCCCCGCCCACTTTAAGCACAACATCCTCCACCCCCTCTGAGAACAACTGGAGCACCATCAGCAGTTCAGCTTCGGTCATGTTAGCCGGCAGATCCCCGAGACGCAGCTGTCTCTTCTCCGTGCTCCTGCGCACGGTCAGTCGAACCCCCTCCGACAGACGGTACTGGTTGAGGGTCATAACAGCGGTTAAGGCCGTCGCCTGGTCGCCGTACTTGGCGTAGGCGAAGCCGCGGTTCTGTCCACTGAAATTCATCATGAGACGGAACTCATACAGAATCCCGATGCTCTGAAAGAGCGGGATCAGGCGGTCCTCGTAGACATCACGTGGAATCTGACTGATGAAGACCTCACAGCCCTGGCCTGGAACTGGACCGCTCCAGCCTGATGGAAGACAAAAATATGCAATGATCAAAGAAGATCAAAATGGCAATGTCTCAAGATTAATCCTCTAATAGGGATTATATACATGCATACATATATATCTACATTATTTTACAAGAGTTTCATAATATTATAAAACTGCTGTTGCAGATGTAAGGGACTGCATGTTTTTGTATCTTTTGAATGCAAATGTTGTCAATGTTTAAGCACAGTTGTTGATAGATATCCCAAACAGAATAGTGTACCCAAAAATAATCATTCCTTCATTATCGTCTTTTTATCCAGTTCATGTACAGAACACAAATTATATTTAGAATTTTTTTTTTTTTACCAAAAACCTTAGGGGTAGCAGTTTTCTGTTACCATCATTCTACAGAATAATTTTTTGATCAGCAAAAGAAAGATTAATACAAGACCGAATTCTCATTTTCTGGGGTGAATTATCATTTTAAACTTATTAAAATAAAAGACCTAAATCAAAGAGTTCACCCCAAAATACAAAATTCTGTCATGATTTACTTACCTTTGACTTCCAATTCTGTATAGAGGTCTTTGTTTAGTTAAACATAGATGTATATGCTTATTTGACTCTTATAGTAGAAGAAATTATTTCCTCTGTTAAACTCAAAATGTGTTGATTGTGTTTTGACTCATTTGGAATCAAAAGGAACAATTCTAAAGTGAATAAATAATAAAAAGTGCACTTCCACAATGTAACAGACGTTACTCTATTTTCAAACACTTGCTTTTTAACTTGATATACTATAAAATCCATCTTGTGCATTTATTTATATAAACTTAAGAGAACTCAACTGGTGTTTTAAATACACATTGAATATAAAATTAAATATGCTTTTAACATACTCTGTGTGCTTATGTGTTGCACTTAAAGGGGGGAGGGGTGTCAGTCAGGTCTAGAGGTTACAGAGTTGGACTTGTAAGCAGAAGGTTGCAGGTTCGAATCTCAAGTGTCAGTAGACGATGACTGAAGTGTCCATGAGTAAAACATCTTACCCCTGTTTGCTCTGCAGTCATAATCGGCAACTGCATAATACTTGTAAGTCGCTTTGTATAAAAGTGTAAGGAAACAAACTATCATAGGAAAGATATATTCAAGTGTAGTTCAAATTCTGAATAGAAAGATAGTATGTTTAAAGCGTATTTTAGTTAATATTGATTATGGGGATGGGGGACATATCGGCAATAAATTCTATTTTAAGAATTATCGTTAATTGGTCCAACAAAAATTAGCTTGATATTTTTAGGCCAAAAAAGTGTTATTATTTCTGCCGGCTAAACCACTTCTCATGCTTGCTACTGGCCACTAGGGATTTAATCATCACTTACTTTATGTTTTTTTTGTCAAGCGATATATTTTATGCAAAAAAAGTTGCCCATAAAAATGCATAGTAACCATAATTCAGTTGTTGAGTGTTTTCACTCCTGTATGTGCGTGTGTGTATTCACACTACTGTTTGTGTATGTGTGTTCCCACTCCTGTGTGTTTATGTGTGTTCACACTCATCTCTCTCTCTTTATGTGTTCACACTCATCTGTGTATGTGTGTGTGTTCACTTCTGTGTGTGTGTGTGTGTGTGTTTCCAATTCTCTCTGTGTGTGTGTGTGTTCACTTCTGTGTTTGTGTGTTTTCAATTCTCTCTCTGTGTGTGTGTGTGTGTGTGTGTGTGTTTTCAATTCTCTGTGTGTGTGTGTGTGTGTGTGTGTGTGTGTTTTCAATTCTCTCTGTGTGTGTGTGTGTGTGTGTGTGTTTTCAATTCTCTCTCTGTGTGTGTGTGTGTGTGTGTGTGTGTGTGTGTGTGTGCGTGTTCTCTTCTGTGTGTGCGTGTTCACTACTGTGTGTGCGTGTTCACTACTGTGTGTGAGTTTTCTTTTTTATGATTTAAATGCAGAAACACCAATTCTGACCATCACTCACCGAGGAGTGATCAATCAAATCTATCGGCCAATGAGCAACAAATCCTCTAATGACCAATAATTGAACCCCACAGCTGATTTAAGACCTAACACACAACAGGTGCGTGTGGATGCACACTAGTTAATCACCCCCACCGAGACACTTTTACCCATCAGAGAGATTTATCCTTAAAATCCAGCACCAGAGAGTTTTTTTCAATCCATACCGACCACCGACTCTGATATGCTTTTGCATATACCATTCGAGATAAGAGTTTGAACAGAAGCACGACGACAAGAGTACGAACCCGGAGGAGGACCACCATATCTCCTCTGGCCGTTGACCTGAGTTAAGGTGATGGAGGTCTTGAGCATCCATTCCTCCAAAGATCTGAGTCTCTGCGGGTTTAAAACCTGCAAAGAAAAAACGTTCAGTCAAGTGATGTCATGCATTCAAATTCAAACTCAATGCCATGGAACACTTCAAAGAGAGAGTTATGACAAACAAACACGCTTTGATGTTTATAAATAGAATCTTGAGTTCGTCAATAAAAGGGTGCGCGGGGTTCACCTGGAGCTGCTCTCCTTCCATCGCGTTGCTTGCGTTTGATGAAACGGCGCACCTGTACATTTGGGACGGGGTCACCCAAAGGTCATTAAGATGCAACAATGTAGAGAACTATTGGACACATTTCAGGGGGTGGGGATTCGGAGGACAGAGCTCACATTTCGGAAGAAATGACAGATGTGATGCTGAATCATCATAGCTGGCCTACAGAGTCTAAGATGTTTATTTGCTTTGTATTTTGTTTATAAATGATTGTTTTATACTAGGTGCTACTTGGTATTTTTGGTGAAACATAAGTTTGTTGAAAACTCTAAAAAGTTTGAAGGGAGATCTTGATCTTTGCCAGCAGATGTCAGGCTTGCTTGTGATTCTTTGAGACTTTAGAAATGGTTTGCTTTAAAGAGACATTATTTCCTCTTTAAGATCAGGGCCTGTTAAAACAGGCATTTTTTTTATTATAAACTAAACTCAAACATATTTTACATGTTTTATTCCAAGGGAATTAACGTTTGAACTTGAGACTTAAATGTGTCTAATTTTAGGTGTTTAGGAGACACATCATGCAGCTCCGGATCATGGTGTTAAAGTGTTAATTCACCCCAAAATGAAATTCATGTCATGTATTATTCATCGCCAAGTTGTTCCGAACCTGTAAGCGTTCCTTTGTTCTGAGGAACACACTTAAAGATATTTTGAAGAATGTTAGCTGCTTAGATTTACGAGGCCCCATTGACTTGAAGAGACTTTTGGGTATTTTGTTGATATTAAAAAGAATTTGGGAAGACAAACAAAAATATTTTTTCTACCGTGGTAGCCAAGGTCTTCCCACAAATCTTAGTTGCTGACATTCTTCTAAATATCTTCATTAAATGTATACCGGTCTGGAGCAATTTGAGGTTCACTTATGCATGACACAATTTTCCTTTTAAGGTCTGAACTATCCCTTTAAAATAAAATGTTTTAGCTTGTACACAGATTTGTACACACAAACTTCAGACCCATTAGAAGTCAGGTACACGGTCTGTGAATGTATAATGATGCTGTGCTAGATGAAAGGTAAAAATCCTGTTTGGTTTTCAACAGGTCTGACGTTTTCGCTGGAGTAGATCCGGTCTGCCGTCAGTTGCCTTCACCAACGGTTTTTAATTATCAGGTTGAATTATCCATTGGCATCTTCTCTCTCTGCACCTTTCATTTTTTGCATCGTTCAATTTCCGGGCTGTGAGATGTGCGACTTGTCTTTTGCTGTAGTGTAATTATCGTTTGTTTGCAAGGAAGTGCACACACGTCAACGCCTCTTAATGAGCAGAAGGTCACGTCAGATTGTCACGTATTCTTTGGTCATGATGATAAATGTGTTTTGTGCATGCATGCCGTCTTTTGGTAAATGTGCCCTGCTTGTAAGGTTACATGTGCATTGCTGGTTCTAGTCAACTGAGTTTGTATGTGATGCCAAAACAGTGTAACTGTGTGATTTAATTAGTTGATCATGAGCATAATTAAGTTGTGTTTTCTGAACCTCACGTCTGCCATTGGCTAATTAATTTATAACCTCTTACATCCTAATTTTCAAAGTTCTCACATCCCGATGATGTTTCTCAGGTGCTGATGTGTGGTGCATAGCGACAGCAGTTCCGTTGCTGCGGGGTTGTCATGCACATCTGTGAGTTTGCCCTAAAACGCACACATACGCTCATACCCAGCTCATCCCACCTTGGAATAGGGCTCATCTCAGCCACTGTGTATCCCTAGGCCTTTCCGGAGGATATGCAATCTGTCCGATGTCAAAGCTCATATCATTAGTTCTGTAAACACACAAATACCATCATTTAGGGCATTTTGATGAACTTTGATCTGTTTTCGGGAATTAGGAGTTAAGAGTTGATGCATATGGGTTTATAGCAGTTGGTGATGATAACATAACAGTTTGACCGGGGGATGATGTGCATTTCTAAATTTGTGATATGCAGGGCTGTGTAATCGTCTTTTCATTCAAATAAATGAAGTGTGTCTTTCGAAATTATGAGTTTACATTTTGAAACATTTTTTTTACCATTGTTTTTGCAAATCCAGTGAAATTTGTGACAATATCGAGTGCTCTACACAGAGGCCTTGTGGTATCATCTATATTATCTATTATAAAATGATAAAAGAGATGAAAACTTCAACAGACAACATCCTGAAGACCATATGTTAATGTCTTCTAGATGCTTCCAGATGCTCACCAACCTGCAAAACTAAAATTTTATGTAAAGTCTCTGTATAGTTCTGCATAAAAACATGCTCACTGTATTATAGATAATGACTAAAATATTTAGAAATGTAAACTCATATTTTCTGATGACACTACTGCAGATAATGTAAATACTGACACAAAACATTCAACTAAAGTACCAACAAGCCTTAGACTTTTGCTCAATACATTATATTACGAAAATGTGTCTACTCTTGCATACTTTAAACAACATACTTTTTTTTATTAACCACAACATGTTTAGCCAATTTCAAATTTTTCAAATTTGAATATTTCACTTTGGAATTGTTATGGTGTTGCGGCAAGTTATTGGAACATGCAAGAATAGTGTTTGTGTCCAAGAAATGTTTTTCTGTCGCCACTTCTCAAAAAAACCCATGTTGTCTATCAGTGTTTTATCAAAACCCTCCTTAACTATGTTAAAACCTGCTAAACACCACACTCTGTCCGGTGTAAAATATTTATTATTGCCGAAAGTAAATTAAGTAGGCCGATAAACATTACTCATTTAAATGAAAAGCAATTTGATGCACTTTGCATCTGAACTATTAATTTGCTTTGTTTGTCATACTGTCGCTCACCAGATTTCTGTCCTTCGTACAACATTGAAATTAGTTTTTTTTATCTGTAGCTATTTATTCATCTGTTCATTCATTCATTCATGAGCTAATAAAACAACTTCCATCGTAAGTGCAGGAAGACAACAGCTATCATTTCTTAAAAGCCTATCAGCAGCACAATAAACAGTCAACAGCAGTTGCTTTACAGGCTGGAACAGCTTGCTCGTAGCTTAAAGGGCTCCCTGATGTTTTAACCCTAGAAAAACCTGAGCGTTCTCATGTCTGCAATCCTGCTAAAACTCTCTCAGCAAAGAAAAAGCTTAAAAAAAACATCACTATTATTATAGTTCTTACCATGGGTGTTAAACTTGGTACACAGAATTGAAATGATACCAGCGAGCGAAATCTATTTACCCACACCTCGGTGAATGATATTAACATAACCTATAAAATATACAACAAAGCAACTTCTAAAAAAGAGCGATGTGAGAGGCATCTTGAGAACAGAATAAAGAGATTCAAAGGTGATTTCTTTTAAATGAGGTCGGTGAGCATCAACCAGCCACACTAATATGAATAGCATCAAATTATTTATAGAAATGTAACATTTATTGTGTTGTATTGAGATCTTGGTATTTTAAAATATAAAGACGACAGAGAGAAGCACATCTGTTGTATCCCAGATGATCGGGTTTGAGCCTTCAAATGATCAACATTTATTTACCACTGTGTCTAAACTAATGAAAAATAAAGCCTCAACAAGTGCTGACATTTCTCAGCATCACGGCGTAATGACTTTCAGAACTACTTAAATTCTAAAATTGACACTATTAGAGATAAAATTGTAAAAATTCAGCCGTCAGCTACAGTATTGCATGAGACGGTGTACTTTAAACCCCCTGAGGAACAGTTCCACTTATTCTCTAGTACAGGAGAAGAAGTATTGTGTAAACTTGTTAAATCATCTTAAGCAACGACATTTATGTTAGACCCTATTCCATCTAAACTCCTAAAAGAAGTGCTTCTAGAAGTCAGATCTTCTTATCACTTTTATTAACTCCTCATTGTTATTAGGATAGGTCCCCAAATCCTTCAAACTGGCTGTTTGTAAGCCTCTCTTCAAAACCTACAACTTGACCCCAAAGATTTAGTTAATTATAGTCCAATCTCAAATCTGTTTCTTGTCCAAGGTACTAGAATATTTAGTATCCTGACTATTGTAATCATTTCTTGAGAAAAATTATATCTGTGAGAATTTCCAGTCCGTATTCAGATCGTATCATCGCATCGAGACTACTCTCCTTAGAGTTACAAATGACCTGCTCCTTTCATCCAACTGTGGTTGTATCTCTCTCTATATAAGTGCTCACTATTATTATTTTTCATCATGGAAACGCTGTTTTACTAATCAATGTTGCTCAGCTGCTTTGACGCAATATATTTTGTTTAAAGCGCTATATAAATTTAAAAAATAAGTGGCACATTTTGACTTTATGGTGTGTTTGTTTTGTAGGTGGATTATTGCCTGCTGGGTGTGTTTTTCTAGCATGTGACCATGTGTGCGTGCACGTACGTGTGTGTGTGTGTGTGTGTGTGTGTGTGTGTGTGTGTGTGTGTGTGTGTGTGTGTGTGTGTGTGTGTGTGTAGAATTTGAACAGTAGCAATCAAGGTGAACAGACGTTGCTAATTCAGGTTGCTGATAAAACGTGTCGATGGTCTTTGTCGTGCTTTCATTACTGTTGCAGTGCTGTGTGTCAGTGTTTTCTGAAGCATGCAGGTCAATATTGGTACTAGAGTCTATCTGAAAAGGACATGTTTGTTCTTCCTCCACCTCACCCCTCCTCTCTCACTCGCTCACTAGCTCTCTCTTTCTCGCTCTCTCTCTCTGTAGGTACAGTTGAGTCCAGAGTACTTGTTGATTTTTACTTTTACAATTCAATGGATGATCTTCTCACTTTTTTGATGATGGTGTATAACTGGGGTTTGTCCCTTTTCCTTATTAGGAATTAGCATTTTTCAATTTCACAATATACATGAAATAAAACTTGTTGTACTTACTCAATTAAACATAGACAACAGCTCCATCATTTTATTTAACATAACTTATAAAATAACGTAATAAAATAACTTTTGTAAGACAAATTTTGTGTTAAACTTTTTACTAATTTAATCTCTCTCTCAGAATCACAATAAAATAATGGAGTAAGGGATATAATCTTTTGAATATAATCTAGAAACATCAAGTCAGAACAGATTCATTTTGTTCTCTTTTGGTGTGCTACATATTGTGCAGCTAACACACATCTCTCTCTCTCTCTCTCTCTATCTCTCTCTCTCTCTCTCTCTCTCTCTCTCTCTCTCTCTCTCTCCTCTCTCTCTCTCTCTCTCTCTCTCTCTCTCTCTCTCTCTCTCTCTCTCTCTCTCTCTCTCTCTCTCTCTCTCTCTCTCTCTCTCTCTCTCTCTCTCTCTCTCTCTCTCTCTCTCTCTCTCTCTCTCTCTCTCTCTCTCTCTCTCTCTCTCTCTCTCTCTCTCTCTCTCTCTCTCTCTCTCTCTCTCTCTCTCTCTCTGCTGTGATAGGTGTGATTCCACACAATGAAGTGTGAAGACCTATCGCAAGGAAATGGACAACTTGGACAAAAAACAAGAAGTTCTAGTGGAGAGTTCTCCAAAATCGGTCTGTGGGTGGCAGGTGTGCCATTACTTTTCTCAGCGACTCGTATTTTTTGCCAGGCAGAAAAATCAGATTTCATTAAAGGATTAAAGAATCACATGCAATTTCTGTCACTCTTAGGTTAATCTTGGGTACCTGTCGTGTAGACTCGTGTTGTTCATATAACTAATAAATATTACGTTTCCTTACATTTACAAAATTATTATGAATGAAATGGGGTTATACTTCTCGTTTAAAGCTGTAACCTGAGGATGGGGGAGGGCCTTTTGACTTAGATTTGTAAGTAACCACCTGGTATCAAACCTAAACATTCTAGCAACCATTTTAAAATGGCATGGCTGTGTTAACAGCCACGAAGAACACTTAGCAACTGCAAATCAACTCCCTAACAACCAACCATGAAATGGTTCTTAACCTTTATTTTGAAGGAGATTCGTAGGAAAAACCTGCGGGACATCTACAGAGAGAGTGAGCAGGATTAGGGCTTGAAAACTCACTAAGGATTTTATCCACGGCTGTGGTCAAATAAATATTGCCTCGGGGCAGACAGGATCATGTTGTGACACTTTTCTCATCGTACAGATTCTTAATTTGTGTCCAATATTGAAAAAAACACTCAAATAATTTTTCCTGCTGGCGTTTTTGTGTCTTGCAAAAATCAGCAAAATAAACAACAACTCGTATTAGATGCATACAGTATGAGAAATAATCTTTGAATTTAAGTTTAATTTTCCCCCGAATCCAAAAAAATGTTTGTTGATTCAACCAAATGCTTGTGATTACCCAGACTTTTGAGTGTACGTAGACATAAATAAGAAGATAAAAGAGATTAATCACATCCAGAAAATGTCAGTGCATAATATTTTGTATTAATAAGTACAGACACATACATGCATGTACTTAAAATATATTTCAAATATACATTTAAAATTTTTTCATTTTTAACTATTTGAATAAGAGATGTAAATGTTTTCTTAATATATAAAGTATACATGTATGTGTTTGTGTTTATAAATAAGAAGTAAATAAAACACAGAAATACTCTTTATTATGTAAACACAAACTTTAATTCTTGATGGGATTAATTGTTAAGTTTACTTTTATAAACTAGAAAGTGGGCCAATTTAGTGCTAAGTATACTAACAAGTGCACTACTAGTACATTGATATTAGTATAAATAAAGTATACTTTTTTATGTACTTGACTTTTACTAAGTACACTTATAAAATGAATACTTCTTTTTCTAATGGGTACCTTAGATTTGAAAAGTGAGAGATCATCGCCCATTTTAATTCCACTCACCTGAGTAGTTGGTTGTGTGTTTTTGCATGGTTGCTAGGGTCTTCTAAGTGGTTTTTCTGTGTAGTAACTTTGTATCCCATGTCTTTGTTATTCTGGAAGCACAGTTTATATGTTGTATGTGCATATTTGAGTGGCACAGCCGCATAAAGTTGTTACGCGTGTGACAGGGAGACATTCAAACGGTCCATGAACTAAACACATCTGCCAACTTCCTCTTTTGGCCTTGGGTTATCAAAGCCCTACAGAGTCAGTGATGTATAAAAAATCAGTTCGGAGATTTTCTCTACCTTGGTCTTCTCTTCACAACATGTCGGGAGAAGATCCGAGTAACCTTGGAGATGAGGAAATATATAATTCAGTGGATTTAGTCTGCCTTTAATATACCGTGCACACGAATTTATGCATGAGTATATGCATTTGCGTCAAAAATAGATGGCGAGGGATGAGAATAACGTTGATGATTGCATAGGCCTTTGTGTTTATATGTGTGTGTGTTTAACATGGAGAACTGGTGTAGTGTGAATTGCAGTAATTGCCTTGTTTGTTTTGTTTTGGCTGGTTCTGTGAGCTGGTAAGCCATCGCCTCACTGCCTCTGATTGTTTGTCATTTGCCATTTCAAGTGGAACTAACAAGCGTACAAACCGAATGGGATTGAGAAATTGTGTGTGCGTGCGCGTTTGCAACACTCTGAAGAAATATATTGTCTCTTTTTTCCCCTTCTCTCTCATCAAGCAAAATATTCCTTCCACCTACGGACATTTTAATTTGTTCCAACGTCCACATCTCTGTCAAGCGCTCACAGAGCGGATCATTATGTGCCGGGCGCGTAGAGTGTGTGTTTGCACCAGCGCCTTTGCTTGTGTGACACCTGAGTCACTGGAAGTACATTATCGCTAATGTCCACTTCTGTGAAGTGACCTCATGGATGACCGCTTGGTTGCACCAGCAGTGAGATAAGAGTCTGATAGTGGAGTGCCACAGGAAAAGGTCACAGTCATCGTAAAGCGATGATGAGGTGAGCGAGCAATGAACGGAGAGGAGAAATCGAGAGTGAGAGACGAATGGAAAAGGCATTTTAGATGCACAAGCAAAGATCACAATTCACAAAAAATGGAACGGAACGGAAGGAAAAATTTCTATTGTGTCAAGTTTAAAATATCACTGCGTGTGGCCATAGAGATTTATTATAATCCGGTTTCTCAAGAAATGTATTATTATGGTCCTGACTGTTTGTGCTACAAATATATAGTCTTGGGATATTTTTTAAAACAATAAAATGGATGAGCAATATCAGGGACAAAAATAGGCTCTAGTTTTATTGTTTTGGGCAACCACCTACCACATACTGTAAACCACTCAGAACATCTTAGCAACCACATGGCAACACCTTGACAACTACAAACAACATCTTTAAAGGGAGCATAGGCAGGCTTCCCCCTTTCCCATTGTCTACATCAATATATTTAAAGGTCACTTTATTGATTTGTATAATAAAACACCTTTTGTCTCATTTAAATAATTAAAAGGGAACGTTCACCCAAAATTGACAATTTTGCCATTTACTGGGTTTTGCCATTTTACAGCGAATTGTCATTTTTTAACCTGTATGACTTGGATATTTGTTTTCATGAAAACAAAATGCAAGCGGGTGGCGCCAGTCTCCAACATTTTCCAAAATATCTTTGTGTTCTGCTCATGACACAGTTTTAATATTTGGTTGAATTATCACTTTAAAGACATCTTGATGTCGCCCATCAGACTCACTGATCCTTGGGCCTTCTTTAATAAAATGGATGAACTAGCATCTTGTATTTGAGGAGGACACCAGGAGTTGCCAGCTTGGCTGAAAACAAGAGCGTGCACAGAAAAGGTGAAGACTGGCTGCCCGGCCCTTACAAAACCCCACCAGATGGAAGCACTCAATGTAACGACTTCACAACTGTGACATCATCAGGCCAGCGGCTCTCGGTGACATTTACTCTGATTAGTTAATTTGCCACAATTGTCCGTCCAGAAAACCACCAGCGTCCACACACATGCATGCAGATGACCGCTGCAGTAATCAGCAGAATGTGTATCTACATAAGCTTCGTGATTAAAGCACCAGTTGTTGGACCAAGTCAGACCCCTTGGACAAATCAAATTCTCATTAACGTTTCAATTGCAAGTCTGAAATTGGAACAAGCGGGCAGCTTTGTCATGCCTGTGTTGCCCAGCCAAAAAAACTTCAGCATCTAAAGTTCGAATAGTCTTCTGTTCACACTATCCGATGTTTGGATACTCAGTGTCCATTTGGGATTTCTCGATACGGGGTTTTGTAAACATGTCGAAACTGAATACCCTGTGAACCCTTATGATGAAATCTTGGATGTTGCCATTTGCCTGCTCAACAAGCCTATTTACATTTTTATAAGGTTTCTAAATCTATAATATTTATCATCACAAAATCACCTGAAATCCTTTTGACAACTATTTTTTTAACAAAGGTAGTATTTAAATTTTAGTAAAGTAAACTACATTAACTTTAGTAAATGTTTAGGGTAACTAGTACTTTTATACTGGAGTATATTAAAATAAAGGTACTTTTTCTCCTACTCAAATGAAAAAACTTTAACTTAGCAACATTAGATGGTGTTCCTTCATTACTGACAAATTGTAATAAATCACACACACACACACACACACACACACACACACACACACACACACACACACACACACACACACACACACACACACACACACACACACACACACACACACACACACACAAAGAATAATTTGTTTACTCGATCTCATGTATATACCCTATATGTTCATTATTAATTGTAAACTACATATATGCATAATAACCAATTTGTTGATGATTTAATTTATAATATATAATAATAATAAATGCTTCATATCAATCACTTAAGAAGTAACTAGTAACTACTAGATATACTTTTTTACTCTTAATCAAATTATTAAGATTGTTACTTTTATACTTACTTGAGTAAATATTTCCATTAGTACTTGTTATATTACTCGAGTACAGATGTTGGGTACTTTACCCACCTTTGGTTTTTACAGCACTGATGAATTCACATTTTACAAAACAATGTCTGAAAATTCCAAATTATATTGATCACAATAATATTGTGTGGTATGGTCTATCAAACTCACTTTGTTCTTCCATTCATTATGGTGTTGTGGTTCCCAAGGGCACCAGTACAAAGATGGCATTCTAAAGAATCCTTATGGACATTACAAATATTCTCCTATGACATCACTCTGGAACCCTGATGTTTATGTGTGCGTCGGTCAGGATGGTCAGGGATTTGCCTGGATGCGCAGGAGAAAGCCTGAGCCAATCACAGACGGGGAGATGCATGTAAAATTGTCTGTTTGAGGACAGGATCGAGCTCACAGTGTTGTGGGACAGCTCGGATTCGAGCGTCGGCTCGTGCGCTCTTCTATAATAAACTTGCGCCATATAATGCGCACATTGGCACATGCAGTGCGCATCTTCCCATAGGCGTCTGGCATGCTCGTATATGTCTGAATGACGGATTATCGTTATAGAAACACAGATAGTGAGTACATAGGACGTGATGTTTATTAATGTTGTGTCTGTGCTTGTTTAACCCCTGTGCGCTTTTCGGACACTTTTACGCAGTAGAGAACGTAGAACATTGCTCAAGTTTGGATTTGGATTTTCGGACGCACAGTTTGGGGGGATTCGGTGGTCTTTGTGTATGGATGTAATAGGCGGCGGAGTGACGGACTGAGGGGTCGAGACGGACTCCGCGCATCCCCAAAATAACCGAGCAGCATCACCGTGCGTCCGAGCGCGTGCAGCATTCGCCGAGATGATTCTTCTGGGAATATTCCTCAATCTGTTCTTTATTAAGGGTGAGTCGCACTTTAACACACAAACCCTGATGAACAACATGTGCATTACACGTCATCATGCAAAAGTGTTTAAATCACTTGTGCTGTGCCATGTGGCTTGAACAATAAAAGCATTGCACTTACTTTCCAAAGAAGCCTTGGACACTAATCATCATTTAGACTTTTGTTCATTAATATTTGCATTTTAGACGAATCTGAATAAATCACACAAAAAAAATCCAATATGTGATCATCAGATCATGGGTATGAATTAAAACAGCTCTCTGCATGCTCATTATGTCATGTTAGTTTGAATAATCCTTGCAGGCCAGATCTAAAAATATATTGCATGTTATGAGACATCTGTCACAGTCAATATTTTCCTAATTATACGCACACACACACGCGCGGGCGCGCGCGTACGCACGCACCGATGCGCTTTCGTCGCGCAGCAACCGAACATCAAAGAGATTTGACTTCCGTTCACACCTGCGTGGACACGCTGGAACAGCGCGTGTGTGTTTGTGCGCATGTTTGGCGGGCTCTGATCGACAGGTTTGTTTATTAGCTGCGTTAATGATTGCAGATTTGATGCTCTCACTCGTGCTGCGCGCATCCCTGGGGGTCTCGTCGTATATCAGCCGCTCGAAGCCCCCTGACGGCGATCAAGTGCAACGAGATTGCGACTTTTACGCATTTGCATAAAGACTTTAAAGCAGCTCTCAGACTCATGGCCTTCCGGGCAGGTGTGTGTCCAGGTGTGCTTGGGTCGCTGGCACTTGGGCAGCATCCTCTCGGTTTCCCTGCCAGGGATGCTGAGTGGTCCATGCTCAAATGAGTCTGTGCATTATAAGACACCAACACCAGCACATCTGCGAATTGCATTATTCCTGGAAAAACCAGGAAAGCCGACTCGACAAGGACGTTCCCCCATGTACACCATTTTGTAGCACATTGGCCGAGAACCGCGCGAGACGAGTTAACAGTTCACAAAAGCAGCCTATTCACCATGCTATGAGTTCATCTTTAGGGTTCTGCTGGGGTCGTGTGTGTGTTTTGTTGATAACCGGGATTTGGAAAGGCAAACACGGTGACGGCAGATGGTGTTGGACTCGCTCCTCGACTCAAAGATTCAGGCCAAGCGACAGAATCAGAGTATGTGTGTGTGTGTGTGTGTGTGTGCCGAAACCCGGCTCTGTTCACACATGGCTTTTATGATGATGCTGTAGCCAATTTTCATTAAAGGTGCTGAGCGCAGTGATTTAGCCACGAGGGCCGTCTCAGCATCACATCCCCGCTGGGAACTCTCTCTCCTCCCGGTCTCCCGGATTGTCTTCCGTTTCTCCTCTCTGTCAACCACGAAGGCCCATCCGACCCGGCTCTTTAATGCCGCCGCCATGCTTTGATGCGACGTGTCACCGTAGTGAATAGATACGACGCCCTGACCCACATTCCACAAAACCTTCAATGCAGCAAATAACTGCGTGTGCTGAAGGGCTGCACCGCAAACAAGATCGTGTTTATTGTCAGACTTCCATTTGTTTTCCTTCACATTTTACACCGTCATCCATCAGTCTCCGCTGCTGGAGAAACAAAACCGTTTTAATGGATTTACAGGGTTGATTGTTTGCACTTTTGTCAGAATATAGGGTCTGGGCCCCGAGATGCTGTCATTATCTAATGGATTGTGCAGATTTGTTGCGGTCCGGGCTGTGTGGTCTTTTTTTGATATAGTGGTGCTTGGGTTACCACAGAGGCTCGGACCGCTGTACACATTGATTAGTTAATCATGTTAGATCCGCGCATATCGACAGCCGGAGCCAGTTTACTGTCACAGCTCATAAATAAAGTCACACAAGGATGCTTGGATTTACAGTACATGATCGTCCACACACAAACCTTCACTGTCTGTCTCTCTATTCCTCACGTCTGTATGTATTCTTCACTCCCCTGAACTGTTGAAAGTCTCAGAAAATGCATGAGCCTTTAAGCCTGAATGTGTGTGTCACTGTCACATACTAAATGTGATTTTAGTGTGCGCACACACCCGCGCTTACACACACACACACACACACACACACACACACACACACACACACACACACACACACACACACACACACACACACACACACACACACACACACACACTGAGATCGTAATATCAGGCCAGCATGTGTTTGATTGCCATCAGCCTCCATACTGAGACTGCTTCCTATTGTGTGAGGTGTCTGCTGTCTGTCAATATCTTTACCTTTCTTTCTTTCTTTCTTTCTTTCTTTCTTTCTTTCTTTCTTTCTTTCTTTCTTTCTTTCTTTCTTTCTTTCTTTCTTTCTTTCTTTCTTAAACTCATGATCTTCCTTCCTTCCGTTGTGTTTTTTCTTTGCTACTCCCGCCTTCAATATGTTCTTTTCGCTTTAGAATTTCTGAAATTCTATATATAGGATTTGTAATGAAGAAGCCCACACACTGAAATTTTAAGAGCAAAGCTAAGAAGAATCTGACTGTGTTTATGTAAAATTAACCAGAAAAGTTTTTTAGGATATTTTGTGTCTATTTCTCAACTGATGAAACATAAAATCACACAAAAGCACCAACACATGACATTTAGATAATATTGTTTGAATGCAAAATTAAAAACATGAAGTGCATCATCGGAATCAATAGAACACACATATGACATACTGTATCATTGTTAAAGAGCAAACCATGTAGTAGTATGTGTCAACAGAGAAGTTTGGCTGCCGCGTTAGACGTACTTTCATGCATGGATCATCTCATCATGAGCTTTGGATGGAGGTGCCATTTTGTTGTACGGCAAAGCAAAAGACAGCCTTAAGAGTTGTACAGCCACGAGTTCTCAATCACCACCGGCTTTAAAATGAGGCCCAGTGCAATTACACTGCCCACCTCTTTAGAGAGAGATACCGGGGGGATGGGGGTCAGAGACATGAAACACAAGAAAGAGAAACACATGTCTCATGCTACTACAGGAGTGCAGGGCCTTTCCTGTTGCTGCCTAATGAAAAACAGAGAAATTGCACAGTCCTGTCACAGTTCCCCCTCAGGTCAGCGCGGCTGACAGCGGGGGTCTCTGGAGCTGGTGACGTCTGTCAGGATTTGGCTCTAGAGCGGTGACGGCGCAGAGAGCACCCGTTGTCGAAAAAACAGTGTTGAAACTTTGCCTTGATGTATGAACTTTGTGAATGTAGATTTTACGCTCGTCCGAGTTATCTGTCGTCTTGCAATAGCTGGCCAAGAAATTCCCTTTAGAGAAAAGGTCTCCCACGCTTTATTTTACACATTATTAATTCTGCCTTTAAGTGTAAGTTGAAGGACTTTGATGTTCGGTTTTCCGGCTCTGGCAGTCGGAATGTTTTGTGTGTGTGTTGTGTATGGATATTATATCTGTAATGTGTTTCTGTCAAACTGATGAAAGTATTGAAATTGTAACGTGCCGCTCATAGCCAGGCCTGCGCCTGCGGAAAACTGGGTAAATTTTCGGAATGCACAACGTTTATTTCTGCCGCCCTCTTTCGTGGTTATTAATACATTAATATAGAAATATTTCAGCTCAAAACAGTCTAGTTTTGTTTAATTATAATTCCGCAGATTTAATAAGTCTGCTCCAGCTGATGATTCATTAACACTTTAAACTTAAATAAAACAAATATTTATTATTGACATTTTTATTCCCCCAGGTTCATTTTCCTCCGTGGTGCCGGTGTTTCCGGAGACTTTGGACTGCATAGCAGCTTTACAAGAATGTATGGATAACCCGGAGTGTAATAGGCATTTTCGGCATTTGGAATACTGCGTAGATGAGGAGGCGGTGGTTCCTCTGACTCTGGAGACGCGGCAGGCCTGTGTCGATGCCCAGAACAGCCTCATGCACTATCAACCCCTGCAGGAGTGCAAGTGCCATCGGAGGTCACGGATGGAGCAGCAGTGCCTGAGCGTTTACTGGACCGTGCGTTTTCCGCAGGGTAAGTGTTTACCTTACGCTAACATTTTATAAAGTTCTGATGTGCTGTCCCAGTTTAATTTGTCTTTGATGAATAGTGTGAACTCTATGAAGGTCCAGTGTCTTTCCATATCTGAAACACTGTGCTTGTGTTTTTAGAGAAGATGTGGAATGAAAATCGACCTAATAAATTCCCTAATAAATGTCTTTGGTGTGTGATTTATAAGTGTCTATCGTTTTAAAGAAAATGCTTTATTATAATCTTTCACCCTTGTGCAAGGTTTTTCAGATTTTCCTTTTCGAGTGACTCAAAAAGTAACAAAGAGTAACACACCCAAACACACTTTTTACGATATACTCAAAATACAACCAGTCCTGCCTTTTTTTTAAAAGAATTCAGGTAAACAAACATTTATTTGACTACAATTTTTTTACTATTGCATTCTACGGTGCCTCAGAAATCTCAGTTGCAAACATTCCTCTAAATATCTTCCTTTGTGTTCCAAAGGTTTAGAACAACTTTAGGTTGAGTAATTTTATATTTTTCTGTGACACTATAAGTTTTATATAAAAAAACTGCAAAACAACTTAAATAATTTCAAAGCAACTGGACAACAGGTTTCACAAAAATACATTAACATAAAAGTATCGTGGGACATTTTGTGTTTTTTTCAAGATCATATTGTGATGACTAATCTGTGTTTTATAAAATACTTTATTAAAAACACTAAATAACTATCTTGTTTAAAATACTCGCAATCAAATCTTAATTTATAAGTCAAATCCCAGCCTTTATATCCCAGTGTGTCAGTTTTCCTTAAAAAAAACACAGCATTACCACAGTTAAAAGCATTGTGAAACGTTTCATGTTTCTTTAAAAACCCAATGCGACTCAATGACAAAACTGGTTAAATGTCCTGCATATCTCTCGTAATTTAATATCAAGATAAAAGAGCAGACAGGTGTAAAGAAACAGAAAGCAGAACCGAGTGTATAACTCAAGAGACTCACGCATCAAGAATTCAGTTACATCATTTCGGAAATGACTGCCTTTGTTCCGACGTAATTCATAAATACCGGACTCCTGAATCTCAGCGGATGCCGTTTGTTATGTTCTTTCAGGACATGCCAAAATGTCTTAATGAGAGTGTTGAGTGAGCAAGCAGTGGATTTAGATTTACTCAGTAATGGCGTTTAATGACTGCTCGGTAATGTGTACAAACTGGCAGGCCGGCACAAACCCAGTCAGTTACTAAACAAACGACTGGATCGCTGACAGTGCCATCGTGATTAATCTAGGCCGTTCCTTCATCTGTTCATTACGCCCGGCAGGGCCGATAAATACTTGTAGAAACCACTGTGCGTCTGGTTGCGTATGTCTATGTGTGACGTCAAAGAGATCATCAAGACACGGCTGCGTAAAAGATGGATCTTGCGTCTGTATTCCCTCCCATATGGTTTATTAATATAAAATGTTTTGAATCTCGAAGACGGTTTTCCTCAGCAGGTAATGGAGAGCTGTTGTAAACGCTGAGTAATCCCGGGCATCTCTGAGCACAGAACTCATCATGCGTCTGAGTGCGGCGCAGAGGCCGGAGAGCCCCAAGAGACCCGCAACCCCGGCCTGATCCACAGCCTCGCAAATGAATGCTGTTGGAGCGCTCGCAATTGAAATGTCAAGAGTTCTTCTCTTGTGCGCTGCAAATGCAAAACATCTCATGCTGAATATCAGACGGTTAATTGTGAACGGTGCACACTTGATGCAGCGTCTCTCTAGACTGAAATGTGACGTATGCGATAATAAGGATTTTGCATTTGTGTGTGTGTTAATATGTGTATGTGTTTGGGTTAATGTCCAAAACCATCTCAAAATCTGATTTCAAACATTAATTTCCCTATTTTTCTAATCTTTGACATGGTCGTAATCAGTGAATTTTAAGTATAAGATTATATATTCACAGAATGTTCTATACATTATGTAGCATATATGTAGAAAACAGTATATCACAAAAAAGGACTGGGATTTTATAGGCAGGGTCACACATGTTCTTGAAAATGTTTATGATTCCAACAAACAAGCAAACGGAAGGGATGTCATCTCATGAAAAAGTGTTCTTTCAGGAGTTAAACTGACAAAGATTTAAAAGAAAAAAAAATGTCACATGTTTATTTAAGAAGTAAGGTTTGTAACAACTGGCGGGTGAGCAAAGTATGATTACATTTACATTTTTGGGTAAATTTTTCCTTTAACATATCTCAAACGTTGTATCGCTGGCACTTACTGTGATTGCCTTTCTAAGTTCAATAGCTTTTTTTCGTCAAGAAAAAAAAAAGTTGCTTTGTATAAAAGTGAATGTGTAAAGTGTTATGGTTGACTGCCATTTATAGTTGGAAATCCAGTGAAAATATCAATCTGATCATAAAATTTGAAAGTTTTTTAGTATACTTACAGGACATATGTCAACATTTATTGCTCAAATACCCATGTGAGGTTCCTTTTAATTTTTTATAGCACAACTTTAATTTTAAATGCAGGATTTTTTATCGTCAAGTAAGGGCTATTTTTTCGGATTATCACATCCATAATGCCACAATTAGTTTATAAACAGACATATAAAAGTAATTATATTGTTCTTGGAAGAGGCATCCATTCTTCATTTATTGGATATTATATTCTGGTCCGTACATTTTTATTTACATAAAGTTTGTCAACTCCCGAAAAACAGTGTCCTTTTTTCAGGTGCAGGCAATTCCATGAAAATGTAAACCATTCCAAAGGTTTTTAGTATAACTATAGCACAGATGTCAACAATTGGTTGTCTTATAACCCATTTTATTTACATTTTTAGAGCAATATTTTGTTTTTTGTAGTCAAGTTTTAGGACTGTCACATCCATAACTCTATATTTTGCTAATAATAAAAATGATAAAAATAAAAATATAGTAATTAGTTTATGTTATTGTGTTTTTTGTTATAAAGAGCTATCCCTTGCTCATTTGTTGTATATGTTTGAATCTGGTTTGTACTTTTTAATTCACAGAAATCTTAAGAAGTTTGTTGTCTCCCAGACTATGTCACAGCATATTTTTGTCACATCCATAATGCCGATTAATTTACCTTAAAATATAACAATTGTGCATAGCCTGTTATTTTTCTGATGTTTGTACACTATCAACAAGGGGCTTTGTATAATATAAACAGTTAGTTCAGTTTACTGGTAACCATTATATTCTAAGAGCGTTTTAATGTCATATCCATAACGCATAATGTCACATCAATAATGTTGGAATTGCCCGTATGAGTCCTCTCGGACTGATCCCAGAATCTTAGCATTGCAAGTGCATTGCTCTACCCATTGAGTTACAGGATCATGTTAATTCACGTCCAATATTCTTGAATCAAATAAAAAATAAGTCGTATTAAATAAAGTGCATGCGAACAAGGCGTCCAGTTGGAGGACATATTCAAGCTTGTTTGTGTACGTGTGAGTGTGCTTGAATACTCTTGGCATGTGCAGTCCCTAGGGTTGTATCTTACAAATAGACACGTCTCTATTTTAACTCATCACTTTGATCCAGACTCCTAAATCTGTGGACTGACACATTACCCAATGCACATGCCAAAACACTCTCACTCCAGTCTGAACCCTGCGCATGAATTATTATCAATACAATATCATATAATTCTGTAATTTCATTATCTGCAATTCTGTTAATTGGATGTAATGAGAAGGTAATGATGCTGTTTGGTGAGCTTCATTAGTCTGGAACAATTCAGCATCAATCTGCTCTTAAAATATACTCTTGTGTGTGTTTTATAGGTTTTGATGACATTGAGACGTCCCCGTACGAAGACATTGAACTGGAACTAGTGAGGAACACCGAAACATCCAAACTGGCTTCGATAGTTTCAGGTACTGCACTCAGATCAGCGAGATGACCGAATAAGATCCTTCACAGCTGACTGCACCGTGATGAATTCCTCGCTGTACACTGTTTGTCTTTGAAAGCGTGTCTTTGTTGTATGTGTGGGAAATAAGAGTATGGCACAACATGCCGGCTTGTACAGTGGCCCCTAAAAGTGTTTGGACAAGAAAAGATGTATGAACGTACGAGGGCATCGCAGAACAAATATCGAACAAAGAGCCGCTAGAGCTTTTCTCAGAAGTGTCCCGACTTCTCCGAGCCATTTTTCACTATTGCTTTTGTCCAGCTGGCCTCAAGGTTGTATTTAACGGACTGCGAGGTCAGTTTTCCTCATCACAGGTGTAGTTTATCGTAACTATGAACCCGTTTTACTTACAACAGACACCAAGACATTATCTGAATGGTATTTTGTTGTCGTCTTGAACAGTATGTGTACTGTTGGTTTAGTTTGCCATTATTGTTTTTATGATAATGTCGATGATATGGTGGGATTGTATTTACTTCATGGGGGAATCAAAGATGAAAAAAGTGTGTTTAATTATTTATATAAGTTAAGATATATCACAATATTTAAACATAGATTTTAAATACTTAAAGGTCTGTTAGACGATGTATGTATGATAAAAATGTATTAACAGGAACTCAGTGCATTAAACTTTAAAATGATCATTTAAACTTTTACAATTTTCAAACCTGTTAAATCTTTCACATATTTTATTAAAATTAATTTCTGGAGATTCTTTTTTTTAAATATATGGCTATTATTCCTCCCACGACGAATGTAACTTGGTTATTAACTTTTCCTTTCATTCAACTCACTTCAACCTAAAATCTGCCTTACATTCTCAACTTAAACTATAAGTGAATTTATAAAAATAATGCAATAAAACATTAGAGTATATATTATTTCTTTAGCAAAAAATAAAGGTTTGTGTTACGTTATGATGTATTTAGAATAGTTTTTTCCACAAATATATTTATATTTGGAAAAATAAAAAAATATTTGGAAAAATGTTGATTACTGGAACCTATTCACTTCTATTGCACAAGCTCAAAACCAATGCAAGTCAATAGGTTTCGTACCAACATTCTTCAAAATATCTTCTTTTCAGGAGGATGATAACACTTAAACTGACATATTCTTCTTTCTGTCCTTCAGTGTCCTCTCTCCCTCAGACCGATCAGAACCAGTGTCTGAAAGCAGCTCAGGACTGTGGCTTGTTTGAAAAGTGTGGTTCCCTGCGCTCCGAGTACGCACTAGCATGCACTAAAATCATACCCGGAACAAATCACTGTAACCGACACAAGTGCCATCGAGCTCTGCGACGCTTCCTGGAGCGTGTGCCCGAGGAATACAGCTTCGGCGTCTTATTTTGTCCGTGTTCTGACACTCTCTGCGGGGAGAGGAGAAGAAAAACCATCGTCCCATCCTGTTCCTATGAGGAAAGAGACGGACAACCCAACTGCCTCCATCTGGAGAGTTACTGCCTCAGAGACAACCTGTGCAGGTAAGACATGTGTTTGCTTGTTTGCACTGAATGTAATTACAGTGTAATGTCGGGATGGAAAGGTTATGGTGTTCCCCCTGGACATACAGACGGATGTCTCGAAACCACGGACATATATGAAGATATAAACAGAGTGAATCTTTGAACAGGTTCTTTTGAAACCCTTGTGTCCCATAACGTTCTATTCTCCTTCATGGGTCATGATACATTTTGTATTCTTTGTTTTCGCATAACAACTTGCACTGAATTAATACTGTACATTGACAGCTGAAGTTCAAAGTCCCAAACCTTTGATATTCTCTCTCGATCTAACAGCATACCATCATACTGTATTTTGCCCTTTCCTCTTTGAAGCACTTCTCTTTAATCTTTTTAAGAAACAGATGTTACTGGCAGTTTTGCTTATCTAAGCATCATTACCGCGAATACATCATGCTGAGTAGGATGTCAAAGAGGACAACAGGTCATGTATTATATGCCTGTGTTTTTAGACAAGAATTATTATTAGATCATAACCCTTCACTATGTTAACTTACTTGTAACTTGGTTGGAGGGTTTGTTTCTAATGCTGTTTGTTTTAAAGTGATAGTTCACCCACAAATGAAAATTCCTTTACTCACCTTATTATCAAAACCAAAGAACTTCATTTCTTCTTCAGAACATTTAAGAATATATATTGAAGAAAGTTGGTAGTCAAACAGAGTTGGCACCCACACAAGTTTTTGACAGACACAAAATCAATGCAAGTAAATGTGTGACAGTTGCCAACATTCTTTCTTCCACAGAACATAATAGAAGATATTTCTAAGAAAGTTGTACAGGTTTTAATGACGGGGTAAAGTTTTTATTTTCGAGTTATCTATCACTTGAATATGCATCTGTCGTTAACTAACTCTTATGTTCTTTAAAACCTGAATGACTTTCTATTGTAGAACACAAAGAAGATATTTTGAAGAAAGTTGGTAATCAAACAGCGGTGGTATCAATTTGCTGACACAAAACCAATACAAGTGAATGGGTTCCAGTTCCTAACATTCTTTCTTCTTTAGATCACAAAAGAAAATATTTTGAAGAAAGTCATATAGGTTTTAAGTAACAGGGTGATTAAAAATTGCAGAACTTTCATTTTAGGGTGATTTATCACTTTAATATGCATCTAGTAGTTCACCAAAATTAAAAAGTCATTTAAAAAAATTGACTCACTCAATAGAAGATATTCGGATAAAAATCATATGATGACAACAGATTAAGTGATGCTGAATATTACTTTATTATACATTTTGAAGATGAAGTTCAAAAAAGTATTGTCATTTATTTAGTCTCATGTCATTTAAAACAAGTATTACTTAATTTAGCAGGAACACCAAAAATATTTTGTACAGACATAAAACCAATTCAAATTAATGGTACATCAACATTCATCAAGGTATCTTACTTTGTGTTCTGTGGAAGAAAAACCAAGACAAGAAGGTGATAGATGACACAATGTCAAAGTCCCCAACAACTCAACAGCATCTCCAAATTTTCCACAGTAGTTTAAAGAAAGATTTTTTAGTGTTCGAGCCCTTTATTTGCTTGTGTGGGAAAACACATAAAAATGCTTTTACTGCAAATAGAACGGCACCTTGGGCCAACTCCAAATACAAGAGAATTCCTTAAAATCAGTATCCAATAATATACTTTGTGTGTATACTTAATTTGTCAGAATATGACGTAGATCTGTTTTAATCATCACGTGTCCAAATTTGTCTGCTCGGTCAGGTCGAGATTGGCTGATTTCCAGCAAAACTGTCAACCGTCGTCTCTTTCACCCTCGGGCTGTCTCCGGGACAGTGGAGCCGTGTGTCTCAAGGCCTACACTGGACTCATCGGTGAGAAAGCACCTCACATGACCTTGAGAATGTACACAAACTTAATGAAGAGTTCAGAACGGACAAATCGATACATCACTGCACGATCTGTACTTAAATAATATTGCATTTTTAATGACGCCATGCTCTCATTGAATGACTGAGTGAGCAAAAAGGCAAATGGTAAAAGATGCGGCCCGTGCGAGTGTTTAGGGATCAAGATTGTGTTGTGGGTTTTACTATGAAGGATCCAAATGTGAATCTGTCTTGATTTACCTCATTATAGACACTACAAACATCTATGCTGGTGATGAACATGAGGAAAAAGAACAATAAAAATGACAACCTAAAAGAAAGAATGTTAAAAAAAGAAAAAGAAAAAAGAAAAATCATCTTTCTCGACTTTCTTCTGCAAAACACCAAAGAAGATATTTTGAAGAAGGTCACCGCTGGTCCCCAATCACATGCATCGGTTTTATGTCCATACAATTGAAGTACAGTTAGTGGGGACCAATGGCTTTTGGCTATCAACATTCTTTAAAAATCCTACTTCTGTGTTTTGCAGGAAAAAAGTCAGACAGTTTTCATTTACATCTGCTCACACACAATCTGCTGCATGAGAATGATCGGCAGACAGGTTTTTCATTTCTTTGTTAATTTCTTTACCTGGTGTTAGACAACATGGCAGCAAGTAAATAATACAAGAATGTACATTTTTGTGAAAAGTGTTCCTTTAAGCAAGTGAATGAACAGAACAGACCCGGGGCAATATAATTAAACTGGAGGTGGACAGACTACACTGGATGAAGTTTCTCACAGATGGGGTTTAGACTAATTGGCACAATGTCTCTTCCTCTGACATGCTCCATCTCTCTCTCTCTCTCATCTCCTGTTTTTTTCATTGCTTCCTCTGCAGGCACCATCATGACTCCAAACTACGTGAGTAACAGCAGCACAGAGGTGTCGCAGTGGTGTAATTGTGAAGGAAGTGGGAACCAGTGGCAGGACTGTCTGCGGATCCTGCATATGTTCAACAGTAACATCTGTCTGCGTGAGTACACATCATAATTCACACCCTATTTACTTTCTTAATACATGTAGACACCTAAACATTTCCCAAAGGCTATACATCAAGTTCTTTGTTTTTCTGTGTCATGAAACATCCTGGGATTATGGCAAATAGGAAGTAAAATGGGTTGCTAATGTGATTAACAGGTGTCAAGAAGATCTGTTTTATATTCTGTTTCTTAAATAAATAAGAGATTTTATCAACCAAAAAAAAGATTTTCATACTGTATTTCTGATCTCTATGTATAAATGATGACGCTTATTTCATTTCTCATGTATTTTTTTACTTGAATCTTCAAGTAAACATTTTTACTTTTACTTCACTCTGCAAATGTATTGATTACCTAATAAATAAATAAAATAATAATAAATATGAATCTGTTTAATCTTAATTTAATATATTTAAAATTTGATTGAAACCTGCGATGTGAAATATTGACATATAGGGGTTTCTACTTATAATGCAACTCATATTTAAATAACTTAAAAAACTCAAATAGTATCTCATTATTCCGTGTAATATTTTAGAAAGACGTGCCTGTAAATATTTGCTATTTTGTCAACTTACAGAAATAAAGCTGTATACAAATGCCCGAAAGTTTATGTGCGTGGACCCAACTATATGCTTCAAGAAACGTTATGCATTATAAACCCGGCCTCTTTGCTGACAGGTAATGCGATAGACAGCATGGGAAGCTCCACCCCTCGTCCAGTGGAGAGTACGCCCCTTCCTCCACCTCGGCCCTCCCCACATGTCCAGCCTGATGATCTGAACCTCAACCTGCTGCCTGAACCTGAAATCGTAAGTACTGAATACATTTCCTAACTCCTGCCATTCCAAAAACCACCCAACTCTTTTTCCATATTCAATTCAGATGAATTATTTGGCATTGGTTTACATAAAAACATCAGATAAAGTGTACGGCGTAAACTCCACTTTAAACAGATCTCATTCTGATTCTGTCCGTGGTAGTAGACTTGATTTCAGAAATGAACATCACACCAGTTAGGCCTTGCGGCTAAATTCTTGTATAAAAAAGGGGTTCAGGCGGCTCGTCCGTGTGCACCCAGAGTTGACGGAGCGAACGCACCCGCATACTGATTCATCCCCGATCCCGAACAAATGCGGCTGAACGTGTCGCCTCAGAAACACGCTGACGTGTCGCAGCCCCTCAAGCCTTTACAGTGAACATAAAATCCCATCTCCTGCAATTCATTTGACCTCCAGCGAGTGGGATGCTCAGAGAACTTCATTTATTCAGATTGAGCTGGGGTACGTTTTTGGGGTTGTTCGTCACAGCAGCTCATCCTGAAGGTGACAAATACGTCAATGGATGGATTTTTACCCCATGACCTGTTGAGAGTCGTGAACGTGACCTTATAAAATGTCATGGACGTGTTTATGAATCATTAGACGTGCTTTCTAGAACACAAAGACTTTTCCCAAGCTGACCACTGTAAGGTCGGCCTCAAAGACTGCCACCTTCAATTCAATCAGAAATAATCACAGAACCCACAGGCCTTCAAGAACACAATCATGGGAGGGAATTAAATCTATATTGATTTGCTCTTCCTTTAGTCAGATTATATTGTGCTTTGGAATGAGGGTGTCAGCCTTATTTTTCTTTCATTATGGCCGACTGCCAAACTTTAACAGACTAAATGAGGTTGAGTAGGCAACGTTATGGAATCACATCTTTAATTTGTTGTCAATCCTGTGGTTGTCGTGGTTTGAGCGTTACCGTGAGCTTCGCAAACAGTGACTCGCAGATTGTGCGGTACCGTATTCGTCGAGGACACCTGGAGAAAAGCGTCCGTCAGCAGTCTCATTTCAATGCTCACACAGCTGGTGCATTCAAGCCCAGATGAATGTGACGTACACGCGGACATCATTAGTTCATGGACACTCGCTTTTTCTGTACTCCGTTTAGATTTGAGCCAATCATCTGAGCCGTTGAATGTCATGTGACTGAACCCTATAGAAGCCTCAGGAATTCAGCAATTGGACCTTTAATTTATTTTATTTATTTTGATGAGTGTTCATTTTTTAACATTAACACCGCCTCTTGTCATTGCAGATTCGTGACTTTCTATCGTAAAGCATACAAGAAGATATTTTGAAGAATGTTGGTAACTGGCACCTATATAACTTTTTTCAATTTTTTATATGTATATAATAGAAGCCAATGAGTTCCCCCGCTGTTTGCTTAGCAACATTCTTCAAAATATCTTCTTAAATGTTCTGTGACGAAAGTCATACAGGTTTGAAATGAATAGAAGTAGAGTTACTGGTGACATAAATTACATTTTCGGAAGAACTGTCCCTTTAATTCCCTTCGCCAATACAGTGAGATCGCAAGTATTTGAAAAACGTGGTGAATTGAATGACATTTATTTAAATATACATTTTTATCTACATTTTTATTGTATTTATCTGATTAAATTTTTTTGTAATATATTCTAAATAATTTATAGATAGAACGCATATAATGAATACAATAATTATTTATTAAATTTAGAACAATTTAAGTGTTATATATGGTGCATTTATAAAATATTTTTTTCAAAAAAATGTTACCAGTTTATTTTGTTGCATTACCTAACTACCTCTGGATATTTTTTGTAATAGTACAGCTACACGGGGGGCTTAACTCCAAACTTAGATCTATTTGTAATATCTTGCTTTTCATTTCATGATGACCAATAAGCTTTAAAGGATTTACGGACTGGCACTGTAGGTGATAGCAACCCTTACTTGAATATCTATTGTAAAATGGATTGTCTGTTTGCTGCCCACATAAAAGCGAACCAAATAATCCCCCAGCATCCACGCACGTACTAACTCTATCAAAAAACACGGCTCTGATCTGTGTGTCGTGCGTTTGTGCGTCCTCGCTTTGGACGGCGTTCACATCCTCTGTTCTCAGAACACACAGACCACAGCATTCAGCTTAGAGATAATCTGGGCCTGCAGACAAAAAGGATTCAATTCAGTTTCTACTGTCATTTATTACTCTCTCTCTCTCTCTCTCTCTCTCTCTCTCTCTCTCTCTCTCTCTCTCTCTCTCTCTCTCTCTCTCTCTCTCTCTCTCTCTCTCTCTCTCTCTCTCTCACTCTCTCTCTCTCTCAATAGTGTTTTCCAAATCTCTTCTCTCCAAAAGTCCCTGTCTTTCCTCATCTGTCTCCCTTGATGTGCGTCTCACTTTCTCAACCTGACTGTGTTTCTCTCTCTGAACGGATTAGCTAAAGGTGTTTGCATGCAGCGGCGCGCCAGTCAAACTTCATTAATATTAATATATACAAACCCGTCTGTCTGTCTGTCTCTGTCATTCTCTCTTCTTCTTGTTTATCATTCATTTATAATCCCTTGCAATCTCTCCATTCCCTTTTGATGACGAATATTCAAATGCCAACATTCTAATGCCTAAAGTTGGGTTTCTTTTCTATAGTTCTGGAGATTTAAAGGAAATTTCAGTTCATTTATAAATAAAAAAAATAAAATACTGTATATTAAATTGCCTTTTTAACTTTTATATTGATATTAACTTTCTCATTTATTTGTCTATGAGATCTAGGAGACACAAATCACTTTTTTTCGAAATATTGATAAAAAAAAGATGGTTTAAAACTAAAAAGTTCCGTCGAAGCCCTAACTGAGACATTTGTGAGATTTCTGGAAATCTAGGGGGACATTTGAGACTTGCCGTATAAAATCATTTCATCATTTATTATCCCTCATATCATCTCCGATCTGTCTTGCGTGTTCCTTCTACTTCAGAACCCAAAATAAGATATTTTAAAGAATGTCGGTATTGATCTTGGTCACAAAGGTCGCCATTGACGGCCATTGTATGAATATAAGACATTTCTCAATTTTCAGTCACAGGTTTCAAAGTTGAATAAATTTGTGTTTTTGGTGCTTTTTACTTTAAATCTTCAAGCAAAATGTTTGCAAATAAAAAATTTTTGCAATTCCCTCTCGTGACACCGATAGTGCACAAATGACACTCATCTTCTTTAAACATCTCTCATTTGTGTTTTTTTTCCTAACACCCTCTCGCTCATTTTCCAGGAGGTGGTGGAAAGCGAAGAAGAAGACGAGGAAGAAGAAGAGGAAGACGAAAATGAAACCGGAGGAGGAGGCTTCAACGTCATCCCTCCCTTCTCGGAGAAGGTGACAGTCACTAATTTGGGCTCGGAGGCGGGGAGGGTCCACAGCCGAGCCGCCAGCCTCACCCAGTCTCACATCCTGCTTGCGATCCTGCTTCTGATTGCCCTCAGCTGGGGGTAGAAACCTTGCACACCTTCTCACACACACACACACACACACGCACACGCACAAGCACACGCACACGCACACGCACACGCACACGCACACACACACACACACACACACACACACACACACACACACACACACACACACACACACACACACACACACACACACATTTTCACATCAGACTCTGTTATTGAGAGACAAGTGAAACGTTGCATAGCGTCGAAGAGATCGAAGCAAGGAAAAAACTCTTCTGTCCTTCTTTCCGTCTTTTATTCATTTCTTATCTCCTGAGGATGAGACTCTGCTATACATGTAGGTGCTTGCTCATAAGGGAATCACTTTTTTCAATCGGATCATTCGAGATTCTAGACTCATCAGACTGACGATGACGATCTGATCATGTGATGTATCATATAATGCTTCAATGGACGGATAAATCCGAGACTCGCTACTTGGCTTTCCCTAAATGTGTGTGTGCTGCAGCAACGCATCACCTGTGTCAGTTGCATTCAGAATTCCTGCTGTGTTTATTGTTGCTGAACTTGTACGAGACGAAATGTAAGTGTGTATGTGTACATGCAAGTTTGAGCCGCTTGACATCGCAGTACTGTCGTGCACTATTGCTAAATCTTTCACATTTCACACCCCGTTTCTCAAGTCAGGTCACACACCTAAACACGTGCACACGCACGCCGGCCCCGGATCGCGCGGATGCAAGCGCTTTTCATTTATTGCTCTATCTGTGATGTGCATTCATTTTTTTGACTCAGCACAGACTGTGCGCTCTAACCAGCGGCGTAAATAAAAACACGTCCTTCCAACAGAAAAAAAATCATGAGTAATAAAGGGGAAATAAACAAACAAAATAAATAAATATATCGCCGCACAGCAGGTGTCGGAGTCCGGTCTGCTGTTAGAACCCGGGGGGATGAACAGGAAGTCATTTTCCAGCCGCCTGTCGTCTGCTACCTCTCTCCGAGTCTGTTGTTTTACTTTCACAGAGATAATGGCTTACAACACAAACTCTTTATCTTGTTGCGTGTTCACGCCGAAGAATTACTTGTGATGGGAAAGAAATAGAAAAAGAGAGCAAGGAAAGAAAACACCGGCCGTCAAACCCTCCAGCAAATAAAAAAACATACAGTTTGGAATCACATGCTTTTTCTGTTCCTTATAAATCTTTTGCTGACACCGAGGCTTTTTTCAATCTTGTTTCGCTTGTTCTCTCTCTTTCTCGATTTGTTCTTGTGTATGTCAGAGGATGCAAGAGGCCACACGTCTGTCTCTTTAAGAATTTTCTTAAAGGTGTTGTTCACCCAAAAATCCCATTGTGCAATTCACTTTTATTTCTTGTACAACACAAAACGAGAAACTGGTCAATGTTTTTATGCAGGTACATTTAATGGGGACTGAGATTTTCAAGCTTTCAAAAAACTTGACCACATGATTTTAAGGTTGAGCGAATCCTTTGGCCTTTGGAGTTTAAGGTAGATGTGCGTTCACATTACTTGAACGTTTTTCATCTGTTGTGAGATTTATTTCTAATTATTGTGTGCAAACAAGCCGGCAGTTCACGTATACAGATGACATTCACACATCCAAAAATAAAGGTGCTTCATGATGCAATTGAAAAACGTGTGTTTTCTAAATGGTTACTTAAAGAACCTTTAACATCTAAAGAACCTTTCTGTCTTAAAAGGTTCTTTGCTGGTGAAAAAAGATTCTTTAGATTGCAAAAATGTAAGACAGAGATGATTCTTTGACTAAATGGTTCTTTCATGGCATCACCTTTATTTTTCAGAGTGTAGTATGAACACAATGCATTAATTGATCGCATGTTCCCGATCACTTGAAATGTATTTCTTATAGCGACTTGACTAGTTCACATTCCCCTTGTATAGTCCAAATCCAAAGGGACGACTATTTTAAGAACAATGCAAAACTTGCACCCCTCCTTCCAAGTTGTTGTCTTGCTACAGTGGTAAACAGCTGCCGTAAAGACTCTCAGCGGCCCTCGTTTTGATAACGCAAACGCATCATGATTCTGATCCAAAAGTACAGCCTGCGGGGGCCGTCGGAGGAGGTGGAATCAAACACGGGTCTGGTCCGAGCAATCAAGCCAAGTCTTAAAGCACGAGCGCTCTACTCGAGACGTCCGCCACCCCCCTCTCCTTCTCCGGAAGAAATTAAAGCTCAGCTAAAGTGCTCATATCTCATCCGGCATTCACGCGAAGCACCTTAGATTACTCCGACACGACTTAACAATCAGATTCCGAACTGATCTATTATGCAGAGGGGAAGGGCCTGATTGAACAGACGTTGTGCTTTTCGACGACTTCTCCTCCGATGCAAGGTCAGCGAGGCACGCAGCGCGCCCGCTCAATCAGTAGGGTTAATTAAGAGAAGAAACGCAGGCGCGTCGGGATTGATGCGCCTGTCGAGATAGCGGGCGGCCTTTATGATGGCTGTTGTTATTTTTTAATTGTTATCCGGGGCCAGTGTCGTCCACCCAGCCGGAACAGAGGGAGGCGTCGAATGAATGACATCAGAGCGGGGAAGGCGGCCGGGGTGTCAGTGTTTCAGATCAAAATATTTCAGAAAAAAATACAAACAAGTTGGCGTTAAAATAAAGCACGTTGCGGGAAAGTTCGAGATAGAAACTTACCTACTAAGAATGAATTTTAAAGCATCGCCGGCCTGCTTCAGACACGGTTGTGCTGCCTTGAAGGGGCCAGTTTAAATTTTAATGCAACCCTGAGAAGAAGAAAGGATGTTTACCAATCCCCAAATCATAAAAACTAAATACTATATTTTAATAACACTCCCATTTTCATGGCCAAACCAGATTTATTTTGGTCGGCTCTCTAAGTAGGCAGCTGCCAGTGTAGGCACACTTGGTTTTGGAACGGAACGGTAGAGACGCGGCCCACACCTTATCAGACGAAGCTGCTTGTGTTGTTCGACTTTATTTGCGTGTGTCGCATTACAACCACGTTTTGGCCCGTATGCAGATTCGCTTATGAGTCTAACATTTCCTGCGTGCCCATCTGTGCCTGTGTACACAGGAGAAACCCGTCGCGGCGAATCCTCCGCGCCGCATCGCAGGGAGCTGGGGAACAGAAAAAAACTAAACACACAATGAGGGATAAACGGATAGAAGAGAGGAGGAGAGAGTGGGTTTGAGAAAAGCGACCCGTTGAGAGCTGAAAAGAGAGGGTAAAACGAGAGAGAGAGAGAGTTTACCCTGTAGGCTCATAGCTTTATTATTATAGTATGCGGACACTGATTTATTTGGCGGCTGCAGGCGCCCGTTCTGAAACTCATTTTAGTGGTACTGATGTTGATTCTTTCTCTCTCTCTCTTTCTCTCCTCTGGCTCTGCATTACGAGGCCAGTGGACTGTGCCACCGTTTCACCCCACAATGCACCATCAATTGCATGAAAATAATCACCGCCGCTAATGTTTTTCTAATGAAGGTGCCCAAAATAGTATCTGTGTTTAATCCTCTTTTATGGAGTGCACTTATCGTTTTGAGAAACAGAGATTTTTTGCTTGTTTTAACGACTTGACGGATTTTCGTTGTCTGTTTGCCGAGTTCATTTGTATCAACTTTCAACACTCATCGGAGCCTTTGCAGACCCACATGGAACTCATGGACTTATCAATTATACACAGAATTCAAAATCATGCTCTTTAAGTTCATTTATTTCATAAATGTACTCATTTATGCTTTTGGCTGTTTGAAGGGACATTCGCAACTAGATCTTTACTTTCAATGTTTAAAGAAAAATTTCTACCGTGTAATTTGTGTTTACTATAGTAATAATCAAAGACACTGCAGTGTTTTGAGGCTTACCATAGAAAAAAAAATATTCAGTACTACAATACTAATGTAGTATGACCTTCACAATATAGTTAAATATTTTACAGCTCACAACCATGTCACAGTTTACTATAGTAAAGTGTACAACTGTTTTTTATCGGACATGTTCCCAAATTTGTGTTAAGGCACCCTGACACAGTTTTCCTTCGCTGCTGCACCATCCCTTTGTTGAAGTGTCATGTGACGTACATCAAGTGGGAAAATAGGTTTTATATACGGACGGAATTGAACGTTTTTTGTTTTTAAGTTACTGGTTGAATAGTTCTATGGGGTTCGCTGTGGTACGAGCATGTTGCAATGTTGGATTCGCCTGTGTTGAACCCTCGTACAAAAACTCTTCCTCAATGACTGCCCACCGGGTCACTTTTCAGACCTGTTATACTGTGCCGGTCCTCGCCGGTGTCTTCCCTTCTTCTCATCTGTATAAAACCAGGTGTAAAAATGAGAATTCACTGTTTCTGTGACCCATTATAATGTACCATCTGAAATAAAACAAATAAGCTGAATCAATTGTGTCTTTCTATTTCATGTTTTCTATCCCTGGAGAACGAGTGTGTATTTGTGGGAGACAAAAAACGAAAACTGGACATCTCAAAGACTTCAATGTGATTAAATTGAAATCAAATGCAGTCTCTTGTTGGCTCAGATCCAGTTGATGGATTATTTTGAGAAACAGAGCTTTTTATTAATTAAGATGTAAAATGAATGTAGTGGTAATAAATATATGATGAATTTGATAAGAAATACTAGAGATTTTTCTGTAGATACGTTTTTTGAAAACCAAATCCAAAGCTTCCATTTGGAAAACATAAAAGAAGATATTTTAAAGAATGTTCATAGTGGGACCCTTTCACTTGCTTTGGTTTTGAGTTCATACAGGAGATAAAGGGTGCCTCTGCTCATGGACTACCAACTTTCTTCAAAATATCTTCTTTTGGGTTCTGTGGAACAAAGAAAGTCATACAGGTTTGAAATACTAAGAGTAAATGACAGATTTTTGGGGGGTAAACTGTCACTTTCATTTCATTGATGTCTAAGTAAAATGATTGTAAAACATCTTAGTTGATGCGTTCCTTTATCCCCGTGAAAGCTACATGCAGGGGACGCAGATATCTTGGGCGGTGGGTACGTCCGGTCACTAGACCTGTAAATCTTGGCTAGAGTTTGACAGATAAACATCCAAGCATTGAACCATCCTCTCAATCTTAAGCTTTTATGTTTGATGTATAAGCTCTGATTTATAAGCCTCCAGAATTAAATGTTGTGTGTGTTTGTGTGTGTACAGTATGTGTGTTTAGTTGTTGACCCCCCTGAGGTGTGTCATTGTTCTAATTGCATCTGGGTTAATCAGAGCATCGTCGCATCTGATAGAGACAGCCGAGGTGCATCCGGCATATGGAAGCCATTGAGAAAGCATTTATTTATTAATCAGATTTCTCTCTGTCCCACCGAGTTCAATCACACAGTCTGCGATCTCTAGCGTTCTCCTCCCAGAATACATTTCTGCTGAAAAGAAACGCACAAGCCCTGTTAACGCACTCCTGCCCTCCGAAGAGAAGAGATTGTGACTTTTACATCAGAGGAATGTTTGGGTTTTGTGTTGCTAAAGATTTGTCTCTGTCCAGCGGTTTGAGAAATCCACCGGCCCTGCCGGAGTCTTCAGACCTTCTCTCTATAATTGTGTGGTGTCTCTGTTTTTAGCCAGAACGCAGGTTTGATAGTTTTATCATTTAATAGGGAAATCACCTAAATCGGCAGCCAGACTAAAGTTTCTCGCTCTCTCTTGTTCTATCTTCACCAATTAGGATTACCCTAGTTCTAAAAGTGGAACTTGGAATGTTGTAAAATGGGCAAGTCTTGATGTCATTGCACTTTTATTGAATATTCCTCATTCTAGAGGAAAACACACACACATGCACACTTAAGAATTGTTTTATTTCTCTTTATGAACATTTTAAATACAAATAAACAGCTACAGAAAAACTAAGAGAGCACTTCAGTTTTGCGTGTCATGTCATTTCTGTATGCATTGCAATTCCAGTTCAGCATTTGTTAAATTCAACAAAAAACAAAAATTACAAAGTTTCCCAATGGTAACATGAAAGAGTAAGATGACATATGTGAGGGCGGAGCTATCAAAAATGGGTGGGATCCTTTTGGTGTAGGGGCGTGTTTGTTTTGGTGATTTTGAATGTTAACATTGACTAACACAAATTGTAGACCCTGCCTTTAAATAACTGATTATGAAACCTATGTTAAACATTTGCATTGTGTTGTTAAAACACAAACATTTGTGTAATATTTGTTGTTATTTTGACCACTTTGTTCCATTTTAATAAAAAAATTTGATTTCCAAAATAAATGTCTTCATCAAATAGCAATGTTTTATCCAGATAGAGAGGTATGCACACATGCCACAATCGACCAAGATGTACGTCCCTGGAGAAATGTGATAGTCTTTCACAGGTAAGAATATATTGCTTTGTGTTTTTATTTTTTATTTTTAAGTTATTTTAGGGATTTTTGGAATCTTATTTGATAGTATAGTGGAGGGGAGACATGAAATTACTCGGTCAGCGACAGGGGAGGAGGACTGGCAAAGGATGCTCGGGACAGGAATCAAACAGAGGTTAACATCACTACATGTCAGCACACTAAATACAAGGCTATTGGTTTTACAACATCAAAGATTTTTAATTGTAAATTTAATGAAAGCCTGTTCAAGAATGTTTTGCCACTCTGCAGCCATGGACAGCAATTTGATATTTACATGACATTTGATATTCATGCATTTGTATAACTGCTGTATAGTTGCGGACACATGTTTACTCGCACTCAAGTGTCCATGCACCGTTCCAAAATGTTGACTTGCATATGGCAGCACATTGAAACTAATGAGACATATAGTCCATACATCTATGGTTAAAACTTATGTATATTTGTGCTCTACACTTCTTTGCAGATTATTGACAAATACTGGATTTCTAATCTACTGTTCCGTAATTATAGTAGATAAATACAGGGCTATTATGTAAATATTACATGCATTGAAACAGAATACATTGGAGCCTTCCCGGTCTCCCCCATTGAGATCTTCTATCTAACCAGCCGTGGTCCCTGGGGAATCTTTATTCTGCTTGACTCTGTGCAGTTAGAACGAGAGAAACGGAGGAGAGATAGAGGTGGAGAACAGCGGGAGACAATGTAAAGCTTTTAATCTGTTAATGGAGGGGATGCGCTGATTCATTTAAGGGCTTAAGCACAGACATTGTTTGGGTTTGTATTAAACATTTATGTTGCTAATGTTGCAGGAGACAATAGTGCAAATTTGACATTACGTTATCAATCCCGACTTCAGACTGCCGGCTGATTCACTCTTAGAGACCCAGTACGGGATCCGAGGGTCACCAGAGCCCCATAATGCATTTTAACAGTTATATAAAAATGGGCCTTCTGCCCGGTAACCGGATATTTCTAGACTTATCTGTCCAATCATTGCACACTTAAGTGATTAATTGACAGATTGTGGCTCAAGTGTGCACTGCCAATTAAAACCCACCAATATTAGACTGATGTAGGGATGACGTATTTTTAAGGGCCAACCTGGAATTTAGGACTGCCCTCGATCCCTCGAACAAAAGCTAATGCAACTTTTCCATAGACTTTTTAGATCATTTCAATTTATAGTTACACGTCGATAGATGAATACAGAATAAAGGTGAAGAAGCTGACATGATGCTCTAAACAGAACGTATAGAATTTTTGAAAACTTTTTTAGAAACATGTCTCCTGGTGAGTAAGTACTGTTTGAATGAATTTCCATCTGTGTATTTTCAGATTTGTGTCCATGTTGCAGTTTTGTTAAGGCCAAAGGATGTAGTCGCTTAAGTAATTTTGTCAGCTGTTTAATAAACAAGCTCTAGAAACCATAAGGTGGTGTTTTATACTACAGAATAAAACCAGAGATATTTCGAGTGCTTGCTGTGATGTTTTAATCATAAATACGGCTTTGAGGTAGTCTAAGTTTACAGCAATATGATCACATAGCACATACAATAGGGGCCAAAACAATGTTCAGAATAATAATAATAATAATAAAGGATTTATTATTACACGAGTCACAGTATCAGAATCTCAGACGTGGAACAAACTGAAGAAAATAAGACTTGTTATTTAACAAAATGAATTTAATGCATAGAAAAACTTCTTGACCACATTGACTATATTTCCAACATTTATTAATATAACATCACTCTTTCTCCCGGAACTTTGAACATGTGTTGTTTCTAAAAGTTTGCTGAACTTAAGTTTACACTTAAGTACACTTCAAATTTTTAATTATCTTTGGAAAATTAAAGTTTTCCCAGGTTAGACATCCGTCTTGGTCACTACTGTGTGTGCTTTTGCAACTAAATCAACAGAAAATATTATACTCTAAATATCATCTTATAATGAACCCATCTGATCCCCAAAAAGGTTTTTTATGAACAAAGTGAACGGGTTTTTAATTAGAATTGACATTTGCACTTTGTCTCAAACAAATGTTTTTGTCATTCTAAAAAAACTCTATCTGCACTTAACAACCCACAAAAATAACCCAGATCTCATTATTTCTCTTGAATGTGTGATTTCCTTCCATTTTCCAGGGGATGTGGCTTCATTCTCTTCACACGCGGATATATTTAGAAAATGCTGAAACCGGAACAGTGTGGCGGATACAGAAATGACTTGCTGACAAATTGGCACCGGCTTATGTAAGAAATTGACTCCGATTAGTTCTACATTCACGATAATACTTTGGGTTCAAAAGGTCAGCTTGAAACTCAGAGAATCATTCATTCTCCTGCATCAGGTGAGTATCTCAGACGCTTATTGCTTACACTGAAATTTTTCCATTTGCGTTCTTCCCGCCCCGTGAAATTAGCATCCTTATATCACATTTTTGCCAAGCGTTGCATTAGCCCCAGCCTGTGAACGAGGCTTTACCTTGTTTTTTGTGGTGGTCATCTCATGGACAGATGTTTATTGGTGGGTGGAAATCTCAGGATTGTTGAGTCATGGTTTTTGCATGCGGGGCTGGAGGCGGCCGTTTATTTCCATGCCTCATAGATTTGAGTACACTGATAGGTTGTCACGGAAAACACAGAGAGCTGCACTGCAGAGAGAGCCGGAGAGTTGTGTTATCAATACTGTGTACTGAAGCGTGTCATAATGTGCTCTTTTATGGTATTTTCTGTAATAAAACCCTAATTGAGTCACGCACGATGGAAATGATGCAGAATTTTTCTCTTGACAGGGGTCAAAATGAGTCGTTTCAGCGAACACAATGAGATGAAAGAAGCCTGAGTCTTAGTTCGATTAAAAGCCTGTAGACGCAGACAGAATCCATTTGATTCTCATGTTGAGGGCAAATGGCCCAGCGCTGTATTTTATCTTTGTTTCTTGTATAACCCTGAACTTAATGCAAGTTTTTTAACCATGACTTGACATTTTATTTAAAATAAGTTTTGAGGTCTGGAGAGAATAGACATGTTTTTAAAAGGATTTGGACTTTTGGTTTAAGCTTCTTCCTTTGGGGTAAAAAAGTTGAGCGAAAACAAACACATTGCTGAGATCATAATAAAGATTTATAATTTAATTCAGATATGATTTCATATTTGATATTGGTGGGATGTCATATATCTACAAAATAAAGATCAACAAGAAACCTACAATGTTTTTTGTGACAGAAAGGGCCACAGAAAGGGTTTGGAACCTTAACAGAAATAAACATTTCAATCCACCCTTTTAAAATCCTTCACCGCTGTGCCAACCAACTGCACCCGACCTGTGCCAACAATTTCTCTGTTGAACATAAAGTTAGTCATGAATTAAAAGTATTTAAAGCAAACATCTTGAGCTTTCATTTGCTTGTCTTTATGTTCATTCCACTCCTGCACTTGTTCGACCAGACAACAGCTGCCTGGCAGCATTACCAAGATGGCAACCGAGTGGACCGGCTTTAAAAAGAACTTTGGTTCCAGCGTGCGAGTGGCTTGTTCTCCGTTGGAGTCCAGAGCGCCAGGCATCATTCCAGAACATCTTTATTTCATTATATCAGTAGCTCAGCAGTCGGTCTGTGTCTCTACAGTATGTGGCTCCGTCTGTTTCTGCTGTTCTTCCTACATCTGATTAAGATGACAGAACAACAATCTCTCTCTCTCTCTCTCTCTCTCTCTCTCTCTCTCTCTCTCTCTCTCTCTCTCTCTCTCTGGTTTCCGTGCTCTGCTTTTATTCATTACACTGAATACTCAGTTTGTAACAGTATTGTCAAAGCTGTAGAAATTTTCATGCTGTTGTTAGCAAAAAGTTTCTTGTGGTGGCAACAAAAAAATTCTGTTGGGGTGGTAAAAATATGTGTCATATGTTTTGGAGATCATTTAAAATCATTTAAAATTGTCAACTGAATTTTTTTCTCAAAACTTGGAATCAGGCTTTCTTGAAATCAATAATTGGAAGGTAATCCCATATTCTTTAACGCTGGGTTGTATCTTCCCATTGCTGGGGGAAAATTAAACCACCCCAATGGTTTGGTTATTAATCAACACAGGTTGTTTCTGCCAACTGTTGGGTTGAATAAAACCCATTCACTGGGTTTGACCAGTTTTATACCCAATGTTGTGTTGAGATTACACTGGATATGTTTGAAGTGACACTTAGAGAGGGTTGGTTTTGGAGACAGTTTCTTGTTTTTTATGTAAACATTCTCAAAACTTGATTTGAGTTTTTAGGGTTAAACTGGCGATTTTGAATTTGGATCCTCGATCTTCAGGTTGTACTATGAGATTCGAGACCACTGATTTTTAATCGTCTCGTTGTAGACGACCTCAATAATGACAATCACCAAGACGTCAAATTGGGATGGAATATTCAGGATAACATAAGATGATGGCAGCGTGATCAGACAACTGCTTGTGAAGGTGAAAACATTGTAACAAAAAAAATGACAATGTCCTATTATCCAGTGGGTTTCTTTTCCTTTCTGCCTCCACTTTTTTTCTAGAGTTGATGTGTATGTGTGTGTCTTCAAACGGGTAGTTTGCTCTCTAATGGGGCCTGTGTTTTTAATGAGCACTAAGCTCCTGCCGTTTGCACACTCACATTCGGTCCCCTTCATTACTTCTTTATCACCCCACCAAATACCCTCACCATCTCTCTCTCTCTCTCTCTCTCTCTCTCTCTCTCTCTCTCTCTCTCTCTCTCTCTCTCTCTCTCATCATCATCATCACCTGAACAACACTTTTCTTCGCTTCTTCTTCTCTATAGTTTAATTACTCTCTCTCTCTCTCTCTCTCGCAGCATTAGTATGGGTGTGGGGTGGTAACTGAAGTCTTTTCTATACTTCAGTGCTCGCGCGCTGCACCAATAACAGTCACTGCAGTAATTTATAGTCTGTTGTCTGTTTTAAAAGCATCAGCATGTTTAATACACCTGCTCCACCGTCACGCTCGTCTGGACACTCTCTCTCTCTCCTCTCTCTCCCATTCTCTCGCTCTTTCTTTCTGCTCTCGCTCAAGCCATCACCTCAGGCACTACAATCCTCTCTTGCTATTTTCTCTCCATCTTTAATTTTGTCCCTTTTTCTCTTATCCTGCTTATTTCTTCGCATCTCCCCGTCCATCTGTAGGCCCCGGCGTATATCTGGGCTTTCTATCTCGCCATCTCTCCATCCATCACTCCGTTTCAGCTTCCGCTCATTTTTCACACGCTTTCCTTGTCATTAGTTCAAGATGACATCTGATCTATTGCTTTTACTTTGTTTCCCGTCAGAGAGGTCACCTCTGTCACTTCGCTTAGGTACAGAAACGATTGCTCGGCAGTGACCCTGGGAAGAGTCTTTGGACATCTTAACGGATAAAAGCTTAAACTCTGTCGTTCTTTGCTAATGACTTAACAAATCCTCCCGACGTTCTGTCTTTACAAGAAGAGGCATTTGAATAAATATTAACACATATCCTATACAATGTTTAATTCATGCAAAAGATTTCAAGGCTGTCCATCGGTTTTTCATTTGGAGTTCCACGGGAGCACAATTTACATTTGTTAAAAAGTTTAATATGTTTATCTGATGTACGGTAAATAAATCATAAATCATTCCATCATTGTTTGTTACTGGGATGTGCAAATATCTATCCATAAAAGATATTGACAAGTTATTTAATCAGATTTCATCATTTAAAACGTTGTTTATTTCATTAGAAAAATTGCATTTTGATGATTTTAGATGGACAGCAACCTTACAGTATACATTCAAGCGATGCTTCACCCAAAAATGAAAATTGTGTTATCTTTAACTCCCCCTCTTTTGTCACTTTAAACCCGTATGACTTTCTTTCTTTACATTACACAAACAAATCTATTCTGAAGAATGTTGAGAACTGTTATCCAATCAGTTTTTTCAAAGGAAACCCATTCAGGTTTGAAATGACCACTGTGTGAGTAATTGATGGCATATTTTTGAGATTTTCACTTTTAAAACATTTGATGCTAAATGTATATACTATTTATTATACCGTAATACATATGTATATATTGTAGTAAATGTGGGTGTGTTTTAACCTATGGTTGAATCAGACATGGATTTGCTAAAAACAGTTAGGTCCATGGGTTAAAACATCCCAACATTTTTCTCAATCGATAAGTTAAGGATGTCATACTATAACTCAGTCGCCACTTATTTAATGTATGCGTTAATTCTAACATTTATTTAAAGTATCATAGCAAACAAGTTAAAAGAACAATTTTACAAATTGGAAAAAACACAAAATTGAAACTGAATTATAAATATTTGGCTGTGTTAAGTTTACCAGATATCACCTGTTCAACAGTCAAGTAGTAAACAGCTGGTATGGTTTGGCTTTCTCTCTCTCTCTCTCTCTCTCTCTCTCTCTCTCTTTCTGTCTTTCTTTCTCCGACTCTATCACACATCTACACCTGGTATTGTGACTGTGACAGCGTCCTGCTCGTTCTCCGCTCACAGTAATGGAGTCCTTGAACTTGTTAGCCGTGAACAGTCTAATCCCACATGCTTTCAACCCCCAACAGGTGCTGAGTGCAACTCGACACTGGTTTGCACGGGATGGAGGGAAAGATCTCTGCACAGAAAAGAGAACAATCTGGAGGGTTGACAGGAGGAAAGACTGAAGGCTTTTTCTCATGGGGAAAGAAAGAGAGAGAGAAAAACTTCAAACCCCTCTCGGTTAAATTCCTCACAAAGTTCTCACAGACTTCTGTCACGTCTTTTCTTTCCTTGTTATGTTTTCCTTTAGGCCTTTGCTTGGATCATTAAACGTGAGCATTTCTCTTTAGTAAAGTCTTATTAGTACATTTTTGTTGCGGCGGCATCATTTCACTGAAGCTTACAGAGCGTCTGAGACATTTAGAATAGATTAAATAATAATTCGTTATTGCTCAGAGGTTGCTTTTTTATGGCTCAGGAAACTTTATGGAGTTGTCATTTATAAAAAAAGACATGAGAATTAACTTTTTATTTTTTCTAAGATCAAATTGGATAGCAGAGCTCTGTCTTAAGTCTCAACAGAAATATAAAATGTATTAAGAGGAGTCAAACAGTAAAGCAGGAGATCAAACCAAAGGTTTCTGTTTGCTCTGATTAAGTGATAGCTCACCCAAAAATGAAAACTATCTTATTCTTTACCTCCTTGTAATCATAATCCTGTATGACTTTCTTACACAGAACACAAAGGAAGATATTTTAAAGAATGCTGGGTACCAGACAGGAGTGGAACCCATTCACTTCAATATTTGGACAAATAATCAAGGCAAGTGATTCAGTTCCATTCTTCCAAATATCTTTTTTGTGTTCTGTGGAAGAAAGAACTACATGAGGTTTAAATGAGTACTTTACACTTTTTTCTGTGAACTTTCACTTTAATTCGAATTGCTGACAAGGAGAAACAACGGCTATAGTTATAAAAATCTTTGTTTGCTTGAGATGGAGTTTTGGCCACACTTTACCTCCTCAAACCCTAAAGAGATAGTTTGTTATATGTTGTTCAAATGCCTTTTGAAACAGGCTTACTCCAACTTCTTTTCCATTCATTTTCACAATGCCGGACAATACGAAATCTTTCAAAAATAATCCAGTTTTTGATGTGATCTTTTAAGTATAAATGGTGCAGAGTGAAACTGTGTTCGTGATCCTGAGAATGACTGGTATAATTCCGTCCAGAGTGATGAGCTTTGTCAAGAACACGCTTTCACTCCGACACAACAGGAGTCAATCTCCTGGGCTCGGTGAAACTTTAAGTGAAAAGATAGAAGCGGGGAGAATAATATTTGAACAAGGCTTTCCTTCCATACTGTTCCCTGTGAGTGAGGATGTTCACTGTTGGGAAGTACTCTTAGAGGTAAATGGAGTGTCAATCAGGAGCGTCTGAATAAAACACATTATCCATCTCTCATGTTTAGAGATTCTCCATCACATTCTCTTTCCGTGTGTCCCTTGTTGTCACTTTTGTCCATGTAACCTTGATCATGAGAGATGAAAGCCTGACTGATATCTTATCCGTGAAATTCTTGGCACAAGCGTCCCGCGGGAACATGGTCGAATCTTTGAGATATGCGTGTGTCATTGCACCACAAATATTGTGAAATTACATTTTGCAGAAAAATATAATAATCATATTTAAATTTTAAAAAATAAAATATCTTTACTTTATAGCCCATATATTAATTAAGGGGCCAGATTTATCCAAAACAATACACAAAGGAATCACTTAACATTTTGTCTTGAGAGTCAACATTCCCATAACACTCTCAAATGCACTTAAAAACCCCAGCTGTTTTTCTTATGGCATACGCTCTTGGCATCCTCCCATATCACACACACACACACACACACACACACACACACACACACACACACACACACACACACACACACACACACACACACACACACACACACACACACACACACACACACACACACACACACACACACACACACACACAAACACACGTTCACATCCCACTTTAGTGCGTAGCTGTTTACCAGTAAGTCGTCCTGATGTCGACCACAAGGGTTAGAGGTCGATACTGAGAGTACAGCAAATCTTTCAGTATGTTTTTACAAAGGTGAATAATTTATGCACCTCTCTCTCTCTCTCTCTCTCTCTCTCTCTCTCTCTCTCAAGGTTCTGCTTCTACCTCATCATTCTCTCTTATCAACACTTCAAACCTCTGCTCTCCTCTGAACAGAAATGCTGTCCATTCCTCATCTGCTTGTGTGTCTTGTTCTCTCTCAATATCAATTCTGTCATCATGAGAATAATGTTTTTTTTGCTCTTTCATAGCTCAGGAGAGTCCTGTCAATTTCTAAGACATCTCTCTTAAAATCGCTTAGAATAAATTCATTTAATTTTTTTAAATGCATGTAAAGTAAGAATGTGTAAAATGTATGTAGATTGAATAGTACAAATAATCTGGATTTGGGTCAATGTAATGAGGAATGTTTGAGGTTGTATTGAGATCCTAAATAAAAAAAAATTATAGCAAAACTGAGATTTCCTCTGGAACATTTCTAAAGCCTTCACTGCATTTTCTGTTTGATCTGGTTAAAATAAAAAATTGAAATCAAAGACATCTGTGATTTAGTTTATTTGTTTTCCCCGGCAAATTAAAACTATTCAACAATTAAAAGATGGAGCATAAAACTCTTGAATTCTCCTGAGAAATAAAAGAGCAATTTCCGAGCAACACTGTCTGTAAAGGTTGAGACTCTGGATGTCTGCGACGCTGAACAACACCTAGCACAGCTGACCTTTAGTTGCTGTCGGATTCTTTTATCCTTTTTCTTCTTCACTCTTTTCTTCTGTTTCTCCCTCCATCAGTGGATGAGATGTGTTGGAGCTGACAGCCCGAGATGGAGGTGTAGTTGCTGTCAGACCTGCAGATTGATAAACAGCACCTGATGGTGTGTGTGTGTGTGTGTGTGTGTGTGTGTGTGCGTGTGTGTGTGTGTGTGTGTGTGTGTGTGTGTGTGTGTGTGTGTGTGTGTGTGTGTGTGTGTGTGTGTGTGTGTGCACGTGCCTGTGTGTGTTATATCCTTGGACACAGCCAGAGATTCTGTGTGGATGTTTCTGAGATTTGAGCGGGTTTGCATAGCATTGCTTTTGAATATCCCTGCGGCTGAGATTTCGTGCAGGACTTGTTGATGAAATATGTAACATAGTGAAAGTTAAAAGAGTTAGACAGAGAGAGAAAACACACAAGAGAGATCAACATAAGTGATTTTGAGCATCGAGTGGAACTTTACATTAAAGGGTGACGTGAAAGAACACAAACGTCCGATGAATGTCAACCTGGGCAGGTAACTCAATTATTTCCCTAAGACCTTAACAAGGTTTAGTGGAGACCAAATGAAGTTTACTTAAAGTGAGAGTTCACCCAAAAATTTAAATTCTGTCATGAGGTTCTCTCTCTGTTGTTGTTACAAACCTCTTATATAGAAATATATTGGGACAGAACCCTTTCACTCCATGGTGGAAACTATTGTAGTCAGAAGTTCCCTAGAATATTTTGCTATCCTGCATTCTTCAAAATATCTTATTTTGTGTGAAAAATAACAGAAAAACTATACTATAATTTTTAAAGTTTGTCAACAGACTTCAAGAACTGTTTGTCCACACTCATTCTTTTTTTTTTTTAAAGTGCCTCTAGGATTATAAACTTCATTTTACAATTCCTTTGTGTGTTCATGTCTGTTTTACTACCTGTAAATGATCCGTGAAGTTACAAATCCCAAAGTTCACAATAAAGCAAATTATCATCTTTAACAGAAATCAGATGTTCTGGACTACAGCAAACATCAGGAATGCAGTCATCCAGTCATTTCCGTGACGTGTCGTCAGAGATCTGTTACAGAAGTATCTGGATTTATGTGATGTTGTCTTATCACTGGTGGTGATTCAATAGCTAATAGTTGAGTTGACCAATAACAGTAGACTAGGCCGTATGAGCAATCAGAATACACTGGGAGGCGGCACTCAAAGAGTCTGGAACTAAATGAGAGTGTTTTTCAGACATTCGGGAATACACAAAGTGCTCATTGCGTTCTTTGAACATTTAATGGTATTTTTGAATCATTGAGGACACAAAAAATATAATTATTTTGTTATCACTATCTGAGAAACACTTTAAAACAACTCAAATGTAAACAAATTATGTCAACATTTTCATTTGTGCACTTTAAATCTAGTGTCTCGGATATTCCACTTAAGAAAAAGGTGCATCATTATTGCGAATCTCGAAATGAACTCAAACATTTCTTATCAAGTTTACCCAAATCCAGATGATCTACCTCTACAATATACATGTATTAGTCTAATTAGTTTTTATCTTAAAACATCTGAGACTATGTTTGTACCTAAACGAAACATCTCCTGAGCTTAAAAGAGCAACAAATGAGCCACGAGCGGGTTTAGAGATTCTTGAATATGTGTTGCGACTAAATGACTTCACTTTTAAATCAAGAGCGTGTTGAAGTTTTGAAAGAAGCTTCCCAACAGTTGTGTGTGTCTAAGCTGTGATGTGTTTGTGTGTTTTCATAAAAGAAAAAGCAAGCGCCCGAGAAAGAAGAAGCGTAGAAATGTGGGCCGGGAGAAATGTGTACCCTGAATCCACGCGATCGATTGTCATATTCATCTGGTGTCAGGCACAATACCGGAGCTAAAGGCTTGTATAAATAATCATAATTACAAAAAGCCCACAGATTGCTTTCCAATACACCGATCATCCGCTCGCTTCCGCCGGGCTCCCACGATTGATCTCTTAAGATTATTTGTGCGCTTTCTCTGTTTGTTTTATTTTCTTATGCTGTCGTACAGCGAGCTATATATTACGTTTCCTGCAATATTACAGAGCTGTGAGTAATGTGTAATGAGTAATGTGTGTGTGTATGTGTGTGTGTTTAAATGAGAGCTGGTGTATCGCCAGGGGGTGTGAGTGAGAACAGGCCTCAGTAATTGAATCGCTGTCTCTGTCTCTGATCTAGCCATTATACAAGCATCTTTCTCTCTCTCTCTCTCTCTCTCTCTCTCTCTCTCTCTCTCTGTCTCTCTCTCTCTCTCTCTCTCTCTGTCTCTCTCTCTCTCTCTCTCTCTCTCTCTCTCTCTCTCTCTCTCTCTCTCACACACACACACACACACACAGATTCAGCCTAATTAAATTTACAGCACACATCACTTGGTTTTGTTCTTTTTTTACTCTTCAAATGTAATTTTCCCCCGAGGACAATAAAATAAACATTAAACGCATCTAACGCACACAAATTGCTCCATTTTATAGGACATTTTGTCTGTGAGGCGACGGCAAGTAAACAGCGCAGCAGAAGACAGCGGAGAGAAACAAGATGTAGCAGCACAAAATGGTTGTTGCGTGCTTTTGAGCGTTTGTGTGTGTTTGTTTTCCACAGGTGTGTGTTCTGTCGGAATGTGTTAGAGTAACAGGTCTTCACCCCAGAGCACGATTTGAACGTTGGAAATGACACGTCGATGAAAATAAATATCACTGATGAATTTATCTCTCATTAGGGTTTAAGAAGATCTGAAACACTTTCTTTTGTCGTCATTTGCTGTTGCTTTTATTGAAATAAAGACTTTAGGCTTTAATTTCGAATGACTGATATGAAATATAAGATGGAAATCTTGGCAAAATTAATGTTTGATGGAGAAATAAAAAAAGAAATGTTAGCCTAGAGTTGAGACCACGTTAACCAAGACCAAGATCACAAAACACAAAAAATTCATGATATAATAATAGAAGTAGTAACTTGATTTAAAAAAGTAAGTGGATGTGTGTGTGGTATGTTTTCTGTTCCGTGTTTTATCACCCACCTACTGTTACACGAAATCTTCTGTAAAATATTCAAATTAAAATTTTATATTCATCACATTAAATAACGTTATCACACAACTCAGACAATGCCCAGAGCCTTGAATTAAAATCCAAAGAATACTAAGTCTGAGACCAGAAGAAGGCCAAGACCAAAAACAGGCCGAGACAAACCCAAATCCATCAAAAAATAGTCCTAAGAACAGACTCGATACCAAGGCTGGTCTTGAGTACTAAAACACTATTTGAGACAATTGTCAGAATATGGTGAATGTATGAAGGTTAAAACGGAATGGACAAAATTTGTTTTAAAGTTTTAAAAGGAGCATCACCGAAAAGTTGAGAAACGCTGATCTGTGTGAAGTAAGTGAGATATTAAAGAAATGTCATCTGCTATAAAAACATGAAAGTATATCAGTTGAGATCTTTAATTTAATCAGAATATTGAAAACGTTATTCAATAATTCTAAATAAACATGAGATAACTGGACATTTGCTGAATTAAACATCCAATGAAGGTCAGGGGACAATGTTGTAAACTTCACAATTATTTCAATCTGAACATGTGAGCTTCTCCACCCCTGAAACACAATCTCCCAACTTTATCCTGGCGGGTATTCACACAACCCAGCTTCAGATTGTCCTGTTGTTATTCTCTCATTCAGCATAACGGTGTCTATCTCCTTTTCCTCTGAATAGAGAGCTTCCCCTGGACCGCCGTCAATGCTGTGATCTCTACGCCAAACCCGAGCACAACCCTCCGCAACAAAATGCCACCTTTTATTCCAAACCATTTCCATTAAATCACATTCTCGCACTTCTGAAAGAGACTTAATCAGCTGGAAAATAAACCCGTGCCCATGCCGCCTCCATATTAGACAAACAGCACACACCGTTCCGAGATCAGTTTGTGCAGGATCTTGGTTATTGGCAGTTGTTCTGTTGACTGATCTCAGGTCAGGACTAAGGAAAAACTGCCAGACAGGTGCTGGTCATTAGAGCCACCTTAGATGCTGACAGAACAAGAAGAGACCGACGGAGATGAATGAGGGATGCTGTGAGCTCCGGGCAGGTGGCAGGTACTGGACAGGTGACGTCAGACTCATGTCCTGAGTCAATTTCTATGCAAATTTCATATTTGTATGATTATGAATGAGAGCTTTATTGTGATGTTTTGAGTGTCTGTAGAGGGCCATTCAAACTCAGCAGGAGGATTGACACTAAAGCTCTCATTAGATACAATGAGGCCTAATGAGAGAAATTAATGATGGCAGAATACTGAAAATGTGTTTGTGTGTGCGTGCGTTTGTTTTACTGTAGGGATGAAGTTTCTGGAAATCTGCCCGGAACAATGGAGAACGATGGTGAAATCTGATGTAACACAACACCACTTTTTTATGAGATTCCGACACGTGATAAAGGATGGATTTTGCTGGTTATATAGGTAAGCTGCTCATGTGGGCTCCTAAGATGATTGACAGGGCGGAAAAATCTATTTCCTCTCAAAGTTCTATTTGGTTAATGCATGGAGTCTCAATTAGACTTAAATGTGCTGTGTGTGATATTTAGGAACAGAAGTGCAATATGATATACATAAATGCATCTTAAGATGTGTGACTTGTTATTTCGATCTAAATACACCCCAGGTCCTCTTACATGGAATTTGCCGCCATGGTCCTACAGTAACCCTTAACAGACAAAACTACTCTTTGAAACTTCCTTCGCCAAAAAAATTGAAGTCATTCTTGTCCTGCGTCAGCGTTCTCAACCTCACCTTGATGTCGCTAAAATCTCCACTTTGCTTCTTTAAAAAGATCTTTACTTAAATTAATAGAAATATTCAATCCAACTTTTCACTGCACAAACAATATATACTAACAGATAAAACTATAATTTGTTTTATTTCCTGCAAGCCAGCCAAAATCTAGGCATTTTTCATATGCATGTCTTATATAATATGTCAAATAAAATGTTTAGTAGAAAAATAAATTGGGAAAATAATTGACGATTTTGGACCACATATTTTCCAATTAAAGCAAATATTGTAAAAATATGCCCCTGGAAATCCTTCGGCCACTACTGTATATGTAATTAAATATTTGACTTTATCTGGACACTATTTCTTGTAGCCTACCTTTTAAGATTTATTTACTAACATTTAAAAGGCTTCCAGTTGGTATTAAAAAATAATTTCTTCCTTCTTATTTTCATTTTTATCATCATTATAATTACTGTGTTTTTTATAATTATTATTACTTTTATCATTATTAATCATTTTTATTATTAATATTATTATTTTTGTATTGTTTGAACTTTTATTTTGTTGCTATTAGTTATATTATTATTATTATTATTATTAATATTATTATTATTATTATTATTATTATTATTATTATTATTATAACTTTTCTTGTTTATTTACATGTGTGCATGTGTGTGTATTTTGACCAATGATTGCTTAGCTTCTTTCCATACTATCCGTACCAGGCCACTATCCCAAAGTAAATGTGTGTGCCACAGCAAGTGAGAATTTAAACATTCGTTGCTTTGAGGGTTGTTGCAATTATGTTTTAGTATAAATTTTTGTGTTAGAGATAAAAATCCAGTGTGTGTGCTCCCCAGGGGAAGTGTTGAGTCTGTTTTTATCACTCGCCCAGCATCATTATTCCTCCCTACTTCATTCTCTCACTCCCTCTCTCGTCCCTCAGGACAGACATCTTCATATCATATCATATCTCCGAGGGCCAAAATATTCCGACAGACCATAATCATATTGAACTTGAACCAAAAGAGCGGGATGTTTGTGCGGTGAATGGAGAGGTTATTTCATTACACTAGGGGAGAGATTGATTCCACTCATCGGTTGGATGGAGAGACAGAGAGCGATGAAGCACTTTATTTATTTACCACATCAATCTAAAATAACAATTCTACTAAGAGCATCTGTCTATGTGCACATCTGCTCCACCCTCCTACAACTCTATCTGGTGTGTTAACAACTCTGTGTGTCAAAGAGGTCAGCTGTGTGTGTAAAGGTGTGTGTCACATGATGCTTTCATTCACCTATTACACACCTGTCTGAGCTCAAACACACCAATTACACAAACTTGTATTAGTTTCACTATGGATAAATGACAAATAAAGTTAAACTTTCAATACACACACACAATTTCACAAACTTTTCAACACTCACCCAAAAAAGTAACAAATGCAAAATAGCCCATACTCATTTACATTTATCTCAATCTCTCACACACACACACACACACACACACACACACACACACACACACACACACACACACACACACACACACACACACACACACACACACACACACACACACACACACACAAATATACACAAACCAGAACCTCATTACCCCACTCACACACGTCACAACGGGAGTCACAGGGCCGAGCGTAACCCTCCCTGATGACATCACCAGAAGGTACACCAGTCCAAAAGAAAGCTAGCGTGTGAGAGACGGAGATAAAGGTGCCACATTTTCAGTGTTTCACCCTCTGAAATCCCTTCAATGGCTTCATTCTGCTGTCATCCAGCAGAGAAGAGCTGATGCATTCTGGGAACGTCTGGAGACATGAAATAAAAGCGAGAGATTGAGAGAGAGAGATGCTGCGTGCTTGATAAGGCTGAATGGACAGCATAAAAGATAGAAGAATAGTTTGTGCACGGTTTTGTTCTGCAGAGACATATTCTGACTGGCATCATGCTGTGAAGGGTTTTTGGCAGGGTTTTGTAGGATAAAGCACGCGTGTGTGCGTGTGTGCGTGTGTGTGTGTGTGTGTGTGTGTGTGTGTGTGTGTGTGTGTGTGTGTGTGTGTGTGTGTGTGTGTGTGTGTGTGTGTGGGAGAGAGAGGGAGGGAGAGTGATTGTGTGTTTGTGTGTGTAAAACAGAGGGAGTGAAAAGGAGAGTCCACAGAGGTAAACAGGGAGCAGTGGGGTCTCTGGAGAACTATAAAGAGACAACTGAGGTTTCAGAGGTGACAACACAATAGATTCTTCTGCTCGCTGATCCACCCACCCACCCCACGCACGCACGCACGCATATACACACACACACACACACACACACACACACACACTAACACACACACACACACACACACACACACACACACACACACACACACACACACACACACACACACACACACACACACACACACACACACACACACACACACACACACACTCAGTGTGAGAGTCAATGTTAGAGTTACTGTGTGTGTGTTTGTATTTGTGTCTAAAAAAGAAAGAATTAATGTGTAATAATGTGAATTTGTGTCTAGACATATGTCAGTATGAGTGTAAACTGTGTGTGTACATTATCTACATAAACACACAATTACACATATTTTCACAGTATCACACCACATCACTTAAGCATGTTTTTCTCTTCTGACACACACACAAACTCAAATGCTACATGGTTTATCATTGTCAACTCCGTCTGTTTAGCTCTCGCTGTATAATTAATAACAGCGTTTTAATAAGCGTCGCTTTGTCATTTCATTGTTGAACAACAGAAAAGGAGCTGACAAAGAGTTTATACACACATACACAACCTCTGTTTCCCTCTCTTACACACGCAGTTCCATTTTGGCCTACCCTCATCGCCTGCACTCTGCTCTTTGTTCCATAATCAATATTTTAATAAGCAGAAAGGATGAGGGTTTAATTTTAATCAATAATGGCCGTATGCTGTATGGAGGGATGAGATGGGAGCAAATCATCCTCTCTGACACTTCATACATTATCTGTCTGACGTTACCAAATGTGCTCTTCAGTACGCTTACGGCCATTACCTTAACACGCATTACCAGACACAACACTTCATGACACTTCCCAAAACGCAAGTCATATGTTCTGTAAACTAACATTAACATTCAGAAAGCAAATAGAGGGATGATCAACTGCAGTTCCAGTTTCACAATGATTCAATAAAACATTTTTTAGCAATCAGCCCTGTTTCTATATTGAGCAACAAAAACAATGCTAGTTTCGAGATTTATTCAAGGTTATATCCTTGTATATTTTATATTTTTGTCTTTTTAAAATTTCTATCAGTTTAAATTTAAGGTTAGTTTACTGTATTTTGTGTTGCTTTGGTGTTATTTGTAACTATTTTGTTCTATACAAAATTTTATATATTGATTTTTTGTATATAATTTTTTGTGTGATACATCGTTTTTTTTAAGTTAAGCTTTGAATACAATTATAGTTACTAGTTATTTAAGTTGAGTTAACTGTATTTCAAGTTATTTACATTTTTGTTGTGTTATTAGTATAAAAGTTTTGTATTGACATTTTACTATTTAATAAATAATTGTTATTAGTAATTGTAGGTGTTAGTTTTATTAATCCATAATAATGTTGCTATTTTTTAAACAAAATGTTTGCCACCTCGATGTATTACGAGTAACGTTATGTTTAATAAAGGGTTTTTAGTTAAGTTTACTGTATTTTGTGTTGTTTTTAGTTTGTTTTATTGTTTAAGTGTATTTGTAACAATTTATTGATTTTTTTGTATATAATTCTAATTAATTAATTTTTTCCCCATAGCTTTCTGCGTTTGGGTTCTGTCCTTACAAATCATGACACCTTCATCTGAGATGGTACAAGGGTGAGTTAACCGTGTTCTGTTCCTGCACACAGGAGTTCTATTGCTCCCGGTACTCCCGCTGTATCTCCCACACGTGCACACATATGCTCAAACAACAGGCCCAGATGCCCAGATGGCTTCATCCATCACAAATATATAATCACGTGACTTTGCCAGACCCTGCCAGTGAGTTGAGGGACACCATCATTAACCAATGACTGCCCAACTCTTTCATCCAAACCCTTCCCTCACCCCCGGTGGCTCTGACGGCTGGGTCGCCGAAGCGACGTCACCTCCCGGGAATTATCGGTGCTAATACATCATGTGACGGCCTGTCTGGTCGTCCTGCCTGCACGAGTCGTAAATGCACAGATCAGGACGAGTGACAGTCTCATGGCCCGGCAGTAAAAACCTCGCGGCGGTGATGGATGTAAACCCCAAAGAGTACATCATCCAGAAGCCATCAATCAGAAGCACAACAGGAAACCTCAGCTCTGCTTCCAGTCAACTGATGGTGGCTTTCACCCCACGTCGCTCTAATTAGAGCTTCAGGATCAAAAAATTACCGTTGAATGGTCTTCTTACAGAAAATCATAAGGTGAACAAGAGAATTGTAAAAGAAAAAGAACTGAACAGGCCTGTTTGTTTGGATTATTTGGCGTCACAAAAGTTGTGGTTGCTTACGTTTCTTCTTGGTTTTTCGGGACGGTTTTCTTGTCCGTGTTCTGCCGACAAGCACCTCATGTTCTCCTAACCTTCTGATAACGTTCTCTTAACCTTTATATTAAGACTTACCAGAATGCAAATAACCAGTCTAAAATAATGTGTTGTATTTAGATTATTGTTTACAGAACAAAACTGATTAAATATACATAATTGTCTATTGAAGTAGCATACTATACCATTTCTAATAAAATCAAACTGTACTTTACTTCAACATCAGAAATTAAATCAAATAAAATTTTGAAATAAAATAACCACTGTCTTCAACACATTGCAAAGGATTTGAAGCACTTATTAATATACAAACAAAGAAACATTTTATTAACTTCAAGTTAAACATATTTGTGTTTTATCATATAAGAATAGAAGCTCGGTTTTTAAATAAAGCTTTCAGCCACTAACATCATGGTCCGTTGATTTAAATGAATGAAATCAATAAAAAAATAAGATTTACTCTCGAAACTACTGTTTTAGTCAGTTAGGTGAAACTAAATGACCATTAATATTTAAATGACAGGAATTCACCGAATGTACATACAGGCAATCAATTACTTAAGTTCCATACCATTTTTTTTGTTAACCAAATAACCTAGAAGGAAAGGTTTTTGGAACGTAATCTGTTGGTTAGGAAAAAATAAAATTCAGTGAACGTTCCCCTATCATCCCCATATGGTTCCCAAAAAATAACCAAGCGGAAACCATATGGGAATGTTAAGAGAATGTTCTGTGTTGTTGGGAAAACATTTGACAATAGAAATAGTATGCATTTAGCCAATAATTCACCAAAAACACATAAAACTTATTCACCATTAGTACTTTTCACCAAATATGATCCAAACAATCAATGTACGATCCTAACTTTCACAAATAGACAGTCATAATTTGCATTTTGCCCTGCTTTCAGATCACCAGTGGTGAATCCTAGATCAGATTCTTTTGCATGCAAATACAAACAAGATAAAACAAGAAGAGATGGAGATTTGATATGCCGCCTATCTGTGGTTATGCCCGCCGTATAGCTCCAACCATATGTCACCATTCTGTGGTCACATCTGTCTAAAGGGGCATTCGCAGATTGGAAGCGTATTAATATGTGTGCACGAGAGAGCGAGAAAGAGCGAGAGAGATTTCCGAGGCCTATACCGCTGCCATATCTCATACTCATGTCTTCTTCTGTCACCTGTTCATTTGTATGGCTGTGACAGATCTCATTATGACTCTGGCACTGCTTCAGCCCGTCTTGCCAATGCAGCATTCTGGGATGGGATTTTCAGTTCGCATGCACTTGTTCTGCATGCCGTGCGCGCACACGCACCCGCGCGCCCAATTACAGCTGTTGTCCGCTGCTGTAAACATGACAGAAACAATAGCATTAATTATCAGAGCACAGATAGAGCCGTTCATGTGTTCAGCCTGAAACTCTGTCGGAGTGTTTTAATTGTCGATTAGTTAATGAGGGACTAATTAAGAGAAAAGAAATGACTCGTGCCGTCTGTCGTGTCAGGGATATTGTCATGTTGTGGTGTAACTGTATGACATTTATTGGTTATGACTTGCGTCCGACCTGCAGCCGGATGATGTATGCATATGAAACGAGATGTTATGGTGTCTGGTAAGCATTGTTAAATGTGACATTAATAATGTTGGATGATGATTTCCTTGTTAGTCATTTGCAGGAGCTACAAGATGGAGGAAGTTCTCATTCTGAAAAAATTGGATCGGAGAAGATCACAGAACATGTTGCTTTAAAGTTTCTCTTTCATACGTAATGGGAGTTCTTAAAGGGATAGTTTGCACAAGATTGAAAAATATGTCATGAATTACTCAGTCTTTAGACCAAAGCTGATAAATTTGTTGGTTGAACACAGAGAAAGATGTTTAGACTAATGCTTGTAACCAACTGGTTCTTTGACCCTATTGACCCCCGTTGTGAAAAAAAAAAAAAAATTTTGTCGTCAATTATTTAAAATATCTCAATTGTTTTCAACAGAACAAAAAACAATATTACTTTTCTATCATGTCAATGGGGTCAAAGAACTGTTCGGTGACAAGCACTCTTCTAAATATATTTCTTTATGTTAATCAGAACAAAACACTTAAAAAAACTCGTATGAATAAATGATGACAGCATTTTCCTTTTTGGATGAACTATCCCTTTAATTGAGATTGATTTAAATGTCAAAACAGTCTCAAATGTTTCTCCACAAAGTGCTTACACACTTCATGATTTCATAGATGAACATTTATCATCTAAAGGAGTCTATAATGATCCTTTAACATCCAAAGAGAACCGTTTCCCAAAGGTTTAAAAAAATGTGTAGTATGTATAAAGATTTTGGTACATTTCACGAGTTCATATTGTGATTATCAACAAAATGACTGTAGAAGACAAAAAAAGTTCAGTTTGAGACATTGTTTTGTTCTCTTCTCAAACTCGATTGGAGAAGAAATTTGTGGGATGCAAAAGTGTCCAATTGCACTCTTTGTAAAATCAATGATGTCCTGGAAAATTAACTGATTTATTACTGAGATATCAAGGGTGATTTTCTTTATTAATATGTAGAGCAAGATGAGTCGTCAATATTTTTTGTCCATGTGGGAGAAAAGCCACACACAAACTCACACGGACGGCAAAAAAATTGCTGGGTCTCGAAAATGAAACACAAATGAGATCTCCATTCCATCTCCTGAATTATAAAAGAGCAATCCCTCAACCTTTCCTCTACAAGATGTAGACATGTGCAAGAACAACCATATGTGATTCCCTTACACACACATACAAACGCACACACACACACACGAATAGAAGCGTTTATGAAGGTAAGTTTGCAGTGAGTAAGTTGTGAGTCAGTCTGCGTGTGGGAACGAGGCGTAGTAAATTACGTCTGCAGGCATCAGCAAATACACTCCTGCAGAGATGGAGGGATGCTATGACAGAATGATGGAACGTAGATGAAAAGAGATCAAGAGTGTGTGTGTGTGTGTGTGTGTCTGTGTGTGTGTGTGTGTGTGTGTGTGTGTGTGTGTGTGTGTGTGTGTGTGTGTGTGTGTGTGTGTGTGTGTGTGTGTGTGTGTGTGTGCATGCTCTGCTAAGACAGCATGTTTTCAATTGTTTCTGCCATCACCTTTCTTTACGGTGCATGTGGTGACATGTGAAAAGGTTTCCTAAGTTAAAAGCTTTTTCCGGTCAGTTCAGTAGAACGAGCTCAGTAATTCCACCGGGCAAACAGAGTGGATTGTGGGGAAACAGAAACATTGGAGTCTGATTTGGAAAATGTCACGAAAACAAAGAAATGTCAGGGTCTTGTTTGAAATCAAAAGCAAAAGAAAATATTGATATTTTTATAAATTCACCCCAAATGAAAATTGAGCCATAATTTATTCACAAAGAAGATATTTTGAAGAATCTAAGTAACTGAACAGCAAGGCCACCTATTGACTTGGCATGGGTTTGGGGCGTTGAATGGATGCTGCCGGTGTTCAGTTACCAACATTCTTCAGAATATCTTTTCTTGTGTTCTGTGGAAGACAGAAATCCTACAGGTTTGAAATAATAAATGGGTGAGTAAATGATGACACACTTTATATTTTTTTGTGAACTCTCTTTAATACTTTCTTCTGTCCCAGCACTAAACAGATTCACATATGGCCACCAATGTACATCACCAATGGGACAAGAGGACTTGCTAAACATTGGCCAATGGAGAACTAATAAGGTAGACTTTTTGAAAACTGAATTGTATACCAGTACTCAAACTTTTATGGCATTACAGCCCATTACTGTCAACTCTAGAAGACAATGCAACACAATGCAAAAAGTCTGAATGCATTATTCTTATGCAAATATGTCATTTTCTTTTATTTGTGAAATTTACATGAAAGGTCTGTCAAGGTGAACACAATAGAAATCTTAAGCTAACAAGAATGTGGTGAGAAAACTCGTTACAGAGTGGGAAAGAGAGGCAAAGGACACCCTGTTAAAACAGAGAAAACAGGAAGACAAGAGCAAACGAGGGAGAAATTGGGTGAAAGATTAGAGGAGAGGAGCATGAAATGAAAGTATTGAGTGGGGAAGAGAGGAGAGGATAATCGAAGAAAGTAATAAAGTGTAAAAAGAGAGGGAGGGAAGAAACAGAGAATTAGGGGAGAGGAGGAAGGTGGAGAGGAGAAATACAAATTGAAAAGGAAAAGAAGGTGGAAACGGGGGCGTGTCAAAATTTGACACAGGCAGAAAGAGAGAGAGAGAGAGAGAGAGAGAGAGAGAGAGAGAAAGAAAGAGAGAGAGAGAGAGAGAGAGAGAGAGAGAGAGAGAGAGAGAGAGAGAGAGAGAGAGAGAGAGAGAGAGAGAGAGAGAGAGAGAGAGAGAGAGATTGATGAATCTCACAAACCCATGCTTGGATCACCCAAAAAAAATTGTGCGTCAAAACCTAAAGACAAATATTGATCATAATAATGTGTGATCATATGAAGCTATAAGGGCATATTTGTAAGGTAAATGAAGGCTAAATCATTACAACTAACAGGTTGTGACAGCCTGTGGGACAATAACACCCGTGACTGAGTTGTAGAATAATACAAACCCCTATAAACACAAGTAAACCAAACCCCTGCATTTTTTACATTTAAATTATCATAAATTAAAACTAAAAATAAATGATTTGCATAACAGTAATGAGAGTTACATTTTTGTCATAATGAAAACTGGGCTGTCATGAAAATAATGCAACTCTTAATGGGCCTTAAATAGGCCTCATTGTCTTCATAAAAACATAATCCTTAGTTCCTTCTTTTGATTCTGGCGAGAAATAGGAGCTCCGCAAGATGCATTCACATACAGTGTGAGGGGGAAGATCTCGAACGGAGCGGAATAAATGAGCGAGAGAGATGGAGAACATGAGGGGGAAAGATAGAGAGATGAAGTGATGAGCTGCAGGAGAAAGTGTGAATAATGAAGGAGCACCAGAGGATGCTGAGCAAGACAACCAGACATGAATGAGAGATATGAGAGAGAGAGAAGGAGAGAGAGACAGACAGACAGAGAACGAGAAAGAGAGGGGGGGTGATTTAGGTGTTGGAAATAAGTTGAATGTTGCCGGATTGAACCAGACTGCAAATTAGGAATAAGAGGAAAGCGAGACGGAGAGAGAGAGAGAGAGAGAGAGAGAGAGAGACGAAGAAAGCCTTCAGCGATGAGACCATTACATTGAGGATAATGAAGAGGTTCCACTTTGTCACACTGAGCATTAGGCCTCTGTCAAACTGACCCCAAAGTGTCAACAAGTTAATAGCCTGAATATCAACTGCATTATGACATGTCACCCTACATAGTCTCAGACACACTCATCATTTACACACACACACAAAACCACACACACAGATGCATCCGAACACACACGCTGGTTAAAAATCACTGGCAAACACACAAACAAGTGAGCGTGGTCTACCTGAGAGAGCCAGAGAGCATGAGACAAAGAATATTAGTATTAGATGCTGTGGCAGAAGTGCATTATTAAAAAGATGCTTTTGCTCTTTCGTACATTGTTAGCGTATTGGCTTTGTGATACACAGACAGCGCTTTGTTAAATAAATAAAATGCGGGTCTGCTGGGAAAAGAGAAGCACGGCGAGACCTCAGACGCCTCACATTGACTGAACATTATTTCATTTTTTAAACTGGAACAAATATTGCTTTGCGAACGTCTTTTATAAAGACTCTCTGTTCTTGTTAACTCCTCTTGTTCTTGATCTCTCTCTCTCTCTCTCTCTCTCTCTCTTTACTGAGCATCAGGCTGCAGCTGATGCTCTAAGCTGCAAGTAAACAGCAGTATTAGTCATCGAGTGTTGAAGTACAGTGTGGTTTAAGGTTTAAAGGTAGAATGACAGACAGCAGAAACAGACTTAATAGAGTCTTCCAGTCTCTGAGTCATGTAGACTTCAAGTCATCAGCTTTTAGATGCCTACCTAGGCGGCCCTTTATAACATAATATACATTTTACCATTGCTATCCTGAGATCTTCATTGCTCAGAGGTCGCTCTTTTTTAGCTCAGAAGATCACAATTGAGATAAGGTTGTGTTTGTTTACATATTGCCTTAGTCTCAGATGATTCTGAGAAATACTTCACTTAGAGGTATACAATTTGGATTTGGGTAAATTTAATAAGAAAGGTTTAAATTCATATTGAGATCTGTTGAAGGCTTACTTGGTGAATCTGAGACGAGATTTCTTCTTAAAATAATAAAGATATTTGGTGTTTGTTGTTGGGATAAAGGAGACTTTAGCAAAAGTGCGATACATCTTCTCTTAATGTCATTTATGTCTAAAAAACACAACAGTCTTCTGATTTCTAAGATACCTTGCTTCAGCCAAAATCTTGTGCCTTAAATTCCTCACAGGCAATCCCAAAATGCAATACAACGAGAATAGAAATTAATTCAATTTCTTAAATCACTTTAACATATTAATAATTACCCTACATTTACGTATGCTTATGTTTATGTATAGTCGAAAAATTCAAAAAATTTATAAAAATAATTGATACTTTTTAAAATACTTTTATTATTTTTTATTTAACGCTAATATTTGATAGTGATTAAAAAAATCCTATTTAATTCAACAAGCGATTACATTGTACGATAAGGTTGTTATCATGTATATCACATCAGCTTAGCAACATGTTAGAAATCTGCTGAAATCCTCTGTTGATGTGTACTTAATTAATGTTATATTTGTGGAGTGTCTAGGGTTGCTGTAGACATCAAGGCAGCTCACTAGATTCTGAACAGGGCTTAAGAGTTCAGCAAGCTCCCCGTACAATCATAACATTTCTCTTTAAATGCTCTTAATTTTCACCAGAGGGCAATAACCGTCCGAACGTCCAGTCCTCCCCGCCTCATTTATCTTTTGGGTAATGTTTCGGCTCAGTCATCTTCGGCTGCATTTATGCGGCGCATTGTTTTTCAGTTACAGGTCATTAAAAATTTAAAAACCTCATATCAAAACTCTTAATCGAATCTAAAACCCCTCCTTCAGCTGCGACGGCCTCCTATCTCAACCAATTAGAGGCAGGCCAGGCTGACAGTAATGGGTGCTATCTGCAGGTCCCCCGGGGACGGACGGAGGGAGACAGATAGCGGGAGGGCAGGTACGATTTACAGAACCCCCACGGCGGTACCTCCTAACCCCCCCATCCCAGGAGAACTAATGCTCCCTAATGCACAAGACGGACGAAGATAATACCCCCGATTACAAACGCATCCCTCTCTAATCCAATCAGCTGTCAGCCAACCCACACACACACATTTTTCTAGACTGTCCCCTGTACCTGACTTAGTAAGCGAGAAGAAAAGAACAGCGGGGAGGATGTGAGAGAGTCCACAGTGGTGGAGAAGAATGATTGACACCCAGAATAGCAACTTTCTAAGTGGGCGGCTTTTCCATTACGCCATCATTACATGCATTATGATGTCATTGAAGAATTATGAGCGAAAACAACCGCAGTGACTCTAGACTTCAGTTTTTTTATCGTAGAACAAAGCGCCCTTTATCTATGTCTCTCTTATTCCGTCTCAAGCACTTAGCCACAAAAACTCACGTTCTACTCACCACTATCCAATCCTCAAAGAGAACTGTGTGCCAAAGGGTCAAAGGTCATGCCGCTTACTCAGTTGCATTTCAGGGTCAAAGCCCAGTCTCATTGAAATAAAAATTGAAATGTCATTCATACATCCCCGTCTCCAGAGGGTTTATTTGTGATGTCATTAAAATTCTGTCATTGTTTCCCTAATGCCTTTTTTCCCCTGGCACACATGGTATGATTCAATGTAAGTTTCATTGGATAGAAGAAATTCTGAGTGAACTGTCCCTGTTTTTTTACTCATCAAATTTTCATACTCATCTTCATGTAAAAACTCCCATTTTCCTGAACCCTAATTGCAGAATTAAAAAATATTTAAAGTGTAGGACTGTTTGTTAAAAAAAATTTTTTTTATTATCTTTCAATCAATTAAGCATTTCCCCACAATTTTAAAAAAATAAATAAACAAACTTAAATATATTTTATTGTCACTTTACATAGGGCTGTGCAATTAATCGTTCATTTAATTTAATTATTTTCTTTATATAAATATGTAATTGATATAATAAAATATAAATAAATATATACAATAATAATAGTTGTTTTTAATCCTTAATTGTTAATCAGTAATTAATAAAATAAATCAATGTTTTTTTATGTTTCTTATTAAATCAATTTTTATTTGATACTTTTAAGTCATTTATTAATTTATTTACATTTACATTACATTTAGTCATTTAGCAGACGCTTTTATCCAAAGCGACTTACAATAGTCGAGGAGACAATGAAGCGGTAAATAGCCGATACAACAATAGGTGAACAAGTGCTACAACAATGCTACCAAGTTACACAGAGAGAAGTTACAAAGGTTTTTTTTTTTATTTTTTTTGATAGAGTGAGTAGGTTAGAGAAGAAGTGAGTTAGTGAGTTAGATGTAGCCGGAAAAGATTTATTTATTATGAGGTTAAAAAAGTCTTGAATAATGGTATTAAACAATCGTGATTTTAACATTGTGTAAAATAAAATTAAAAAATGTAATCTGTTATTATCGAGCAGCCCTCATACATGCTACAAAGAACCAAACTATTAAACCAAGCAGAGTAGAAAAATACTAACTTATTGCAGAAAAGTCTTCTCTGAACAGGCCATGAGTGGCCATAACTCTTCAAATAGAAACAACCAAAGTCCTGAAACTTCCCCATAACAGTTTTTCTTGTGTTGACCTGTTTTCTCTTTGCCTATCCACATCCTCTGTGCATAACCCTATATTTATCTTAAAGATTTTTCAAATAATACCGAGTCCCTGCAGAGCGCTGGGACGTGGATATTTTCAGGAAACACTCGGGCGCTGAAGAAAGAACAAGTATTTCGATCTGGCTCCGATTTTAAAACGGCTTTCAATTATGACATTCACAAGATTGCAAACCCATCATTGGCAAGAACGGATGGAAGGTCTCTCTGTCTCCCTTCCAGAATGATTCACACTATTTTTCTACCTTTTGGTCCCTTACACAAAAAGGTGATGGACTACACAGTGACATCTCTCCCTTTTTCGAGCTCTAGCCTGTCTCTCTCTCTCTCTCTTTCTCTCTCGTGTGATGGAGTGTGGAACAGTAGCATGATTTATCACCAGCTGAAGGCTCTGGATGGCGTCACTCTAAATGTGTGTGTGTGTCACTCTTAAACTCTGTAATGTCCATCTGTACAGTGAGTTGCATAGGCAGTCTGTGGGCTTGTGTGTTTGTGTGTGCATGTCTAAAACCAGGCGCGCAAAACGTCTTATCATCACGGAGAACAATTCTCAGATGGCGAACTCCCTGCTGACTGAGGTTAAATCTCTTTTACACCCCACACACATATGTGCACAACATTAGTCAGACGCTCTCACACACAATGCCTGCGCACAGTGTTCCATACATCAGAATTCAACACACACACACACACGAACACACGCACACACTCCCCCTCTTTTAACGCACACAGGGACACACACATACATTGAAAGGGTGTGCTGGTGATTTGTAGCAGTTATAAGCGCGTGTGGGCCTATTGCCTCAGTGGGGTGTCACACTGTGCTGTCACACTGCACAGATAATGGCAAGGTCAAAGGTCGAGTGTGAGAGAGAGGGTGTCGGGGGGGCATTCAGGCACTTTTGCAAATTGGCTAATGTCCCTAGAGAGGGGGGTTGGGGCAGAGGGGTGACACACAGACATGACATCATAGAATCCCCCGGAGATGAGGCAGAAGGGGAAGGTGAGGACAGAGATTCACCACCTGGCTGGTAGAATGTGAGTATATACAGATCTATACTCAATGTTGTTATAAGTGATGTTAACGGGAGCATTGCTTTGACTCTGTATTAAGACATGACGTTTTAAAGGAACAGCCTCAAAAAGGTGTTTAAAACTGTAAAGATATTTAGAAGAATGTTATCAGGAGATTCTGGAGTAGTCAATGATCTGAATTAAGATAAATTTGAACACAAAGAAAGACATTTGCAAGTTTCTCTAAAGCACCACTGACTACAATAGAATAAATAATATTCACAACATATATAGTATTTTTTTAAGTGTTTTACAGAACTACATATAGGATATATAGTTCTGTAAAACCCTTAAGAAGATATTTAGAAACATCAGTGAAAACATACATTTGATTATCAATTCCAATGAATCTGTTTAATGGATTCTTCTAAATATATATCACTACATTCATCCTTGACTACCCCAGAATCTGCTAACTATATACTTCTAAATATCTCTACACTAGATTTAGATCCTGACTACCCCAGAATCTGTGATGAGAATCTTCTAAATTACCCAAGAATCGGTTGTTGACATTTTTCTAAATATCTTAAGACTAAATTCACATCCTCAACTACCCCAGAATCCTTTGATGACATTCTTCTAAATATCTTACACTGAATGAAAGTTATGCAGGTTTGGAAAAACCTGAGGTTGAGTAATTCAAGACAGGCATTATTTGAAATGAGAACGTGCCAGTCAGGGTTTTTTTCTGAAAACATTTGAGGCTTCTGCCGCCCTTAGTCCATCACTGCAACAAACCCTGCTGTGCACAGTATACATTGTGCAACGTCTGAATAGAATGATAATGTCAATAATGTCATTTCCAATATACTAGACCTATTCCCAGTCTCTGTACAATGTAAACCATGTTAGCCATAGGTCAATTCTAACAGCATTATTGTGAATATTTTGGGGTTGAAGAGCAGGAAGATAAAAAGGATGAGGTGCAAGGAACTGTACGAAGAAAGAATAGCCCACAGTGGTAGCCTAAACTTGAAAAGACTTTGAAGAGACTTCCAGAGGATGTAAGAAGAAGCTTTTATCCACCAACTGATTCATATCCCATTAGAGTAATGCCGGCTTTACCAATTACTCCTAATAAAGACCAATCCAGCTTTAACAGTGTTTGTGTGTGTGAGAGGGAGTTATTCTGGGGCTCAGGTGGATTCTGCCCTAATGAACCAATCGAGGCCATCATAATGCATGCCCTCATTTCGGCAAGGAATACTAACAAAATTTAGCCCAGAGGACGCACCAAGAACACACACACTCTCTGCTCACAAAAAGTGGCCGGTTTATGACAGCAAATGTAGAAACATGAAAGAGAGAAAGAGGGAGAGGGAATGAAAAAGAAGTTGATGGAGTGAAGAGGGCCAGAGGCTGAGAGAGAAGCTATCATCAACCCATACAGCGTTTCAGCTTTCTGTGCTTAATGGACTCGCTGAGCAAGAAAGACGGCCTAGATGATCCGAGTGAGAGAGAGAGAGAGAGAGAGAGAGAGAGAGAGAGAGAGAGAGAGAGAGAGAGAGAGAGAGAGAGAGAGAGAGAGAGAGAGAGAGAGAGAGAGAGAGAGAGAGAGAGAGAGAGAGAGAGAGAGAGAGAGTTATAAAGCATTACACATTAATGGCCTGATGCTCGTATTAATAACACAGCAAGACTAAACAAAATCATCGCTCTAACTAACCGCTCTCATAGCTGACCACTCAATTTAAGTTCGTCCACCGAAATCTCTCTTTGTTTACTGGTAATAAAAAATAAAACGACACCTAACGTGTTAAATAAAGCATGTGCCTGTTTAAACATTTTATCATTATGTGCAGTGTATAATTTCAATTTCATCTTTATCTTCAAGAAAGAAGCTTGTTAAACAGAAGACAATTACAGACTGGATTTATATCGTTTAAAGAGGCACCAGTTATCGTTTTCTCTTTGGTTTATTGCATTAGATGCATGCAATAATTATTCACAGGCATATTTTTGCATTGTATTTAAAGGAAGACCTATAAAACAATTTTAATTCTGTCATCATTTCATTAGGCAATTTCCTGCAGGACACAAAAGGAGATATTTTGAAAACTGTTGGAAAAGAAATCATTAACTTTGCATTGGTTTCGTCCATATATAGAAGTCATAGGGGAGCAATGGGTATTATTTTACATACACAAAAGAAAGTGACGGTAGTTATAAATGAACATTAAAACATTTGGGGGAGATAATCATATTTATAAATTACATATCGATATAAATATGAAATAAATATGACTACTTACCAACTGAAAATGACCTAAAAATAACATATGAATTTCCATATCTGGTATCGTATGATTAGCAGATTCGTGTTTTTAAAGAACTTCCCTTTCAGTCAAACAGCTTTAAGTCATACTCTTGTCATTTTTTTTCTCAAAATACAAAAGAAGATATTTAATAATAACAATAATTATTCACAGGCACATTATTGTATCTTATATATATCTTATTTCAGTGTAAGCTTACCAAGAATAAAGATTCCATCATAATTTCATCACCCTCTTGACAACACATCCTCTCTTGACAAGTAAAAAGAAGATATTATGAAAAATGTTGTTAAAAGAAATCCATGGCTTGCATTAATTTTGTCAATTGAAATAAAATACGGTTGGTTACCATCATTTGGATGATCTTTCCACAAAGTTCAACATATATGTAATCATCCGCTAAAGTTTTCTTTGACTCTATTTTTTTTTAATAGATATGAACTGTACAAATCAGGATATTGACGTCTGATCAAGAACTGTCCACTATCAATGTTCTCATCTTATAAATGGGTCGCTTTGTCTTTGCAGTCTGAGAGTAGAACTCGTAGCTCTTAGTATGCAGAAAGGTGAAAGCAGGTCAACGTTCAACCGTAGTTTTATTAGCTTGAAAACAGGTCCTCTGTTTATATGCCTCTGAGCTCTCGGTCTCCAACATCCCATTTCTTTATCTGTCACTCGTCTCGCTTTGACCTCTCTCTCTCTGTCTCACTCTCCAGCAACAGCTGCTGTTGTGTAGCTCTTTCCCAACACCCCACGGGCAGGAGAAGCCATCACGAGCTCGGCCCACACTACATGGCTGTGCGGCCCGGTCCGGTGTGCAGTCCCGTCTGTCCGACATCACTGTGATTACAGCATATACATCAATGAGGTTCCTCCCGACAAAACCAAGCACTTACCCTCTGATATTCACCTCACATTCCCAGCGCCTCCGGCGTTTCTCAGCCATTCGCCGAATAAGATGAGCCCATAAATTAAATGCAACAGAGATATTGATTCGAGTGAATGGTATTATAACCCCGGAGATGCCCAAGGACACCATATTATGCCGATGCGTTCATTAATATTTGCTGTTGAACACGGATGGTGTTGAAATGCAGCCTGGTCTGATACTGCTGACGATTATCATCATGTAGATCATTTTTATTAGACATCATTTAACAAAATAATATTGAGAATTGTTTTGTGCAATTACAGCCTTTAATTGGCATCTTTGGTATTGCCATTTACAAACCCGATTCCAAAAAATAGGGAAACTGTACAAATTGTGAGTTAAAACAGAATGCAACGATGTGGAAGTTTCACATTTTAATATTTTTTTAAAAAAACAGTTTGGATGACATATCAAATGTTTAAACTGAGAAATGTAATTTGAAGAAAATAATAAGTTGATTTTTAAATTTAATGGCATCAAGGCATCTCAAAAAAGTTGGGACAAGGCCATTTTTACCACTGTGTGGCATCTCCTCTTCTTTTTATAACAGTCTGCAAACGTCTGTGACCGAAGAGACAAGTTGCTCAAGATTAGGAATAGTAATTTTGTTCCATTCTTTGTTAAAAAAGCTTCTAGTTGCTCATCGGTCTTAAGGTTTCTTTGTCACATCTTCCTCTTTATGATGGGAAAAATGTTTTCGATGGGTGAAAGATCTGAACTTCAGGCTGGCAATTACAGTAGCCCGATCCTTCTTCTACGATTCCCAGATTCTCTGAATCTTTGGATGTTATCGTGCCCTGTAGATGATGACAACTTTTTGCAATTATTTTCTGAGAAACACCTTTCTGATGTTGCTCCACTATATTTTCCGCAGAATCGGGGGTATCGTAAACCTCTTCCCATCTTGACTTCTGAGAGACACTGCCACTCTGTGAGGCTCTTTTTATACCCAACCATGTCGCCAGTTGGCCTAATAACTTGCAAATTGGTCCTCCAGCTATTCCTTATATTTACATTTAACTTTTCTGGTGTATTATTTCTACCTGTCCCCACTTTTTTGGAATGTCTAACTCTCAAGAAATCCAAAATGAGCCAATACTTGGCGTGACATTCCAAAATGTCTCACTTTCAACATTTGATATGTTACCTATAATCTATTGTGAATAAAATATAAATTAAGGAGATTTGTACATTATTGCAATCCTATTTAATTCACATTTTGTACAGTGTCCCATTTTTTTTGGGATACGGGTTTGTATTCCCTGATAGCACATCTGCAAGACGTCTGGCAAACACTGTCTGCCCATCTGCAATACATCTCTGAGATGTTTGCTGTCTCTAAAATATATCTGTTAGATGATTATGATTAAGAATGGATGCAGTCAAGATGTTACGCAGATTATTTCCTGATCTCCAGATCTTTAGCAGATATCTTACAGAGCTCTCTCGAAGAACTTTAGCAGATGTTTTAACACAGTTCAGACCTTTAGCAGACATGCAACTCTAGGTATACATTTCCTTCTCTGCTGTCCACGCCATGTGCGTTAAATACGTCAGACCTCACAACAACCTTGAGCAATCTAAATCAAGACAACAGACATAAAGCATTTATAAAAGACTCAAATTAGTTTTATAAAATAACGTGCGTAACCTTCAGACACCTACACTTTTTCATTAGGCGGCTGTAATAAAAAAACTGTAGATTAATTTCACTGTACTTATGAAATGTTATTTTTCAGGTCTATTATTCAATACTCGCCTTTCTGTGTCTGGCGTTAAGCCTGTGAATATTTTCTACCTTTTTGAGTTTTAAACACATTTAAAAGTCAGTGCACTTCTGCTGACCATGCTGTTCATGTTGTCATATCAAAAGTTAGCAGATTCACACCAGAAAAGTTGAATTCTCAGTGTGGCTGCTCTCTAGTATCCTGAGGTCACATTTGACAACACTGTGATTTTTATTCATTATGCAGATCAAGAGTTGCCGTCAGGTATTTCTTAATAAGCGTAACAGCACGACCATCATGCTTCATTCATCTCTCTAATACATTGAAATAAAATGTGTTGGATAAAGTTCTATATTTGGCATTAATACATTTGTGAATTGAATTAAACATTAAATATGGCTGGGATTCATTTTGTGGTGTTTTGTCCCTCTCTAGTGGCCTAAAAGTGAACTACACCATATGTTAAGAGTCACATACAATTCTTGCTAAAATGTGCCCATCTTCCAGACATCTTCAAGAGGAACAAGACATCTGAGAGCAGAATGTAAGGTGAATGTCCTATCAGAGAATCTTTGTTTAGGGAGTAACGTTATTTGAGTCCACATTTACAATACATCTATTTGAAGAAGTGTTTGACATAAACGTGGAATATTGTTTAATTAAGAAGGCAGCTTCAAACTTTTAAATAACTCCCCGTCTGTTAATAGCACTAATAATAATAATACAAAAATAAAAATATATAATTTGGAGGATGCGGGCATCGATCCCGCTACCTCTCGCATGCTAAGCGAGCGCTCTACCATCTGAGCTAATCCCCCGTCATGCCTTGCGACCGTAGGATTAAGGTGTGAATAGAATTAAGTGAAGTCGCGGCCCGACTTCACAACGACTTATTTTCTAGTGAATTACTTTGATTCCAAAACTTAAAAAAATTTTATTCAAATGGTTTCGCTTCTCAACAAAGACAATAAAACTAAAATCGTCACATTGTTCTGTAAAATATTTTTAGAGTTTTTGAATAAAATGCACATTGTTAACAAAATACAAGGCTTATACTTAATATTTAAATATTAAAACTGGAGCGGAGCTTTATTATTATCTTAGAAAATCATTTAAAAAAAGAATTTAAAAAAAGAGATTCAACGGTATATCCAGACTATTGTATCGTTCAAGAACCTTTAGGTTTCTAAAACTGTCAAATTGTTTAATCTTTTTAATGAATATTAATGCTATACTTTGTGACATCCGCTGACATTGTGTACTGCTGTGCTTTTCTACTCATGCATTAAACAACTAATAATCCTAATTATAAGAATAATTGGAGGATGCGGGCATCGATCCCGCTACCTCTCGCATGCTAAGCGAGCGCTCTACCATCTGAGCTAATCCCCCGCGTGCACTGTGGCACCCGGAACGGTTTTTGATTGGCCAATGACGTTTAATAGGAGTTACACTGTAACAGCACCGGCGGAAGTGAAGAGAACAGGGTTCGCGGCCTGACTTCACCGCAGTGGAAATGTCGACTGGAGTGGGGAGTAAGTGTGATATAACTTCTCTAACAGATTGATCATAAACTCTATAAACACTGACTTTAAATGTCTCTTAAGCATGTTTTGGGTGAGAACTGAGAAGCTGGTGCTTTAGATAACGCCGGGGGTTTGATTTGCTGATGCTAGTCAGCTAACAAAGCCGTTGTTGTTGTTGTTTTATTGAACATCAGTTACTGTGTTGTGAGCTGCAGATAAAGCCAAAATAACTTCATTTAAAACAACATGAAGCATTTATTGAATAGACACACATGGAATATTTTTATCATGTAAATGTTAATTGTTGTTTTTAAAGAATAACGATGTTAAAATGTCCCTGCAGAACACAAGATGCTCTCTTTGGGCCCGACGGAACCCTGGTCCATTCGGGAGAAACTCTGTCTCGCGTCTTCTGTGATGAGAAGTGGAGATCAAAACTGGTACAAAATTATCATTTATAATTAAATTAATATGAATGTTCTTTCTGTTGGTATGTCATGTATTAATGGACATTTGAACGTTATTTATGCAGTACTTGTATTTAAAGATCAAGAGTTGATGGTAAAATGATGATAAAATGCAGGTTTGTATAATTGGAGGATGCGGGCATCGATCCCGCTACCTCTCGCATGCTAAGCGAGCGCTCTACCATCTGAGCTAATCCCCCGTATGGATGTATACACTCCCCACACGACCCAGAGTGTCCCCTACAGTCATACTCTTGATGGGTTAAATGCAGAGCATGAATTCTGAGTATGGGTCACTATACTTGGCTTTGTCACTTCCCTTATTAGAGGCCACTCTTAATTTGCTCTTTTATTTGTTTCATCATCTACAAAAAACATATTTTCCTAACACACACATAAACCTACATGATATCCTCACTCCTTCTAACCTACCGATAAGCTTCCTTTGACATCCTCACTTTTTTATAAAAAAAGTTGGCATTGTTACGTAGTTTGCGTTTTTCTTGCTAGGATAGGAAACAATTTAACTTAGGGCTGCGTTGTCGCCTCCATTGTAAATGCTTCTTTTGTAAACCACATGTGTCCCTTTGGATACGCCGTCAGCTAAATTAATATATGTAAAATGTGCTGTATCCCGATTCAACAATTGTATTAATATTTTTGTTATTTTCATGCATTTTTGTTACAAAAAACACAATTAGTGCCAAAAAACATTTGAATAAAAAAAATCTATTTAAATAGTTGAACAAACGCTTATTTTATTGTTTTATTTCATTTATTACGTATATTTTTGCTTTTTATTTGTCACCCATTTCTTCCATCCAAATGACACTTAAATCCAGCTCTTCTTTCTCTCTCTGGCGGTTTTGTGAAGAACATATTTAATAAAATAATTGAACACATTTCTAGATTAACGAAGAATAGAAAAAACTTAACGCTATTATTGGACCGTGTTTTCCCTTTTCTCTTTTACATAATGACATGATGCTGGAAACTCTTTCCATGCATGGTGACCTATTCAAATAAAGTCCTCGTCCCTACTTGCAGGTAAAGTTTCGGCTCTCACTGACGGAAGTTGGCTCTTCTTGCTACTACAACAAATTGACACTAAGAGTCGGCTCGTTCGTGAACAAACCATCACTTATGACAAAGCATCAAAACATTTCTTTATTGGTGCCTTACTTTAATGTAAAATATGAAACAATACTGTTTCAAGTAAGATGACTTACCTGCTCTCTTCCATCAACCATAAAAAGATATGTCCCTTAATTTTGATTGGTTATGAGAGTGTTCTGTTGAAATGTTGGATCAGTTCTATCCGATGTCTTGGAAATAAGGTTGTCAAAACGATTGATGTATCCAAAATAAAAGTTGATGTTCACATACTGTCTGTGTTTGTTGCATAGGAAAATTGCATTTATAAAAATTACTAAATGCACATAACTAAGAATTTTTGTTGTTTAAAAAATAAGTTTTTTGTCAAAGCATGTTGCAGTATTCTGTTATAATAAAATTAAAATTAATTATAGTAAGCTTTTATAACACAATAACATCCCGATATCTTGCAAAATAATGTTTTATTGAATTAAAGTAAAGTAATCGAAACACGTTTGACGATCTTCTGAATACCAAACCTGTTTTATCAGGGTGTCTGTAAGCAGAGCCATCAAACCCTTCTCCGAGTCTGGACGACCCCCAGACTGGTTCTCCCAGAAGGTAAAACATCATAACCATCAGTGATCATTAGTCTGAGTGATGTGTGGTGGAGGTGATTCATTTAAGTGTCAGTGCACTTCTGTGATGGTAATTCATATTAGTGTCAGTGATTTGTCGACTGATGTCATTCTGACCTCTCTGTGACCTCTACAGCATTGTGCCTCACAGTATTCTGAGCTACTGGAAACCACAGAAGCCCCTAAGTAAGTGGATGTAACGCTCTAATAGTCATTAATGACTATCGTATGAAAGTTAAAAGTAGTTTAATGGTTGTGTGTATCATTAAAAGGTAGGATTAAAAGCATATTTTTGTTTCCCGACAGACGTAAACGTGGCGAGAAAGGCGAGGTGGTCGAGACAATTGAGGACGTGATCGTCCGTCGACTGACGGCCGAGCGAATCGAGGAACTCAAGAGACTGATCAAAGACACACAGGAGAAATACAGGTACACCATCACCTCCCTCATTTAAGTGTTATCACAAGCTTTCTGTAAATCTAAAGGTTATACTTTAGATGCCTATTGACATTTGGTTTAAACTTTCCTGGTGTCTCGAATGTTAATGTCTCCAAAACCACTTTAAATTGTATTATTGTGGAGGCAAACTTATATGAATTAGGATAAAAGCATGTTATACTTTAAATAAATTTCATGAAGACAAATTAACTCAGTTTAGAAAATGGTAACATTGACGGTTACAAAGGGTAAAGTATATACAATAACCATTATTTTCCTATCAAATACTGATCAAGAAAAAATGTGATGATACATTTGCGTTAAATTGGTTTTGTCTCTTCAGGAAATTGAAGAAAGAAGTGGATATGATCCAGTCGGGTCATTTGGACCCTAAACTGGAGGAGCTGTGGACAGAGATAGAGCTGTGAGATATTTCTTCATGCATAAGTCTGAGTATTTTTAGACTCTTTTCAATCAAATCCGAGAATCAGAGCACAACTATTATAGATTCAACATTATTATAATTCATGATGCTAATACAGAGAGTAAGTATGCTTTTGAACTGATAATCTCACAGTGTGTGTGTTCTTATGCCTGTCAGAAAGAGGAAGCAGGAAGAGGAGGAGGCGGAGCAGAAGAAGCGAGCGACGGAAGCAGCCTTTCAGGGTCAGGGACTTAATGCCCAACAGAAAATGGAATGCTCCAAAAAATAAATATTATGATAAACTAAATAATTAATCATAACTGATAATATATCAATTTTGTTTCAAACATTTCAGAAATATTATCTAAAATATTTTTTTCTATAAAAGTTATGTAGAAAATATTTTATTTCTCCTTATTTTACAGTTCGCCAGGCAGCTAAAAACACACCAAAGAGACTTCCCAGCGTAACTGTGCGCTCTCCTCTCGGTGCTTGTTCCCCAAACGTAGAAATCCCACCGGTGGACACGCCACAGCCAATGACAGATGAGACAGGTGTCAGTCCCATGGTGTGTGTTTTTCACCTCCTCTTTATGAACATTAAAACGTACCTTTGTCTTATTGTGTTTATGTGGTGTGTCCAGACTCAGGGGGTTTCCGCCTTCATGCCTGTGTCAGAGGTCACAGCCCCTGCCCCTAAAGAATCAAATCTGAGTGCTCTAGTAGATGACTCCCCACAGAAAAAGCACCTCAATCCAAAAGCCACACCGCCTCCATCCCCGCTGCTGTCTGAACTGCTGAAGAAGGGCAGTCTCATAGCAGCCAGCTCGAGACTGGTAACTCAGACATTAACATTTTACAGATGCATTTTTATATTTTATCTAAAGCAACTTCTGTATAAATATGTGACTCTTTGTCAGGTTGTTGAAGGAGACATGGCCACAGGTTTGAGTAATGGATCTCATGGAGTCGAGGTTCACACAGCTCCGGCCACTGCGCTGCCGACCAATCAGGACATTACTGCTGGTACACGCACGCACTTTTTTATTGGCTGATATTTTTTTTGACGTTAAAACATTTTATTTTTTTTAATTTTTTTTTTTTTTTAAAGCTCTCTTGGTCTGCTTTGCGTCCTGCGTGCATGCTGTATTTAGTTAGACTGTATGGATTCAACCAAGTGTATGTAGTTTGCCTTAGTGTGTGTTTGTTTGTATTGCTATATGTTTGTGTGTCTTTGTGTCAGATGTTCCTACGTTATCTCGTCTGTTGGAGAGCTCCATCCCAGCGCAGCAGTGTGTCAGTGCTGACCCCCCTAAGCCCCCTACAGTTGTCCCCCCAGCTCCAGATCACCTTTCTGTGCCCAATGCAGGTCTTTATCTCTCATTTTAGTCTTAAGTGCATCATATTTGTGTCACATGATGTGCTTACTATCATCCAATATAAAGCTTCTCAAGCAGCACTCACATAGTGCTAGATTAATTTTAGAACTGTAGGTGGCATCTATAAGTGTTTTTATCTTTTCTCCAATTAAAGGGATAGGGGGAAAAAAAAAATTTCTGTCATAAATTTCTCACCTTTGAGACCCAAATCTTTTTTCATTTTTTTTTCTGATAAACACAGAATGTAGGTCAGCAAGACATTTTGTTGCACTTTTGACTTGCATTGTCTATTTCTTCTGTTGTTATCAATGGGGTTTAAGAACTGTTTGGTTACAAGCAATCTTTCAAATATCTTTTTCAGTGTTCAACCAAAAAAATAAATATATAGAGATTTGGAACATCTAGAGGGTGAATAATTCAGGACTTTCACTACAAAGCACTTTAAAACTTTGTAGTGAAACACTTTAAAAGGTTTTAGTTCGAGCAAGAGTTGAAATTGAGGTTAAGAAGTGGATATGTATACGTGTAGGGGCGGCAGCCGTGGCAGAAGGTTCTGGAGTCGAGGCCGTGATGGCAAGTTCGTCCACACCGGCGGAGGTCGAGGACAATGAGACAGAGCTGGTGGAGGAGGACACGGTTGTGTCTGTGTCATACATGGGTCATGAACTGGACCTGGAGACGGTGGGAGACATCATTGCTATTATAGAAGAAAAGGTAAACAGACTTAAGTCTAGATATATGAAATGAACATGTGACATCATCTTTCTTAAGAAAAATCAAAGTTGCATTTAATTATGAAGATCATGCGTTAAAAGACACAGAAAATTATGATGCCTGATTGAAAAAATATGTTCCTAATTATTTATAAAATGTCATGGCATGTATAAGCTTCCATAATTTCAAAGGCTCATTACTCAAATATGTTTTATATTAAAAAATACTAATATATCTGTCCCAGGTTGATGATCCTGTCGAGGCTCTGGATGCTGCTGCGGTGGAAGCTGCTCTCTCTCTCTGTGAAGACCCTGCCGTCGGGGGTCATCCCCTCTCCAGCCCCTGGGAGTCCCAATCTTTTAAGGCAGCTGAACAAGAGCAAAACATCCAGGAGAATGCAGGCCCAGAGAGTTTGCCAGACCCTGTGTGTGTGCAAGGAGAAATTGAGGTTCTGGTTGAGGAAACAGAAAAACCAGAGGTGTCCAACGAGATAACGGAAAACTGCGAGGTGACAGCTGCCCCTGATGCGGAGCAGAGTCAGGTCCCTGAGGTTAAGACAGAGGCAGTGAGGGAAGGAGACGGAGAGGGTGGGATGGAGGAGGCATCGGAGGAGAACAGAACCCCCAGTCCAGCTGTGAAGTGTGAGGGGGAGGACTGGGTTCAGCCAGAGACCGTGACACCCTGTTTGGACTCTGAGGACAGCTCTGTGTCAGCAAAAGACACAAAGGTATTAGTTACTACACACAAGCAGGACATGGATCATCACTTATTTGAGCTTCTTTATGATGTCTTGTTTTCTTTGACGTGTCAAAGGAGGTGAAGGAAGAGGATGGAGGCAGTGAAGTGGATGTGGATGAAGGGATGGAGATGAAGGAATGTGCAGACGGGGACGGAGAGGGACCGTATCTCTCCGAGGTGGATCCTCCTGCTAGTGAAAGTGAAGATGGATATGGTAGTCACTCTCAGCGCTACACAACAGCAGACTCGATGGCGAGCAGCCCTGCATCATCACAATTGTGAGTTACCTCCCGGGGCCATTTATGATCTGGTTTTAATGGGATAATTTGTTCAAAAATTAAAATTCAGTAATTTTTTATTCACCTGCATGTCATATTACTATTTCTTCTGTAGAACAGAAAAGGAGATATTTTGAGAAATGTTTAATTTTTTTGTTTATAGCATGTTCTTTGGTTTGCAACATTTGCAAAATATCTTCTCTCTCTTTCAGTTCTATGTGTAGTGAAGATCAAGAAGCTTTACAGGCTCAGAAGATCTGGAAGAAGGCCATCATGTTGGTGTGGCGGGCAGCAGCCAATCACAGGTGACTGTATATCTTTTATTGGTGTACATAAATGTAAGTGTGTCTGCCTGCGTGCGTGTGTGCGTGTGTGTGTGTGTGTGTGTGTGTGTGTGTGTGTGTGTGTGTGTGTGTGTGTGTGTGTGTGTGTGTGTGTGTGTGTGTGTGTGTGTGTGTGTGTGTGTGTGTGTGTGTGTGTGTGTGTGTTATTTACTCTTTGTGTTATTGTTACCAGGTATGCCAGTGTGTTTCTGCAGCCGGTCTCTGATGACATCGCCCCCGGTTATCACAGCATCGTACATAGGTACCCAACTAAGAACACCTTAAAAATTACAGAAATTCTGTATGTATTTTAAGATGCAGCTTATTATATATTTGTTCTTCCTTAATTCTCCCGCAGACCCATGGATCTGTCCGCTATCAAGAAAAACATTGAGTCAGGCCAGATTCGCACGACGGCCGAGTTCCAGCGTGATATCATGCTGATGTTCCAGAACGCTGTGATGTACAACAGCTCAGATCATGACGTGTACCACATGGCCCTGGAAATGCAGAGAGATGTTCTCGAGCAGATACAGCAGTTCTTGGCCACGCAGCTGATCATGCAGACGTCTGAATCCGGCATCGGCACCAAGAGTCTGCGCGGCAGAGAGGCTAACCGCAAACAAGACCCGAACGAGAAGGTTAGAAAGGCAATACAATCATGCGCATGCTTACACAAAAACTCAGCGCTATCAAGTGGACCAAAAACCCTGGTATGAAGGTTAGAGGTACATCAGAATAAAACACACGGATCAAAGAACAAAACCCCATCCGCTGAACATGTGGAAGGAAAGTTTAAAGACGGCAAAGAAACATAAAGACTGTTTATAGGTTAAGTAAAGGAAAAATATAACATCTTAGGATTGAAGCAGAAATTTATTTTAGAGATCAGGTGACAAGAGCTTTAAGAGCTCTCGAGAACAGAACATCAATTCCAAATTCATCAAATATTCTGCAGACATCTGAGGTAAAGTATACTAGACATAGAAACAGCCTAAAGTCTGATAGGTATGGAAAGTAAGGACAGCTCTTCTTATTAATTGAAATGCCCATTTACTTAAAGTACCTCCAGCATGTACAGCCTGAAGTAAGGCCAAATGAGATTGAAAAAGACATGGAATATAAGTAGTCACAAGCTGAAAATGGCCTGGGTGAGCAGCAGCGAATATTACCGGCGTCGTGTAATATCTTTTGGCTATAGACCTAATGGCGGTCGATACACATAAAGTGGATTTGCCACCAAGAGCCTTATATGTCATTGTTGTGATACACCAAGGTAATCTTCAAAAATTGATTTTTCATCTTCGTAATGGAAGTAAAGCGCTGAAATTGTCGGTTCAGCAGAAGGGCCCATCCAAAACTGCTGCCGTGCAGGAAAAGTTTTACTGTACTAATCCTTTTGCAGTTGGGAACTTAAAAATGCTAATCCAGAACTGAGTGTGTCTGCTGCTGTGACTCTTAAATGAGAAAAGTTTCACCCAGAGATAAAAAACATATACTATACTATTCTAACTCTAAACTTAACCCCGAACTGAATTTAAAACAAGAACATTAAAAAAGATAAATAATTTGAGCTATTAGCTTCAATTTCACAGGAAATTTCAAGTGTGACTTTGTTTGACATCAGCCCTTGTAAAGATGAAATGCAGTCTTGGGAAAAAAATTTCTTTTATAAGTATGTGATTAGGAAACTAATTTGTAAACTTCTAACATTAATACCCCCACATCTAAACAAAAACATTGTTTTTATTTGCTTTTTTTTAAAGAATTTAAAAAAAATAATATAGTTTATATCCACTAGGTTTACATTTTAGTTTAAATAATAAACTTTTATAACACGGAACATTTGGGACGCCATGCTTAATTGTCAAGTAAAGGCTTTAGTTTTTGTGATTTTGGGGTGAAGTATGGCACAGACCTCTTCTTGACAGGTTTCTTCAGATGAATACACAGATAAAATACATACACTTGCACAATTTAAACCCACATTACCGATTTTTGTCCCTTACACACACACTCTCTTGACTTATTGAAGTCCCTGAAGGTAGGATAAGCGTAACATCCACTAACACACAGTCTCATATATAGACCCTGAGTCCTGCACACAAAGACCCTCATTTAGAGCCAGAACTTCCAGCCAGAAGAAAAAGGAACAACTCCAAACAAGACACAAACGAGAAGGTCAGTGATAATACACACACACAGAGGTCCAGGGTGTCACAGGTGAGACGCAAAAACACAAGGATGTAACACACACTGTTGCGGGTTTTCATGTGACACTTGCACAAAATAAAGCATTCTTACTTAAGATCCACTTGTGTCAGTGTTGTGTGCATGTAAACCTGTTGTGTGCGTGATGAATCTGTGTGGTTTTAAAAGACACACCAGACCAAAGTGAAATCATACTTTCATTCATGTTTGTGTTTGCACAGTGATTTTTTTTCACACCTAGCCAAATAACATGTGTGTTGAGTCATTTTATCATCATCATACTCACTATTTGAGTTCATGCTGGAGTACTGCAGTCGTCATTGAAACACTCACGAACATGAAAACATTTCCTTCATAACATGCACAACTCAATCCATCCCACAATCCTCTCTTTCATTTCTTTACTCTCTCTCGCTTCTCTATGTTCAAACCCCTCCAGCTCATCTGTGTTTGCACTGTGATGCTGTATCTCCAATGTAGGTTACGTGTTTAAATTTATATTTTTTGATTTTATCACACAAATATTTCATGTGGCTCAGTGTTTAGAGCATGGCGCTTACAACGCCAGAGATATGGGTTTGATCCCAGTGATTGCACATATTCAAAAATCAAATGTAAATGTGTAATGCAAGGAAGGTAGCTTTGGATTAAAGTATCTGCATAATGCAAAAATGTAAATGTGAATATTGATATAAAGTGACTATAATGTAAGAATGTTACCCCCCAACCACTCGATGTGTTTCATCTCTTGATCATACATCGTTCGGTCTGTTAACTGTTCTTGTCTGCTTCGCTGTCTGTCTTCTGCTTACAACATCTCTGCAGTGTGCTCGGCTTTACATGTCTGTCTCTCTGTCTGTGAGTTTTCATAGGTTTATAGTTAACGTATGTGTAGGTTTCTCTTTTTCTCACTTTGCTGTTTGTCCTACAGGATAGCCTCTCCATGGCATCTCCTGCTTTTCTTCTCTCTCTCTTTGTAAGTATCCAGGCTGAAGATGTTTCCTGTCCCCTCTTACTGAACACACACACACACACACACACACACACACACACACACACATCATTCTCAAACACCCATGGGTAACAGCTTTATGACTCCAGCAGAAGGTTAAACTCCGTTTTTTTATTTCCTAATGGGACAACAGATTTTTGCATCACAAATGGTTTTTTGAGATGCACTGAAACGTAATGTTCTTTCTGATACTGATTCCCGATTTTCAGTGTACTAACTGTCAAATCTCATACTTCTAGTTGGTGGTTTTGTTAACATGCATTTTAACAATCACTGAGCTTGTAGTAAAGGGGATGTCACAATATATAATTACTAACAATAAATTTGATTATTTATTTTGTAACAATACTTTAGTCTGGATAGTATAGTAAATTATTTAGACCAAGTACATGGATGCGACTTCAACTTCATAAAAATTCTGTCAATTACTAGTCTTTGAGTTAATCCAAATTTCTTTGTTTTTGATGAAAAAGATCTTTGCAAGGATTTGTATATCAAAGCAGTTTTTGGACCCCATTCAATACTTTAGTAGGAAAATATATTAACTATTTATTTTATGCTCATTTGAACACAAAACGCACATTTTGAAGAATGTTGGACTACGAAAAGTACAGGGGTACTTT
>CM065667.1:14924384-14929384 GCA_033220385.1 Triplophysa yarkandensis | reverse complement strand
AAAAGAATAGTTTTTGACATAAGTGTTCCAGAGTTTATACTATATGAAGAGCTCTTTTCCAAAACCATAAAGGCCAAAAAAATTTGTTTGTTATGCCATTTTGCCGTGTACTGAACCTATTTAATGTGCCATCACTGTTTCATGCCAAATCACAAAAAATGTTCTTGTTTAAATGTGTTACAATATGCTTTTTCTTTACCAAACTGCTATGAGAAATGGATTTATAGTGTTTTGAAATTCTTCATTCATTACAAATAACTAAAATATTATATCAATTTAATAAAATAGGACAATATAATTATTAAATATGATAAATTGTACGTTTAAAAAAATCTCTTGACTGAAGAAATTCTTTGTTTATATCCTTTAAACAATGTTTAAATCATCTTTTCTGTTAAAAATCCTCATGTATTTGTGAACTTTTTAACCCATATGTCACGTCAGATCATAATTTAAAAAGTCAAAATTTTTCTTTTATTCTTGATGTATTGAATATAATGTCAGCTATATTTCTAAGTGTTGAACCTTACTTAAATATGGTTAAGACAGAAGCATGTTTTGTGAAATAGAAGAAGCCCTACATTAGCCTGAATGTAAAGGCCGAAATGGCTCAATACTATTTTGTTGCCTTGGTTTCCGAGATAGTTTGACCTTGTGACTGCTTTCTTCATCATGTCTATTAAATGCATACAAAAGTTATTCATACACACATGAGATAGTATAAAGATTTCACAGAGTAAGCGCTGCTGTTGTTAAATAAAAAGTTATTTAATAACATTTCGTACTACTATTATCTACGAAATAAAAAATAGCCACACAGTTCATAATAAAGTTTTATTTATCATAATAACATAATAAATTGGCACAGGAAACTAAAGTATGTCCAGACGCTTTATTGGTTATAATCGTCAGTCGTTTCCACTGGTTCTGATCTCAATGAACCAGGAAGACTTATCATGAGAGTCGGTAAACTGCTCATCGGATCTTCTTCGACGGTGGCACCATTAAAATCGCTTCTGACTCCTGTTTCTGGAAGTGGATGCACCAGATTCTCTTGGACTGGATCCATATGGATCTCTCTTTTCTCTTGTTTCAGGTGTTGAAGGATCTCTCTGGAGAGGTGATGTGACTCACCTGTGTGCTCATCTGCAAAACAGGTGTGAAAAAAATCAACATTATGGAAACTGAGCAGGACATTTTTAATAATATTTCAATTCTTTTCCAATCTTTTGTTATTTAAACCCAGCTGCCTGCTTTAAAGACATCATGAGGCCTTTGGTACGTCCCATCTTAACCTTCTGTTGCAATAGGAAATTTGTCTACAAGAATTGTTTGTTGAGTCATTTCCTTGAGATTTTACAGTGTTTCTTGTGTGTTTTTCAGAGATAAATCTCACCATTGATCAATACAAGACGGTAAAGATTCCGACACTCCAGGGAATTTTCCAGAATTTCACTGAGGGTTCTGTAGAAAAGCAAGACTTGCTCTTTTCGTTCTCTTTCTCCGAATCCTGCGTTTCTGTCCTGCGACATCTGGTACAGCGTCAGCAGTGGTGTGGCATATTCCAAAACGCAGTAATGTGTCTGGGAACCAAGGCATAACAAGAGGTAATTTCACTGTTTATACACAGATTTATCCACAGTATTAAGGTTTGATGAAATGAAGTGATAGGTCACCTAAAGCATCAATCGTTTTTCAACCTTGTCATGTGCAACCTATACCATAGAAGCTATTTTGAAAAATGTTGGCAACTGGCATTTAGTCATTGGTTTTGCGTCCAATAGAAGTGAAAGGGTCTCACTGCTGTTTGGTTAATCACTTTTTCAAAATAAATTTTTTTGGTTCTGCAAAAGTGCTTTAAAAGATAAGAGGATGAGTAAATGATAACACAATTTCTTATAATTGGGTGAACTATTACTTTATGGAATGCATCATAATGTGCTCACCATCCATCTATATATGGATGTATATGACACTTCTGAAATATGTTGTGATGTCAACATTGCCGACATAGTCAACTACTTTGGGAAAGCATGCATCCATAAAAGTTTATGTTGGTTTTGACTTAAAATTACATGTTCCGTACACATTGAATTAGAATTCAACTTTGATGCTTTGTTGCTTTAGTTCACCAACCTCATTGTCCTGGCCTGTGATTTTGTAGACGCTGTTTTTGTAGCTGCGTTGTCGGACCCCTGCTCTATTTAGCTGTAATTCTGGAAGATTCTCGTGAAAGACAACCCGATCATCTTCATCTTCTGGTTTGTTTGGGGCGGCAGCATTTAGGGGCACAAGAATATGAAGTCGATGAGAGCTCAGTTTTGTCCTTGTGAAGTTGTAGTTTTTGACTTTGTCCTGTAATTCTGCAGGTGATAGAACAGAAGTGAGAATAGGATTTCTGGCACACCATTCAGACAAAACTGCAATGCAACAATGACTCGCCAAAGTACAAAGTAGGCCTAGCTCATACATGTCATCTATTCGTGATTTCTATAGGCATAATGCCATCTGAATGATACAATATAATTTCACCCATTATTATGATGACAATAATAATCAACATCTTTTTTCTCAAAGAAAATATTTATGTTATTGTTTGTGATTTGAATTAAATTGACATGGATAAATAGTGTGTCTGTGCTGCCCCCTCATGGCTTATGTTGAGCTCATATGGAATGTACCTGGAAGCACAAATTTCAGGTAACCAATGTAGAATGACCAGGCCAAGCCATGTGCCACATTCATTTTCCTTACTTCACAGATTTCTGAGATCTCCACAGGAACAGGCCTCTGTCAGAGATGACATAGATGTAGAGAATTTAATAGAAAGAAAAGGAGATGTGGAATACATGTAATTTCCCTATTTGCAATATTCTGTTCTTTTGATCAGATATTGGGAGATTAATATAGTGACGGGAACCAAAAATGACCTCAAATTGAATAAGTTGTTTAGATTGTATACAATGAATAGAATGATATTTAAAGTTTATATGTGACTGATTTGTGCTTGAAACCAGTTCTGTGCGTTTGGTTTATTTTGATAATATCTCACGTTCTCAATTTTTAAATATTTGGATCTATATCAGTTATGTTGTAATTCTTTTGTCTGAACCCTGCTTCAGACAGTTCAATGGTACTGTTATTCTTTGATAATAATATTGTTCTGCTGGCACAGAAGAAATCTTACCTGAACTCCCAGGCTTTTAGAGAACAGGTAGACACTACATGTGAGACATATCATATTAAACTGCTCCATAAAAAGCGACATTCCTCCAAACAGAAATATGACAAGCATTGCCAGGAAGACATGCACATTAAAGCATGCTTGAATCATCCGACTTATGTTACCACGATACCTGTAGAAGAGGCAACACGTAAGATATATTTAAGTTTGTTAAAATTATATATAGAAAATTATATATTTAACGATTAACAAGGAATATTTATTCAATAGTTCATGTGAGTAAAGGGCTAGCAAAATCACTTTGGACCCCTTACACCCGGCATACTCTCTGTTTGAACTGTTACCATCTTAAGAACTCCGACCACAAAAATATCCAGACACTGGACAAGCTTCTTAGGTCAGGCCATCTACTTTTCGTATGTAGTACCTTAAAAATTTGAAAATGTACATATTTAAAACACCTGTAAATATGTTATAGGATCCGTATATACATATTAAAAATGAATCATAATATAGCCGTATATACATATTTAAAACCCTACTTTAAATTAAGTGTGTGCAATACTCTTCCTCAGACTTTTTAAATATAGCACCTTATAACTTGTATATATATAAAACATCCATACATATTCTATTCCATCAGGAGCTCTTCTTTCACATTGCAATTCCACCATTGTGTTTTTAACTTACATTATATATATATATATATATATATATATATATATATATATTTTTTTTTTTTAATTACTTTTTGTTTCCTATGTTTCTTATCACTTGTATTGTCTCTTTTCATTGTGTTCTGGAAGCTTCTGAAACTGAAACAAATTCATTGTGTTTAAGCACACCTAGCAATAAAGCTCATACTGATTCTAATTCTGAATCATAATATAGTCAATATTTGCCTTCATGTCATTCATATTACTCTTTTTACTCTGTCAAACTTAAAAGAAGATATTTTGAGAAAAGTCTCGGTGGTTTTGTGTCCATACAATGGAAGTTAGTGATGTCATTACCAACATATTTCAAAATACTTTCTGTTCTGAGGAAGAAGGTAATACAGGTTTTGAATGACATGAGTCTGTGCGGAAATGATTCTTCATTTTAATTTCTGATGAACATCTCTTTATATTAGTTTTAACATTTACAATTTAAAATCAAACTTTATGTTGCACATTTGAAGAACATTGTGTGAAGTTATACATATCATTTATTATATTGATTGCTGAAACGAATGCTAAAATGTAGGGTCTATTATTTTTTTTAAATGCTTTAGAAAACTGAGTCAGGTCCAAGTCCAAAAACACTTTTGCAGATATTCAGTCTTTTCATGTTTAAAGAGAGGAAAATCAGCCGAGAGCGACAGATGACATTTGAAAGTTGTGAGACCCTTTTGTTGCAGGGGTGTGAAAATCATCATTGACTACCAGAAGTCTTCGACCTGGCCTTTAAAATCAAACAATAGTGTTTCTAATCTCAAAATTAGACTTTGAAACTTTATCCTCATTTACACAGACAGGGTCACACATATTGCTCATCAAAGCATTACTTGGTGTTGTATCCTATTGTTAAGTGCTATTAACACACATTGGATACACACAATTCCAGCAGTTCTACAGTTTGTAACAAAGCACAAAGACACAAAAAGCAAAGCAAACATGAATCATTTCAGTGTCTTACCGTTGCTTTGAATGGAAGATCCACTCCTCTGCAAACAAGCAAACGCTATAAAGAGATATTTCCAGCGTGATGCACAAAGCTATCAGTCCTATTCTCTCAGTGAAGCGTTCAGAGTCCAACAGAAAAGAAAATCCCAGCG
>CM065667.1:14886884-14921884 GCA_033220385.1 Triplophysa yarkandensis | reverse complement strand
TCTCTCTCTCTCTCTCTCTCTCTCTCTCTCTCTCTCTCTCTCTCTCTCTCTCTCTCACTCTCTCTCACTGTCTCTCTCTCCCTCTGAAGCTCTCTGCCTCTCTCTCTCTCTCTCTCTCTCTCTCTCTCTCACATTGTCACTCTCTCTCCCCACGTAAATTTCCTTGCTGCCAACAATCAGTTTCACTTTCCTTATCTGAATCACTTTCCAGAATGACATTTTTCTTTGAAATGTCTTGATGCTTTGCCATCAAAAACTGTGAACTTCATTGGAAGAGTATTATAGAGGAGGGGGAAAGAGAATGTATATTCAATATATGTCTGCACAGTTAATTAATACATAATTAATAATTACAAAAATGTTTGGTAAACTGATGTACATGATTCAATTGAGTAAATCCATCAACTCAGGTTTTCAGTCTAGACAACTGTTTAAAAAGATCATCTTTTAAAGTTATAGTTCATCCCAAAATAAAACTCATATTTTACTCTGACACCTGTATGACTTTTTCCTTCCACAAAACACAAAATAAAACATTTTTAAGATTGCTGGTAGCCAAAACACACTACTATTACGTAGATACAATACCATTGCAAAGTTAAAGCAAGGTAAGTTCTGTAAAAAAGTTTTTTGTTCTGCTGAAAAAAGAAAGCAGAACATATTAAACACTCTTTTCAATACTTCAATGTGATATGAGATTGAATTTAACAAAATGCTTGTTGGTTCATGATTGATAAGCAGGTTTTGAGTATGCCCGACATGTCTGAAACTGTAGCGTGTGGAATGCAAGTTCAATAAAAATGAAACGTTCAAAAGGTTCATGCATATTTTATTCAAGAGTAAAAAAAGAGATTTGTCCCATAGGGCATGCTCACACTGTCCATACTGTAGACCAGAAATTCATGATGATCAAAATGAAGCTCCAGAGAAAAATACAAGATATCGAAGCACGAATAACCCATAAACATTGTCTTAAGATATAAAGTAAAGCACAATGAGAAACCCAAACGAGAATGAAGCGAAGTGGATTAAACCAGCAGAAATTTTAATCATAATCGTAATAATTAACCAGAATATTGTATAGAATAATGAGCAGTATATACGTCTCCTTAAAAAAGGCCGACACGTTAAGGTGTGTCCATATTGGATTTACATTTTGAAATAACCATGCAGTCATGCTCTGGCAGCCCGGATGTCTTTTCACAGAATTACACGTTCCTTCACACTACGAGATAACTTCTGTACATCGATAAAGAAACGTTAAAAACACAAGGTATAACAAAACAAACAAACAAGGAATACCTAAAAAAAAAAGAAAAGAAGCCATAACAAAACGTTCCTTAAAAATATACGCCATTTATATACAAAATAAACTCCCATGAATTATGCGTAGCAGGAAACGCTTCTGATGCACCTGTTGAAAGGACCTGTTTGAAACCACCCGTTGTTATCCGTCAATGGCCTAACACATCCTTCCTGCTGCTTTGCTCTGGAGTGTTGAGGAGGATGCGGGGAACTGCCAGACTCCGGGAGACACGACGAGTACTGCCATAGCAACCGCAGCACGACGTGACATCACGGATTTACATCACGCAGCACAAAACTGAAACGCACGAGGGGCGTTACGTGAAAATCTCGGTTATTTGCGGATTATTGGTGATAATCTGTGTGATTCTGTTGAGTATTTATTTCATCGTAGGCTATATATATCAATAACTAGTAGCAAAACATAGAACGGCGGGAGAATTGTTCAAGGAAATGGGTAGGCTCTTAACACACAAGAATGGAAACGTACACTTCTCTCATTTACATTAAATAAAGCCCTGTGATATACATCAGGCCCCGAAAAAAAAAAAAACACTACGCTTTTGTGAAAACTTACATATTATATCATTATATAACACACGTCTCCCACGCACGCACACAAGTAAAAAGTGCAAACACGCATAAATAAACATTTCTTCAGACAAAGGAACGAGAAATGCCCTCTTTCAAGAGTTCATAGCCCCTTATCCATAAATCTACACATCCCATCATGCAACTCTCGACCGTGCGCGATCCCTTCACGAAAAGCGATGCGTCTCGCTGTTGGTCGAGGCCTCTGAGCGTTGAGCCGGGAGTTCCGTCTAAATATATCACATAATCCATCTGCTACACAAACGGCAGCAGTAAAAAATGAAGAAAGAGAATTGCATTACGGGAGAAGGGGCAGGAACGAGCGAGGGAGAGAGAGAGAAAGATGTGGAGGAGAAGACGAATCACTGGATATTGCTGTTGTCATCCGTGCCGTTGGATTCGGCCATGTTCATCTTGCCCATGGAGAGCCCCACGCTGTTCACCACGTCTCGGCGAGGAGGCATACGCTCGTTTATGCGGTCCAAACCCTTGGCCTCCTCGAAACTGTTGATCTTGTGCTGCGGGGAAAAGCCACGGATGGCTGAGAGAAAAATGAGAGAAATCAGAAGCCTAACAAAAAGTTGTGCGATGGGAAGTACACTCATACAAGTGTGCTATTCTTAAAAGTGTACAGTGACTCTCTCAAGAGAGACACACAAAACACAGCATTAATCTCACAAAAGATGCTCATGTCCGTGTCATATTTTATCCTCAATCAGAAGAAAGACGGAAAACCAAATGAGGCTTTTTTTAAACGTCGTTCTTTTTAAAAGGCGGTTTTAAAATTAAACGTACTGTATGCTGGTTTTAAAACAATGAATAATATGATAGTTATGAGTATTTAGAACCATAATAAAAGTAATATAATAAATAATATATTAATATTACTGAACAACAAAAATAAAGTTGATATAGATTGTATATGTTAGATGTAAATTTAAAAAGTTAAATCAAATAGAAAGTTAAAAACGTTAACTTTAAAATGTTGTTTATACATTGCAGAAATTATTAACATTTAAAAATTATTACATTTTAAAACTGTATTTAAAACATTAAAATTTGAATTTGCATCATGTGACCCACACCACATGATGATAATTCCCCAAATAAAGGCATACATTTTTTTTAAATGTAATAATTTTTATGATTTTATAAATAAAACACCATTCTAAATCTTGTTTGTCTTTTCTTGTGTATCCAATATTTTTTCAATTTAAGAAGAATGTGCATGATTTGATCAGCATTAAATAATGAGAATTACCAAATGAACTATATTATATTTATGTATTTGAAAATTTTAATGTATTTTATTTAAACACAACTCACAGCCTTCTAAAGTTTCTCTTTTGTTGTGACGTTCTTAAATAACATAAATTAAAATTAAAATGTTAACTTTAACATGGGGTTCGTACATTGTAGAAATTAATCATATTTAAAAACGATTACATTTAATAAACGCATTTAATTAATAAAAATCAGCAATTTGATTAACATCAAATAATAAGAATTATCAAATTAAATATATTCAAATGCTTTTAATGTTGCGAGAAAATAAAAACATTTTCTAATCCTTGTTTCTCCTTTCTTGTGATTTTTCTAAAAATGTGACATGGACATTTACGATTTTGGCATTTACAAGTTCACACACACCTTTTAACTGGAAGAAACACTCCACTTATCCACAACACATACATCACAGGTACAGTACAGTACAGTGAACAGCTGTGGCAATGATGATCCACGATCCGCTTAAAAAAACCTCACGAGGGACCAACAGCACAGTCAATGTTTCCATTAGAAAACACTCCCATCTAAACGTGTCTGCACGACTGCTTATGTAAATGTCCAAGATTTGAATAACCTGTTCTGATGGAAACATACGGAAGTGCTTTATGTCACATTCAGAGATTATGTGAGATCCTCTGTTGGGTTTGTTCTCAGACCACACACAATTTTAGCATCTTAGTATTTTACAAAAACCATGAATCATTTGTTTAGACCTTAACACTTTCTTTAGTTACATTGAACAAGCCGTTTTTCAGAGGTCACATGATCCCTGCAGATCACGTGGTCATGAAAGGCCAAGCCCAGAGTTGTATCTGGGGTGATCAGCGTTTGGGCATAGTGCTGTAAGAATACCGGGAGAGATAGAGGGGGGGATGCGTGTCCCCGCCGAACCACCCATGACCCGGATTCTTGCCATCTGCTGAGTCATTCTTCAACCTTGCTTATTGGGCACAGAATGCGTCCCGTTCATAAACATGAAGAGAACAGCAGAGCAGAGTCCAGCATTTACAGAAGCAGGAAGACACAAGTTTGTGTTCGCTTGTGTGATCTTGTGTGTACACGTCTATAGGTGTGTGTGTGTTGTATTTAGGCTTTTTGGGGATTAACACCACTTCTCAATTGCATTATTGAGAAAACAATTAAGTAGCATTTTATGAATCTTGTATTAAGTCCTTCACGTCATACATACATCTAGGTGACGTCTAGTTGATGCCTGCACGATGATTGTTTGCGCATCTGCAATACGTCATATTGCATTGTCATATTGACTTCTAGAAGATGTCTCCAAGATGGTGGATGTCGATCTGCTTTTTCCAAGACGTTTTATACAGTGGAGGATTTTTAGATCTTTAGCAGACATCTTACAAACGTACCTCTGCTATGTCGTGGTACACTAGTGGTCAAAAGTTTTGGGACACTTATGCATTCATATTTTTCCCACATTTTGGAATGATCGTAAACTCATCGAAATGATGAAATAAAATAGAGAAGTATGGTATATTTTGTCATTGCTAAAATAAAATGAAACATCACTTCCAGGGTAATCATCTATTGATTAGAATCTGCAGAACTCCGGTGGCTCAGTGGTTAAAGCATAGTGCTTAGAATTCCAGACACATGGGTTCGTCCGAAGGATTTCACATGTTCAAAAAAAATTCTGTGTAATATGTATTATGCGATATTGGTTGCTTTGGATGAAAGTGTCCGCCAAATGCATAAATGCAAAGGAGTCGCCGTCTATTCTGTGCTCTTATTGGATGTTCAGTCAAAGTCATCCATTTCAAAATCCTTTTTTATTAAATAAAATCTACGTTTTGTCATTAAAAACCATGTGCGTTGTTAAATTGAATTTTTGTCAACTAATTTAAGATATTCATTCATAAACCTTTAGATCAAGCTTTCAATGAGAAACATTTCAATCAAGTGTCCGAAAAACTTTGACCCGTAGGTCTTGCGAAACATGACGAAAAGTCACGGTATCAAATTTGAAATAAAATTCAAAAGTAGTTTGTAGTAATCTCCACATTTGGTATCCAGTACGCTCTTCACAGAAAGTACTCCCATATAAACACTAGTGGTTCTTTATGTGTGTAGATGTGTGTATGCAAAACACAATCCCTGACCAGTCATAGCGCCCACACGCTCAGTTAGCCAGCCTGCCCTGTCTAGCTAGCTGGCGCGATGCGGCGGTCGCTATGAAACCTCTGAGCAGCATATAGTGTGAGAGAGGCCGGTCAGTGTTTACCTTCTCCGTCCTCAACCGTCTCGACGGCTTCAATGGCTTCAATGGTAGCTGAGGAGTCACAGACGGACAGACAGACAGAGGAGAGAGGAGAGAGAGGAAGGATGGATGGGAGTTTATTGTGATAGTCATGCACGGCGCATTAGCTGCAGAGTAAGCCACCGCGGGCCTTTAGCGGTTAGCGTTGGCGGCACGTGGAGCCGGTTAGTGTTCCTGCGTGCGCGTTCAAACTTCAGATGGTTTACTAGCGATACAAATGAAGAATACAGAAGTGTCTGACTTAAAAAGAGGGTTGAAAAAATGTGTCAATTGTATTCAATTGCCCCTGGAAATATTGAGAATGCGAGATATACTATTTAATAAATTAAGCATGGTTTTACTATAGTCGGTAGCTTTTTAGTTCTACTACATTAACCATAGATTAAGTCTAGTATTTGTAGTTAAACGGTGGTAATGCAATCTTCCATAAGCCATGACTTTGACTATAATGAAACCATGGTTAATTTTGAAGAGATAGAGACATGTTCGGTTGTAACTCACCGCTCTGTAAAGTCTGTTTTCCTCCAGACAGGACGCCGCTGGGCAGCATGCCGGTTGGGGTTAGTCCTTTCAGGGTTAACACATTCTCACTCTCCTCCCTGTTGAAACACAATTACAATGTTTTGGAAAAAAATTGAATTTAATGGAATTTATTTTTTCTCTTTGGGTTCTATTCCCATGCTGGAATGACATACCTAATTTACTAGTTTAATTTGAAGTATACCAAATTTAAAGAATTATTACTTTTTAGATTTGTACTTTTATAACTTTATAACAGCTTCAACTCTTCTGGGAAGGCTGTCCACACGGTTCAGGAGTGTGTTTATGGGAATTTTTCACCAATCTTTCAGAAGATTTGTGAGGTCACTGATGTTGGGCGAGAAGGCCTGACTCTCAGTCTCTTGTCTAATTCACCCCAAATGTGTTCTATCGGGTCAGGACTCGGTCAAGTTCATCCTCACCAGAATCTGTCATCCAAGTCTTTATGGACCTTACTTTGTGCACAGATGTTGGAAGAGGTCAAATCCAAACTGTTCCCACAAAGTTGGGGGCATGGAATTGTCCCAAGTGTTTTGGTATGCTGGAGCATTCAGAGTAAGAGGGATTGAAACAGCTGATATGGATTATTTCGATGGGAGAGAAAATTCTTTCGGCATTATAATGTATATTTAAGTCTGGTTGATTGTGAATTTAAATCTTTGCAAGTATGCTTCGGGTCAACTAAAAATATCTTGAACCGATAGAATAGATTGAAAATCCTTATCAAAAGTGACATTATAAAACATTATCAAAAAATTCTGATTGGTTAGCAGCTGTGTTGCAGCATGATACGGCACAGCTATGATCGCTTCATTCAATGGTTCTGTCTATCAATGAGCCTCGGTAGTACCATAAACAAACTAACAGCTGGGACAGTTCTTTTAACAGCGAAAGGCAGTTAAAACGTATATATTCATATTAATATTTATTTTAACTTTTTATATTTTTATCGCATGGTAACCACTTTATAAAAAAACAAAAAGGTACTTCCTAAGCCGTGATTTATTCACAATACAGCTCGGCCTCTCGTACTTTATTGCTTAATAAAAACACCTTTTTATGCAAACTTAAGATTAACATAAAAAACTTGCATTGCGAATAAATTGTACTCTACGTAAAGTTACATTTTAATTTTAATGATGTCAGTAAATAGGTTCATACATTTAAATTAACATTGCATGAAATGTATTTGAGATGAATTGTAAATTGATTTTATTATTAGAATAAATGTCATCTAATAGTGAATTAACTCATATATTATGGAAAGCATGTACCATTTGAGTTATCCTCTCATAAAGTTTGCACATTTCATAAAGTTTAATACCTTTTGAACATGTTGTCAAATGTAATAAATATTTTTTCTATTTAAAACAGATTACAATAACAGACTGTATTCAGTTGTTTTTATTGAACTGAAAATATTTTGTATATTATTATTTTTGCCTGTAAAATACATACTAAACTCTTGAAGTTTTTAACATAAAAAACCTAATTTACTATTTATTATTTTACATTTCATATCTGTTATATTGATCTTATGATAAATCTGATACACACTTGCATTAACAGCATTATGGATGTAATATACGATACAAACCCACAACCAATTATTTTTACAGTTATTTCCGCCAATGTTTATAAAATAAATAAATCAAATTGCAGTAAATTCAGGTTTTCGGTGTTTTTCATAATTTAGTTTCTTTGGTCGGTACTAACATATCTTTATCTAAAGATGCTTTGCAACAAATCAAAATTGTGAAAAATAGAATAGAGAACATTTGAATTACTCACCGCAAGACTGAGAACATTTTAGCCATTTTGCCGATGGCACGAATCTTGTTCCTGATAACTTCCTTACGGGCGGCTGCAGCATTAGCTTAGTGGAGATATTTAGAAAATAGATTTCACCTATCAAAACATTTATCTAGGGACTGACAAAAAATCTGTAAATAATTTACTGAGTAGGTTCTTTTTTATAGTATTTCATAGTTTCTTGGTAGTACTGCACATACTATGAACAGGAATAAGAAAATATGTTTTTTTCAGAAAGGTTCATGTTTCTTACCATCAAAGATTTCCTCTTCATCATTCATGAGTTCATCGTCTGAACAGATGCTGAGAACATTCACCAGCATCTCTGTCACTGTGAAGGGTCAAAGGTCAAAAGAAAAGATCTTGTCATTTCTATTTTCAAGAAACACTTAGTTTTTTCTTGTACCTGTATGACTTTCTTTCTTTCTTCAAAGAAAACAAGATATTTTAAAGAAAACTTTTAACCAAATAGACATGTTATTTTCTGTAAAATATCGTTTTTATGTTTGCCGTAGGAAGACATTCATACAGGTTTAAAATGACAAGAGTGTGAAGATAGGATGATGACATGTTTTGGGTAAACTCTTTAACAGCACTTATCCTTTAATCTCTGTAAATCCCTTTGAATTACAGGTTTAACTTCTTTAGGCAGAAAAGAGAATCTCAATTTCATCATGATTTTAATTTCAGAACAAAGGAGTGTTTTTTTCACACCCATACTTTACGCATGGCATGTAAGGAATTTCTTTTCCCTGCTTTAAACACAAGTCTGAACATCGTATGTCTGCGTCACCTTTTTCTCCAACAAACGGAAGAGACCAAGTGAAGACGTCCATGAAGTTGGGCAGCCAGTAGGGGTGTGGGGAACAGTTGAACTGTCGAATGTTCATCACATTGTTTTCATATTTGAGCACAGCCGCTGGGGAGAGGCAAACAAACACGTTAACATTACGCATGCATCGTTGGTGTCATTGCACAAGTATGGTCACTTAAACAACACTATCGCTGTGTAATACCGTCATAAACAGGTGTGTGTATTTACACATCTCCCAGAACTGGTTTAGCAGGAACTAGTTTTCTAAAGCTTCTCTGGAATATCAATAGCTCATGAATGGAAAGAGGATTTGAATTTGTTTTTTATTAAATATAAAAGTAATAATGAAGGAAAAGTCAAAGTCAGCTTTATTTACTGCCACAAGTATAGTTAATGATAATAATAATAATAAAATAATAATAAAAATAGAGTATTGAAATTCCATTCTCTCACACTCTTGGTACGTGCAGGTGAGAAAGGAAATGATGTGGATATGTATACATCATATTGTAAAATATTTAGGGTTTAATTCTGTATGAATAAATACATAAACATGCATGCATATAATAAAAAAAGATCATTTATACAACAAAAATTATTTAAAAAATGTTTATATATAATTTTAATTATTTAAATTAAAAATGCATAGAAAATATAAATTCTATACATATAATTTATATTTATTTATGTGATTAATCATTATTTATTATTTGGACATCCCTAAAATATTATATAGTTTCATTTATATTTAGGTATTTAGCAGGCGCTTTATCCAAAGCGACTTAAAAAGAATCGAGGAGACAATGAAGCGGTAAATAGAAGATATAACAAAAGTTGAATTAAAAGCTACAAGGTGTTACCAAGTCACACATGTCAAGACAAAATCAGTAATCTCTATATTTTTTTATTACTATTTATAGACAGAGTGAGTGGATATAGAAAGAGGTCGTTTAGTGAGTTAGGTTATTTTTTGTGTGTACAGTTCAGACCTTTATTGTTGTAAACGTCCAGGTAATTGGGAGCAGAAAAGATGGTGATGAGAGAAGGAAATCCTGTGCTCTGACTCTTTCTGTACATACGGTAACTGACAGAGAGATAGAGAGAAAGAGAGAGAGGAAAAGTTTACGGTTATCATTACAAAGAGGATTTGAATCATGCCAAGAACATGCTGGGACATTTGCAAGTGTGGCTGTTTAGTCATGGTGTCCTTAAAACCTGTAATTTATCTTTTCATTCTATGACAAATGAAAAAAAATCCCGGCTATCTTCCGATATCTTCGTAATAACACTTATGAACACTAATCTATTTCCATGCATGAGTAATGAAAATATAGAAGTCCACTTTAACTGAATTATGGAATTCTGAAACAATGAATTACCTGTGTGTTTGTGCGTGTTTGTATACAATGACATGATGTGTGTGTTGTTCTTACCCGGCGTCCTGAGCTTCATGTGCCCTGATGACTGACAGTAAGTTGTTGGTCTGTAGAAACTCGCACACTGCAGGATAGCTGTAGACAATAAACACAATGTGATGAAACGCTTCTTAAACATCAGACACTGTTAATATCAATATCAATGTTTGTGTTTACTTGTATTTTTCTATATCAGGAGCTCTACATCAACATTTGACAACATGCATTTATTGTGATCCACTTTTGGCAGATGTACAGTAAACTGTACTGTAGTTTTGTAAACACTGTAGCACTTGTAAACATTGCACTACAGAACTGTATTGTTGTATTTAAATTGTTCACCACCAGGGAGCAGCAGTGATGTAAATGTGAAGGGTTTCAATAAAGAAGATTATTCTTCAGAGTTCCTAATGTGATTGTAGTCCACAGTTCTGTTAAGTCTGAATCATTATTATGGGAAATGAGTCTAGAAATCAAGGTTACTTTTTTTTAGGGATACCCAAAAATAAGACCAGTTGTTCCATCTGTATATATTCCTTTGTTCTACTGGATAAAGAGATATTTTGAAGAATGTTTGTCACCAGACTTTGCTTTGACTTCATTTAATAACTTTATATTTTTTGTCCCGTAAAACACGAAGTGAGATATTTTGAAGAATGAACAGCGGAAAAGGAAGGGATCCTTTTACTAGCCGATTCACACAGTCATCCAAATATCTTTCTCTGGGTTTATCAGAACTTAAAAATGTATACAATTTTGGAACAACTGGAGAGAAATTCATGGCAGAATATTCATTTTTGGGTGACCTATCCCTTTAAGGATCAGAGTATGCAGATACAGATCACTACATATGCCGAACCAATACCTATAAACATAATCAAATTAACTGCATATACATAAATAAATGAGTTTGTTGATTTTTAAGCTCTAACATTGATTTAAAAACAGCAAGGCATAATTTTTATACTGATACATCGACAATAGTGACTCTCTCAATGCTTAAGGCATTCACACACACAGTTTCAATGATTTCAACCGCTTTCGTAAGATGTGAAAACCCGAAAGCATTGTGGGAAATATATACACCTCTCATTCACAGCCTCCTCGACGGTTGTTCCGGTTCAAACCAACTATGCTTCTATTCCAGATTTCTCCCAAAATCATACCACATCTATCCCTGGTTTCCCTATATGCGTTCTCTATTGCGTCTCCTTTTTCTTGCTTCATCATTTCTCTTTCGCATTTCTCAGGTTCTCACTACATCTCTGTATCTTCATATCTCAGTGGATCTGGCAGTAGTAGCCAGTTGTCATGGTAACGGCAGAGTGCAGATTCCCATGAGGCTGTGGGGATTCTGTGTTGTGTGGAAGCTGGTCACTTTGGACCGCTTTAAAATTCCAATTAATTTCACCCCTGGAGTTTCAGCTGAAGATTCCTACAGACGTCTCGGTTATGTGCCGTCTACATATCAGGTCTTTAAAATGTTCGCTCACGTGTTTTTCCATTTACAATTTTTTAAATCTGGCCTATCACATCTAAAGCGATAAAGGAATTGTTTACCTGTAGAAGTAAGAGCATCCACGGACGGAGTTGTGGCTAAAGTAGTCTTGGTTCTTTTCGTTCCCAAAGTCCTCCAACGGATCTGACCACAACAGATCACACATGGGGCCAAATGCCGGGGGTTCTTTAAACCTGTCCAGCTGACAGACAGACAGATAAAGAGTAAATAATCTGTGCTTGTGCATCGCCTGAGCACTGTTGTAGAAAAGAAATGAGAAGCATAAGGACGGATTTATAAAGGATCAGTCAAACGTCTGTTGACAGAGCCCAGTCTTAAAGCTTAATGTGAAATATCCAGCAACTGCTCCGCAAGGCCAGGGAAAACATGAACGACATGCTTTTTTACAGAACATCTAAAATTCATTTAAATCATTTCTTTATAATATAACCCTTAATACTTTACACCCAAGACAATGACCTTTATACCCATTGAAATTGTGTAAAAAAAAATGTTTATCAATGGTTTTATCCTGAGTTAAAGTGCCAAAAGTATACAGTGTGAAATCATTATATATTCATGAGCTTTGTAGATTAGGACACTGTATTCTCATTTCCTTTAATTTTTGATTAAAAAAATATTGCAAATAATATTAACCGGCATTAAAGAATGTGCAGTATAAACATGTAATAAGATTACCCTGGATAACATTAACCCAGGGTAACAAAGGTCAATAAAAATTCAAGAATAAAATTTGACAATAAAATTCAAAATATAAAAATAAATAGAAATGAGAACTGTTGTTATTATAATTATAATTCTGATGTAATAATTACAACAACAATAATAATAATAATATTAATAATAAAAGTAATATAAATATTAATAGTAATAACAATAATAACGATAATAAATAATATTATTATTATTTATTTTCTATAAACTATTTTCTTGTATAGTGGTCTCAAGCCATTGTAAAACTTTTTTAAATAGAATAGAAGATAGACATTTATTTTAAACATACTTTAATATATATATACAATTAAATCAAACAAAATATATGTGCAGAATAACAAGACATTACACAAAACTAACTTGTAACTGTCATGATTTTTTAACCTCTTATCATTTGGAACCTCTATGACTTTTTCTATTACAGAACACAAAAGAAGATATTTTGTAGAAAATTCGTAATCGAGTAGCAAACAGTGGCTTCCAATCACTTTTATTGTATGAAAAACAAACCAATGCAGGTAAATGTGTGTCAGTCACCATCATTCTTCAAAGTATCTTCTTTTGTGCAGAAGAAAGAAAGGTATAAAGACAAGAAGGTGAGTAAACTGACACAACTTTCATTTTGGGTTGAACTATCAATATTTATAAGAAGAACTGTAAAAGCACAATTAAAACTTGAATTCTCCATGGATTTGAGACGAGACAGAATACAACAGACAACACTAAAAGTAAAATGTATAAGTGATAATCTCCTCACCCTCTTGATGTCATCTAATGTGTGAATCTCCGGAGACAGGCCACCATGAACGCACAAAAACTGCTGATTCATCAGCGCAGCCAGAGGCAGACAGTCAAACGCATCCATGCAAGCGTCATACACCTGCTCCGAGTATTTGATTTTACCTGAAACACAAAGAGACGGATTTCACCCGCCTGCTCCTGGGCATCTCATATTATCTGAGAGAATATCTGTGTTTGTTTTGTTTAAAGATATCGGAACATTCCTTAAGCAAGGTAGATGTAGTTGAAAAGCAAAACTGCATAAAACATGAGGAGAAAATGCCTCAGGATAATCCACATGTTTTTTAATTAGGATTTTCTGCACGTTTTAAAAAAGTTTATTTGCTAAAGTCTATGCTTGGAATAACATTTTAAGAAGTCAAACTTTATATTTATAAGACCAACCCCCTAATAATTAATTATTAAACATTCTGTTCTGTGTCAATCTAACTGCTCCCAAATCTTCCAATCTGTTCAGGCACATCACAGCATCAGATCTCCTCCTCCCCCCCCCCCCCCCCCTCTCTCTTCTCTCTCTCTCTCTCTCTCTCTCTCTCTCACTCTCTCTCTCTCTCTCTCCTTTCCTCTCTCTTCTCTCTCTCTCTCTCTCTCTCTCTCTCTCTCTCTTCCTTCCTCTCTCTCTCTCTCTCTCTCTCTCTCTCTCTCTCTCTCTCTCTCTCTCTCTCTCTCGCTCAGTGGATTAACCCTTTCAGTAGACAGTGGACAGCTATTCAAAGTCCGTTTTCCATGCCCCAAGAGCAATAAAAACAGGAAAACAAAATCAAGACTTTAGTTATTATAAATTAGTGATAAAAGAGTCTATCCATAAGTATAAGACTTGCGTACTTTGAAAGCTTAACCATCCTTATCATAAAACAATGTTGTCACGCTGTCATAGAAATTTCCATATGTGAAAAGCCTGTTAAAACCAACTTGAATCAGAAAGTTTGATTTGACTTATTATTTTCACTTTGATTTCTATCTTTGCCATGATCTTTCTCAGTCAGTTTCAAAGATATTGATGTTATATTCTCAAAGAATGTAATTTATATATAATTTTGCATACAATAATTAAATGTATAAACAAATGAAATACTGAAAATGAAAAAAAAAAACTTTTGCTGGGTTTTCAGAGGCAGGGTCACATTTTTATTCGTCAACAACTTATTTGTCCTTTAAGTATAAACTACAGCTCAGTTTCGGGAAGAATTTATTTAGGTTTGGCAAAAATTATCAAAAATTATCACATCAAAAATATCACAATAAATCCAATAATGTTAATAAATCTGTGCCAAAGTTTTGATGCACGTCATAGTTTCAAGTCACACACATTCTTGAAAACAAATCTGGGTGATGTTAATATGTCGTATTATAGGTTTAGGTTGATTTTAAACAATAATGTGAATGTTTTAAAAACACACATGTGTGCGTGCGTGCGTGCGTGTTTGTATGCATGTGTGTGTGTGTGTGTGTGTGTGCGTGTGCGTGCGTGTGTGTGTATGTCAGTTTGTGGGTTTGTGTGTGTGTGTGTGTGTGTGTGTGTGTGTGTGTGGTGTGTGTGTGTGTGTGTGTGTGTGTGTGTGTGTGTGTGTGTGTGTGTGTGTGTGTGTGTGTGTGTGTGTGTGTGTGTGTGTGTGTGTGTGTGCATGCGTGTCAGTTTGTGGGTTTGTGTGTGTGTTTGTGTGGGTAAAAGTGTGTGTTCTGTCTGTCAGCAGATGGTAAAGCAGGGCACCCACTCCTGCTCACTCTTCTCATCGGGGAAATCACACTCACAGGCTCTCTGGGCCCGACATTAACAGGCAAATTAATTTCCTGCTAATCATACTCTATCTCTATATACATCTCACTCTCTTTCTTTCTCTCTCTCTCTTTTTTCTCTCTCTCTTTTTATCTCTCTCTTTTTCTCTCTCTCTTTTTCTCTCTCTTTTTCTCTCTCTTTTTCTCTCTCTCTCTTTTTCTCTCTCTGTCTCTCTCTCTCTCTCTCTCTCTCTCTCTCTCTCTCTCTCTCTCTCTCTCTCTCTCTCTCTCTCTCTCTCTCACTCTATCTTCGTGTGTGTGTTTTTGACAAAAGACTGTTCTGGAAAAAGACCTGCATCAGAGCAGAAGTGTGATGAGGGATGAGAGGGATGAGGGAATAGATAAACCTATTACCAAAAAAAAAACTGATGAAAAGTGACGAAAAGAAGATAAGGACAGAACTCACATTCTTGTTTAAAAGTGAAGTATTCAGTCAAATGTCTACATTCATGGTTTCCCCGCAGTAGAAACAGAGTCTTTGGGTAGAGGATTTTCAGTGACCAGAGGTACAGGACACACTGTGAAAAACAGAGAAGAGAACAAACGTGTAGAAGCTGATAGTAGAAAAAAAGGCCTTTTTAGAAAGTGAGCACTAACCTCAATACTGAAGTACCCTCGGTCCACGTAGTCCCCTAGGAACAGGTACCTAGTTGTCGCAGGAGATCCGCCGACCTCAAATAATTTCATCAGGTCAAAGAACTGGCCGTGGATATCCCCGCACACTGTTGTAAAACAAAACATTATTCATTTCATGAATACCAAATGAAACTACATTAACATTAAACTGCTGTTCACTCTACTTAAATGTATATAATGTATATGATTTCCCCCATTATATTTTACTCTGATTGCATTTATATACATGCTAACAATTCCCCTAAGAGTAATATAAGAAAGCACGTGACACTGAATAAAAGTGAATGTAAATTTCGAATTGGAACCCTTCCTATTACAGCGAGTCTGCCAGATGAGAGGTCAAAAGGTTAAAGGTCACAAGATCCCAGAAAGCTATCTCTCTGAATAATGGCTTCCAGGGAATTAAATCGGTTATCCAGAGAGCCATTAATGTTTAATGACTTCTGTGTGTGAAATTCACAAGGCCACCGGCTGATGAGGTTTTAGAAATGCATGCTGGGATAGATGGGGTGGAGCAGAGGTTCGGTGTTGGGTGTGAGGGCGCTGAGAGCGAGGAAAGGTTTTAAATGATGGGATTTTTAAAGCCGAGGAGCAGCATCTTTGTTATGCGTCACATCAGGATGCTTGACACATTGACTCATGGGAAATTAAAAACAAAGGTGGGTTTGGGGCGGCCTTCACTAATGGCCTCTCCTAATGATGTCATTTATTCTCTTCTAAACCCCACAGGGTTAAAGAGTGTGTTCTTTACTTTTAACCTTTGCCTGATGTAATATACATTAGTATGCAGACCTGTCAACACTGGCGTTTGTGTTGTAGTCTCCCGTTTTTCACACCCTTCAGCTGCCGAGCGTTTTTTTATTGTATAACTCCAGTTTTTTTTGTTCTCAAAGGAAACTCTCAGAAAACATACACAGACAAATCAAGAGATAACCCCTTGGATGCTTTCAGATTTTGGTTAATATGTTTACGTTCTAAATATCAGTCCTGTCTAAATGTGATGGTTTCTTTTTTAAAACTATAATTAAAAATGTTCGTAAAATATTTGTTAAATGTGTTTAAAGTTTATAGTGAAAAATATAAGTCTAAAAAATGTAAAAATAATTATAAACATGGAAACCAATACATTTTTATAAAATGTTTTTTTTTTTATATTCCTGTAGATCCAAGCAGTTTTGTACCATTTTATACCATAAAAGTCAAATTTGGTTGCTTTAATCTAATCTGGGAGAGCATTTAAAGTAACATACACATAATCCCATCTCTTCTGGCCTGTACTGTATGTACACAGCCTCATTTAAGCAACATTACAATCGCCAAGTGAGTATCTCAAAAATACAAAGCAGATTTAAATAATGTGTGCAGTTCTTAATAACGTTAACTTTTTATAATATGATATATATAAAGTTTGCTGTCTCTCCTAAACTTTAGAACATTTTTGAGTTATTCAATATATTAAAAAAACGTATGTTACACTTTTTTATTTATTATTTTATTTTTTGATTGATTATTAGATATTAATCAACAATGACATACGTAAAAAGGACAGCTGTGATATTATACCTTTGTATCTGTCAACTTTTGAATTTGCAGTACATTCTGGGAATGCCACATCCCCACATTTTTTAAGATGTGGTCTAGGTATGAATAGGTTTGAAAAAGGCCTTTCATTGAAATGTATTTCTAGTTGTACTATGCCTATAACCAAATCTCTACTTCTGTAGTTGTCAACATATGTAACCTGTGACCGGGGCTTCTATGTCCAGCATTGTCTTCTCTTGGCGCAGTATGGCGGCACCCTCGTTAATGATGCGCAGGGCGACGGGTTCCTCCACACGACCCTCTTTAGTGAGGTGAGCCTTCAGCAGGTCCACACGCGGCTTCCCTTCACAGTCAAACACCTCACGCATGCTTAACCTGTGGCTCAGTGGAAACGGCACCGCTGCAGAGAGACAGAGAGAGACGGAGAGGGTAAATTAAACAATGATCATAACAGTTCAGTGCACAATACAAAGAGACACAAAAAACTGGAAGTGTTAATCTGACACCTCTGTACTGTGTGCTCATGTGAAAAAAATTATTCAATGAAGGACTGAGCAATAACGAAAAAGATTGATTTTAATTAAGATGATATAACACGATTTACTTCTCAGTAAAAAAATATTATTATTATATAAAATTATATTCATATATGACAATTATTATTTAATAAGTTATGTTTTTTTTTTCAATTTAACACTGAAATCAACTTAATAACAACTTAATAATTTTCAATAAATTTACAAGTATGAATTCATTCTTTCAAATAAATAATATGAAATAACGTTTAAACAATAACACCTTATGTCGTTTACAAGATCAGAGCGGTAAGGGCACGTGTTACTTTCTCCATCAATCCCACAATCCAACACCAATTAATTAAATAGAAAATTCACACTCGGGTAATAAAGTTCTGAAACACAGCTGGCTACAAGAGAAAAAAGACATCATCAGTAGTAGAAGTGTCTGTTTCAAAGAATAAAAGCTACTTCAAATAGACTTCATTATCATCACTTCACAGCACACCTGTCACAAGATCTGCAACTTCTTTAAAGTGATAGGTCACCCAAAATTCACCATATCTTCCCTATGACATTTGTATGACATTCCTTCTTTCACAAAAAATAAAGAAGATATTTTGAAGAATGCTGCTGAAGTTTCCCATTCACTTCTATTTTATAAACAATGGGTCAATGGGGCCTTGATGACAGAACTTTAATTTGCATCACACAATCGGTGAGAGAGAGAGAGAGAGAGAGAGAGAGAGAGATAGAGAGAGAGAGAGAGAGAGAGAGAGATAGAGAGATAGAGAGAGAGAGAGAGAGAGAGAGAGACAGAGAGAGACAGAGAGAGAGAGAGAGAGAGAGAGAGGGGGGGGGCAAATTACATAAAATTAGAGAACAAAAACCCAACAATGTCTAAAAAGGTGAAATGAGACCGAAATTGTCGCAAAGTGTTACCGGGCAACAGCAGCCAAAGGTTGGCATTCACAAAACACACACACACACGCACGCACGCACGCACGGACACACACACACACACACACACACACACACACACACTGAGTCATAGCAGCCCACATGCTAACCCATTTCTACATCCAAAACGTGTTTTCAAAATGTATATTTCTTTCTTCAAAGATTTAAACAGCACAGACTTGCTGCGGTGGCCAAAACAGAAACCGTGAACTTGAGATTGAGTCAAGTGAAAATAATTCAGCCTGAATCAGTGATCGTTCAGACAAAAAACATCTTAAGTTCATATTTCCTTCGCAGAACATCAGATCACATGACTCTTATTGCGCAGAGCTTTGCCTTACATTTCTCAAAAGAGCTAATGGAGAACTTTATCATACTTATGTGAAACACAAAGAAGATATTTTGAGAAATGTTTATGCTCAAATAGTAAAAGTTGAAGGGGTCCAACGCTGTTTGGTTACCAACATTCTTCAAAAAATCTTTTTGTGTTCTGCAGAAGAAACAGTCACACAGATTTGGAATGTCAAGAGGACGAGTATATGATTAAAAGGACTTTTAAGATCACTGAGTAGTAAATCTCATTTGTGAGTTTTTTTACAATTATTTATAGAATTGGAAATGTAGGCATAAAATTGGTGTGGTCAGACATATTTCCTATAATGTGAATGTGTGTAAACGTTAATCACGTGCATGTGATGCTTGTGGAGTCGGCTGTGTGTGTATGTGTGTGTATGCAGTGTACTTGCCGGAGGAGAAAGTGTTATGTAAGAAATCTTTGCTGCATACTGCACTTCAATAATACACCCAAACTTCTACATAAAGACTCTCTAACTCACTCGCCTGCGCACACGCACACACGCACAAACACACAAAAACATCACTGCCAAAAATCAAAATTACAAAACATATTTACGATAAACGACTATTCCATGACTTTGGTTTTTCTAGCTTAAAACATGCTTTAAATCATCCTGACCTGCCCCCAGTAGCACACACATTTGATTCATTCCTTATGAATCAGCATACAGTATGTTGTCATGTACACCATCATACATAAACACACATACAGAGCTCATCTTTTCTAAGGGATTTTGTGCAAATAAACATGTAGGATTAAAACTCGACACGTGTCGGATAATAAACCACAACAATGCAACGCAACTCCATGAATCATTGATCAGAGAGCAGAACGCTGCCGCACAACACAATGAGAGCTAAATATAACACCGACGTTTCAAGATGGGAAACTCGACCTCCCTACACACTTTACAAGCCTAAACTGGGTACACATGAGCTGTAGATGACAACATGACGGCACATTAAACAGTATTTGAGCCTCTGGTAAATGTTTTTGATCAGTTCTCATTTTTGATTTAAATATCCAGTTTTTTTATGCATTTTGACTAACAGTGATGACAAAATTCAAATTACTTTCTTTCTTCTTTAGAAAAAACAAGAGAAGATATTTCGAATAATGTCAGTAGCCAGCTTCATTGACTTCCATCATATGGATCGTATGGTATGTAAAACCACAAAGACATTCATCAAAATATCTTATCTAGTCTCACAGAAGAATGAATGCCCATTTTGACCGACAATAAAAGGGTGAATAAAACAAGGGCAGGATTTTAATTTTGGGGTGAACAGGCCCTTTAACCTCTATGTTGTTTCTTTAGTAAGGACGCAAAATAATCAACAAAACATATTTTATTTATTTATTGTTTGTCACTATTCAACTTTGACAGCTGATACAATATATTAAAATATACTTGACTTTTGTTATTTGTTCATACAGTTTGCATGAGTTGTGTTTGTGTGATGGAAATGGTCAGGACAGGATATATATTGTGCATGTAAGGTTGTACCAACTAGCCCAAGTGTAAGTGTATGTGTGTGTGTGTTTGTTTGTGTGATGAAGAGGGTCAGGACAGGACATACAGTGTCAGTATAAGGTCATTATAACTGACCCACGTTTTAAAGTGTGTGCGTGCGTGTTCGTGTGTGAGTGTGTGTGTGTTTTCATGTGACACCCTCCAGCTGCTGAGACAGATGCCAAGACTCCTTCCAAATCAACACAAGACACACACGTGCAAACACGCACACACGTTTAACATACATCGCCTTATATATTTCAATTTCTTTCGGGCGGAGAAGTGAATTTAGTGTTTTTAATATTTGCCTCTTATGTCATTTTAAAAAGAAGATATTTTGAAGAATGTAGGTAACTTGCACTTATTCATATAAAAACCTCACCAGAATGGACATGAGAGGTGATATTTTGCCATTTTCTTTCTGAGCTCGGAAACATCACAGCTGTCTGTCATTGACTACTCGGGTAGAGTATTTCCTTTTAGTTTCAAACACACTAATACGCTCAATGGTTTATCTTCACATTTCTCTTTTCCTGCGCTCTCTCTCTCTCTCTCTCTCTCTCTCTCTACTTCTCACCTTGATTTGTATCCGTGTGATACTCCCCTCTCAGAGTAACACTTACAAAACGCCCGGCCCACCCTCCCTTCACACATTTAAAGGCGATGAAAAGGATTGTTCTGCGGATCCGTTGAGCATGCCGAAGCCCCACCACTGGTAACACAGATAATGGCCTAGAATCATACTTTGGGAAAGTAGGGCGCTCGGAGGCTCGCACTTGTTTCCCGGACCCATGAGGTACGAGGGGAGGGACTCATTCAGGTCACAGCTGTGCTCAATCTTTCTTTACAATCTTACCCTCTCATTCCTGATCATTTACTTCTGACCTCAACCATTCCTGACCTGAACATCACAGAGATTCACATGCAGCAGTCCTGATGACCAGAACCTTCCGGATGCTTTTTACACCTTAAAGTGACCAAGAACTGTTTCCTGAGGCTTATGACTTAAAGTTTTATATCCCGTTTGGGACGGGTTGACAAAACTATATCAAAAACTGACCGCTCTGTATTCTCATCAAACCACTTAAAGAAATTAAGTATGGACTTGAAAAACAAAAAAAACAATGATTAGTTCCACCCAGAATAAAAAGTGTGTAATTATTTATCCATTTCGAAACCAGCGTGATTTTATTTCTTCCCCTGATCACGAAAGAAGATATTTTAAAGAATGTCAGTAACCCAACAGCCTATTCACCTATTCACTTCGATTGTATGGATACGAAACAAATGTAGGAGAATGTGTTCCAATTACCAACATACCTTATAATATCTCTTTTCGCGTTCTGCAAAAGACAGTCATATTAGTTTTAAAATGACATTTGATTTGAAATGATTTCCCGAATTTTAATGTAGGCAATTCAAAATACTCAAACAGTTTCTTAATTGTTAAAATAGGGTGTTATCGATTTTTGAAAGGGTTATTTCCAAAGAAGATACTTTGAAGAATGTTTAATGTTGGTAACCAAACAACACTGGACCCCTCTGACTTCCATTGTATGGATACAAAACTAAGACATTCCTCAAAATATCTTCATGTGTTGAGAAGAATCAGCTTTGAAAGTGATATAAAAGTAGAAATAACTTTTCTTTTTTTGGGTGAACCTTCCTTTTGACAGAATCATGCAGGCGAAGCTATTTCCACCATCATACCGCTCAACTTTCGGCTTCTCTTTCATACTGATAGTTCCAAAATGAATGAAAAACCAAAGTGATGAAGAAGAAATGAAACGTTGAACTGATGTAAATAGTCCAGCTGTCCTCATATTTAACTTTGGGCCTGGTTGTACGACTGCACATAGAGGACCATACCGATGTATAAGTGAACTCACTGTACAATCCAACAGCCCAGAAGCATATGAGTCTAATATCAGAAGCTTGAACAACAACTTTAAATATCTGAAGTCAAACCAAAGCCAGTCGAACACCTACAATGATGTTTCCAAACCAATTCCAGTGTGCTACATACAACATCCTGTAAATAAACGATCGATGATACTTCATCCAGTGATCACATAACTATAAGAAAGCAATGTTTCAGCATCCCAGAGCCAGAAAAGCGCTGAAAGACATTTTATTGCATGGTGCCACCAGGAGTTAGCGTCAATACACTCACCATGTATACAACAGACCAGAAGAAAGAAAGAAAGGAACGAGAGCAGGAAAAACAAAAGAGAATGACCCAGATTAGACAAAGGTAACAGGGCATCACCCGCTTTTGACAGAGGGATTTTAACAAGCGCCGTTTGAAGTCGTGCAATTAATGCACACTTCACACATGAAGGAGCCATCTGCCCACACAAACACAACCTCCAAGACAAACGAACCAATCAGCAGAGCGAGCATGGATGATTGACAGGTCAAAAGTCAGCGGTCATAATCATCCATAGCAGAATCATCTACGATCTACCATTTCTAGATCACAGGAACGTTCCTGGTTTTGCACGGCCTCATTAGGTCGTCGCTCTGCACCATTTTACTGTGTCCTCTGCGCTCTAAACTCACACCCCAGTATTTATGTTAAAGAGGCTAAATTTAGTCTCTCTCTTTCTTTCTCGCTTTTCCCCACTTCTTTCTCACTTTCACCTTTACACTGTTTTATACCAGATCTGTGGACAGGTAGGTGCATGTAGCAGCGGGGTAGTTTTAACACCATTACACTTTCGGTATTGTGCTGTGGTTTACGTTTCAAAAAGCGAAAAACATTGAAGAAAAAGTGTGTGGCATAGCTTTTGACATTTGAGAACAGGATCGTTGAAAACAAGTTTTAGACCAGATGATCTGAAGTTTGCAGTGGGTTGATCTTACATTGACTTTTGTCATTTATTATTTTAAAATAAAAAATGTGTTATTATTAAGTCATCATTTGTCATTTCAAACCAGTACGGCTTTATACCCCTGAACACAAAAGAAGATATTTTGAAGATGGTTGATCACTGAACAGCAGTGGCAACCTTTACTGTTTGAACACAAAAAAATGCAACTGAATGTTGCCCATTTACAACATTCTCCAAACTATCTTCTTGAGGACTGGCATACAGATTTGAAATACGACAGTGAGTAAATGATTTCACATTTTGTTTTGGAGTAAACGATCACTTTTTATTTTAAAAATGAATTTATTAATAATAAACGGCCGTGAATGTTTTCATTCAGACGTATAAAGGTCATCTGCCATTGGCTGATTGGTAGGCTCAAAAATCAAGGGTAGCATCCCAGAGTCCCTGTGTTTACATTATTACTAGAGAAAGGACTTAGGAATGAGATTAGCCTCAGGTCCTGCTCAGGGCATAGATAACGGGGGTTTGTGTTACACCCTACAGCATCTATATGCGCGTGTGTGTGTGTGTGTGTGTGTGTGTGCGTGTGCGTGTGCGTTTGCGTGTGTGTGCTTGCGTGTGCGTGTGTGTTTGCGTGTGTGTGTGTGTGTGTGTGTGTGTGTGTGTGTGTGTGTGTGTGTGTGTGTGTGTGTGTGTGTGTGTGTGTGTGTGTGTGTGTGTGTGTGTGTGAGACCCAAATTGTAGTCTGTGAATGTGGTGAGCATGTTAGCGTTCTCAATTATATACATCTGCATGTATTGGTGTATACGTGTTTATGTGAACGTGTCTGCTGACCTGTAACATATGTGAGCTGTGCTGTTTGTTTGTGCCTCTGTGTGGGAGGAAAGAGTTTTCATCATATTCCTGTAGTCTCTCTCTCTCTCTCTCTCTCTCTCTCTCTCTCTCTCTCTCTCTCTTCATTGCATAACTCAGGTGGGCAATAAAGTTGATTATCTTAGTATCTGGTTTAGAGCTTTGCTGTTTAAAACCAGCCTCATATGCAAACATCCAGAAGAAAAGTGTATAACTTCGGTTATGTACGTCACTATTCATCCCTCACTATTTCTGTAGATTAAAAGTGCACAGAATGCAAATGTTCTGTACGCAAAATGCAGATGAGTCTAAACATGCCACAGACCATAACATGTAGATCCTGTGTCCCAAAACGCAATGCTCTCAAACGCATAGGCCTAGATGTCTTTAAAATGTATCATGCAAATTATTTCTTATATAGAAAGTAATGGAATACAGTTTATCAAAAAAATGTTTTCCCTTATTTTGTATTCATGGTCATGTCGCTGAAGAACAAGTGACTAGGCTATTTAATTAAAAAGACAAATCTCGCAAACTTCTGACCAAAATGAATTATTGACATGGTGATTATGACTTTTTCGGTCGTGAGTAAGAGCTTCCCAGATGGGAATACACATAATGAGGTCATGTGACAACATGTGTCATGAAGTCATGTGACCATAATGCAGCTTGCTGCCACTATGGCAAAGGTCACAGAGTAATTTTTTCAACCTTTTGTCATTTAAATCTGTATATGACTTTCTCTGTAAAACAGAAGATATTTTGAGAAATGTCTTAGAAAAATTTTTATTTTCATGGTCAAAGTCATAGTGAGTTCACTACTCTTCAAAGTTCACGCAAAAATAAAAATTCTGATATCATTTACTCGCCTTTGAGATGTGTCAGTCTATATTTCTGTGTTCTGATAACCCTAAGCCCAAACACAGAAAAAGATATTTGGAAGAATGTCTATAACCAAATAGCTCCTGACCCCATTGACTAACTGTTCTGTTGTACACAACAATAGATATTTTGTAGAATGTAGGACAGCAAACGTTCTAAGAGCACTTTTGACAACAATTTTAATATTTCACTATGGTTTTGAATGGGGTCATGTCAAGCATGTGACCAAATACCTACCTCTGTGTTTGACCAAACACAGAAATTCACATAAGTTGACATAAGACAGAATTTTAATTTTGGTTGGCAATATAAAGTACGCACTTCACAGTATCCAGTTGGCATAACTGTATGTGAAAGAAACAATTGCACACAAATCCATCCATCTATCTGCTGTCACGTGTCTGATTCCCAGTCTCTCCCATTTCTCATCCTCCGCACCCTTCGCACATTCCCCCTCTCTTTTCTTTCACTTCCCTTGGTTTCATTTATCGGTAGGCTCATGTCAACACTCCCAGTCTCCTTCGGGCTTTAACATCCCGTTCATGTAGTGTGTTGGCACTCTGCGGGAAGCATGCATGAATTAACACAGACACATAATCTGGAGAAAATGTCGATCTGTGAAGTCGTTTCTTCTGTGCTGTGTTCTCTCCAAAGCGAGAGGGTGCAAACAGTGAATTCTTGTATTAAACCTCTCCTTTCTTTGGGACCGGGAACACCTATTAGTACCAATCATAAAAAATACACTGTGATGCAATTAGCAGAACCTGGTCATTACAGTCGCATTACTACGTTCCTCGGGGAGACAGGTGGAGGTGAGTTGAGCATTCTGTCTAATGGTGAATGCAGCACATAAGATTCTGTGTTAATGATCAAAAATCATCTGAAGAAAGAAGCTAGTTAGTCAAGATGTGCTTGAGCTTATAATCTTAAAATGAGTCTCTCTACCGTCATTTATTGACAACACAAGATCAGAAAGTGCTATAGTATTTCCATACCTTTTTAGGCATGTTACTATTGTGTTCTTTAAGGTACATTGTAGTCCCATGCAGGGCACTATTAATAATCATGTAAACCTTGACATCTTCGAATCAAATTCATGTTGCTTGTGAAAATTAATTTGGTTTATAGTAATCACAGATTTTTCTCACCACAATAGGCCTTGTTTAACCATAGGATTTGTAGTAAAACTATGGGAATGTTAATAGTAATAATCTTGAGAAAACAAGCATAACTTGGTAAATTATTAGAATAAAAACATTTTTTCTATATTTAATGACATCCAGTAGTAGTGTTACTATGATTTGTCACTAAAGTAATGTATTTATGATGTACCCTAAAGCTCTGTGTAAATACGTGTCCCAAAATATTCTAATGTACTACTCACAGCTTTTATGAATATAGAAATCATTCACTGCACAACCATAGAATATTTGACAACCAAACCACAGGACTACCATGGTATTTTTGTATAGGTTAGTTATTTACATTGCACTTGTGGTTGTCATTGAACCCAACTTGGTTATATCTGGTTGCACACTCACACCGACCATGCCCAAAGCTTGTTACCCACCTTGCAGTTAAAATGACATAACTGTGACACATATGCCACAGTAATGATTATTTAATGCGGAATGGCATATGTTGCTAAATAATTGCAGGCAGTTTTCAGGATCCGTTCCTTACACCCCAGAAAACAGATCCCTTCTCAAAGCGCACATGCTCTACACAACAGTGAACCAAATAACCCTCCAATTCTTTAATCTTCTATACACAAACACAATCCCAGTGTCCCTGACATCGCTCATAGACCGATTCTCTGTCTACATCCAGACTGAACTCTAATTAAACGCCCACACTATACATCCACATCCACATCAAATAAACCCCATCCCTACTGCATGGCCTGCCCAATTATATGGCACAAACATACAGCATCAGCACCACCAGAAACAGGTTCTGATCACATGTAGATCAGTTCTGCTTGAAACAGGATTTCATTAAACATGTCATTAATGCAAAAATTGAAAACATGGTAGTGGTGATGGCACAGCTAATGTATGCATTATCATATTCATGCATCATCATCCTCCAAATGTATAAAACCTTAACACACTTAATTCGACCTGTTTTAGGCAACAGTGTTCATCCAAAGCATTTATCCTTGTTGACAAGAGAGAAACTGCCATGCTAAAATACCCTCATAGGCCATCTATGCAAGGATGCATATGCATCATATACATTAAAGCAGCATCCCTGCGCATTTTACCTCCCCAAGAGAAAGCACTCGTGTTAGTTCTTAAGGCATTGAACATTTTACATCATTACACGCAAAATCGATACGATAACTCACGACATCATCTCGTTATCCGGGCGCTGGTGGCACCCAACAGGCGAGCGCGCACTGACATTCAAGGAAAGATGCTCGCCAAAACGCGCGCAATTACGCACAGATGCGATGCAAAAGTCACGCTACCTTTGAGTCGTCCTTTCGCTGTCATCCTTAAACTGCCCAAAATATGTCATTGGAACGAGATGTTAGTCTCTCTCTCTCTCCTCCCACCGTCCCTCTCTCGGGTACTGTATGACAGTTCGCGCATCCGCCAGCAGGCGCGCAGCCTCCGATGCGCTCAGAAGATGCGCCTCGCCAGCATCAGCACCACTGATGAGCGAGGACGCCGCGCACGCTCGCATATGAAACCATTGTCACAAAAACCGAGTGTGCTCTGCACTGGTGTTCATAAAAGCAATAGAAGCCACCATAACAGACACAGAATTGTCACGAATCAAACTCTACGGCACAGTTGGGTCATGCATCGTTAGACACGCACAGACGCACTTACATTTGATGAGACGGTCGGCGGGGTTTAAACCCATGGTGTCTGCGTTGGACATCTTCATGGGCTGTTGCGGATAACGGGGAGAGTGAGCCGACTCCTAACGGGTCTTCGGTGCTGAGGGACTCAGCATCACTTGGTGCGTCTCTCCGTCGATCAGGGGGGAAGATGTGTCGCAGCAGATCCGGAGAACAGTGATGCTGGGGATGCTGGGGATGCTGGGGATGCTGGACTCAATCAGGGATGCTGGGGATGCTGATCTCAATCAGGGATGCTGGACTCAATCAGGGATGCTGATCTCAATCAGGGATGCTGTGGATGCTGGACTCAATCAGGGATGCTGATCTCAATCAGGGATGCTGATCTCAATCAGTGATGCTGATCTCAATCAGGGATGCTGATCTCAATCAGGGATGCTGATCTCAATCAGGGATGCTGATCTCAATCAGGGATGCTGATCTCAATCAGTGATGCTGGGGATGCTGGACTCAATCAGGGATGCTGTGGATGCTGGGGATGCTGATCTCAATCAGGGATGCTGGGGATGCTGGACTCAGCCTGAATCAGTGATGCTGGGGATGCTGATCTCAATCAGTGATGCTGAGGATGCTGGGGATGCTGGACTCAGACTGAATCAGTGATGCTGAGGATGCTCGGGATGCTGGACTCAGACTGAATCAGTGATGCTGGGGATGCTGCACTCAGCCTGTTGCCGTGAGTGGGCGGATGGATAGAGAGATGGATTGATGGAAAAGGGGGCTGGGAGACTTCTGCAGGGTTCAGGGTTTCCTCTGCGCGTTGCAGCACCACCCCGACATGGCGAAGGCAGGAACTCCCACGCTTGGGCTTGCAGGGACTGCCTCATACCGCCATCACGCGGAGGATGGTTTGGGGTTTCCCTGTACGAGATAAGAAAGCGAGAGCAAGCACGGGCCTTGCTTTGGATTGATTGGCATCTGTTTTCTTGTGATGCCAGTCCTGCATGGGTATATGTACAGATTGACACAAGGATATTATGAAACAAGAATAAGGTTTTTTTAGAATACACTGTATGGATGTGTGCATATTTATGTAATTTTTTGCTCATATATAATATATACATTATATTGCCAAAGGGTTTCTCTTATAGCTTGTGAATTTAAGTGACATCCTTTTCCTTATCCATAGGGTTCAATTTGATGTAGGTCCACTCTTTATAACAGCTTCAACTGTTCTGGGAACACTTGTCCAAAATCCTTTTAGAAATTCAGTTTATCCTATATGATCCTGTTTGATCCTCCAAATCCAATTGGATATTACTTAAAATTTTGTTGGAAATTCACATTTACATTTGTTCATTTGGCAGATGCTTTTATCCAAAGTGACTTACAGTGTTGTGCATTGGTGAATCATCTCTTAAAATCCTATTGCATAGAACTTAAAATTATATGGGAAATTTACATTTACATTTATTCATTTGGCAGATGCTTTTATCCAAAGCGACTTACAGTACTGTGCGGTGGTCAATCGTCTCTTAAAATCATATTGGATAGTACTTAAAATTCTGTGCGAAATTTACATTTACATTTGCATTTATTCATTTGGTAGATGCTTTTATCCAAAGCAACTTACAATATTCTGCCGCTGTCAATTATCACTGTAGATTATTCAGGGGTAAAATGTCTTTCTCAAGGACACTTCAGTCGTTGACTGCTGACACTGGGATTAGAACCAACAACCTTCTGCTTACAAATCCATCTCTCTAACCACCCGACCACGCCTGACCCCCCATGTAAATGTATGTTTATTTTACGTGTGTGTGATTTCATATGAGAATCCTATAGAAATGGTTTGACATATTGTACAGTCGTGGGCAGTCGTGGCCTGGTGGATTCGAGTCTTGGACTTGTGATCCGAAGGTTGCTGGTTCGAGACTATGTGCCAGCGGGAATACCACGACTGAGGTGAGTCCCTTGAGCAAGGCACCATCCCCCCCACTGCTCCCCGGGCGCCGCAGCATGGCTGCCCACTGCTCCGGGTATGTGTTCACAGTGTATGTGTGTTCACTTACTGGATGGGTTAAATGCAGAGCACAAATTCCGAGTATGGAACACCATAATTGGCAATATGTCACTTCACTTCACTACAATGTGTGCCTTGACCTTCACTTTTTACTAGATTCTTATTAAGAAATGCTCTTAAAACCAAAAACAAGATTGACATTCTTATTAGAATCCAATAGGAATGGTTCCAAAATATGATAGAAATTCTTGTCAGAATACAAAACTAACTTCTTATAAGAATCCAGTAGGATTATTTGACAATGGAAGGCTGTGGACAAGGTTCAGGAATGTGTTTATGGGAATTTTTCACCAATTTTCCAAAAGAGCATTTGTGAGGTCACTGATGTTGGATGAGAAGGCCTGACTCTCAGTCTCTGCTCTTATTCTTCTCAAAGATGTTCTATCAGATTGAGATCAGGACTCTGTGTAGGCCAGTAAAATTCATCCCAGTCTCTGTCATCCATGTCTTTATTATCTTACTTTGTGCACTGATCTCCTTAGAAGAGTAAGAGGTCAAATCCAAACTGTTCCACCAAAGTTGGGAGCATGGAATCGTGAAAAATGTCTTGATATGCTGAAGCATTCTGTGTAAGAGGGATTGAAACACCGGATTTTGACTATTTGGATGGGTGAGCAAATAATTTTGTCAATATAGTTTATCTGCTGTCAGACGTCATACGAACCTCTGGAAGATGTCTGAAACGTGTTTATGACTCTAAATGGATGCACTACAGACTCGTTTTAAGATGTTTACGCAAACGTTTTCCAGATCAGACATCTTACAGATGTACCGTTGCTATCTGGTAACCCCGTCACACATCTCTTATTCAATCTGCAATATTATGAATGATTAAATAGATCATTCAAGAACCCCCCCCCCTTTTCCCCTAACAATAATGTGATTGTTAGAATGGAGTGCACAGACCTGTGTGTACCAGATAATGATATCATAATGAAATATTAGTTTGATCTATTTGGATTTGTGAATTTAGGATTATGTGAGGATGATCAGACAAAAGCATTCCTATAAATATTTAATGTTAATTGTTTTTGCAATCAAATATTATAAATGTGACTGACCCAAAGTACAATAATATTAAAATGCATTAACAGAATTAAATGCTCAAATCATGATGATTTGAAGGATAAAGCATAAAACACTTAGTGGTCTATTCTATCAATAATAAACTTTATTAAATATCATATTTTTTCACTATTTACTATTTATAATTTATACTCTATTATTAAATGGTATATAATAAAACACATTTTAAACATATTAATAATAAAAAAAAAAAAATCAAGAGTGAATATTAAACAACACTATAAATAACACACACGCTCTCGTCCATGGACGATGATCTCGTAAGGTATCGCGATAACAAATGAATGTGTGAAATATCCTTCCGCATTGGTGAAACTTCATCTAACCTACAGTGTCTACAATCGTGATAAAATGTTAAAAACAACACTGTGCAAATCATACAAATATGTCCATTTTAATAAACAATCCTCGACACATCCTCCCAAATCTCGACGGCGGACTCGTTTTCTGCTCGAAATGGAAGCCTGGACCACGGGATTCATTCGGGCTCAACGAGCGTTCGTGTGTGCGAGCGACAGCCGCCATTTTGGCTTCCCCGCCGCATCAGTTTCGCTGTTCAGTATGGCGCCATCGAGCAACTGGCGTCGGTCGCCGGCGCGCGCGTCCATTGGCGGAAGGATGTGATTAGAGCGGCGCAGTGTGAGTGATGCGGTAGCTGCTGCCGCCGCCGCAGGAGGAAGAACCGAACCGCTACCAGCAGCACCTTTCAGTTTCGCCTTCAAATTACACCAACCGGTTCCGTCAGACACGCAACACCGACCGAACCACCAACCCAAGGCGTCTCTTAATACGACTCCGGAGGGCTTGGACGAGTTTAAACCGAATTAACGCCGTTTTAATCGAATATAAAACGGGTTTCGTGCGCGTTTGACAGCACACACAATGGCTCTCAAAAGAATCCACAAGGTAAGGGCGCCTAACTCCGCCATGTCGTCCATACGCACTAAAGTCGATTTTAAGGAGGTTATTGACGCTTAAAACGTCGTTTTTTGGACCGGGTGTGTGACGTCAAGTGTGGCTAAGCGCCCCGGTTCGATGCTTCGGCCCGGGCTAGCTGTTAGCATCGATGCTAGCTTCCCTTCGTCGGTGTGTGCGCTTGGTTTTGGGCTATTTTCACTCTTTTGTCGCATTTATGTGCACACACGAATGTATAGTTGACGAAAATCGCAATTTGGGAATGTTGACGGTCGATATCGCCCGGTTTCACAACATTAGCTTATGCTAACGTGTTAGCATGCTAGCTCCGGTTACCCGCCGATGCTAAGGGCCTGGTTAAATAAAATTCTCTTTTGTTGTCCACGTGTAATTGTTTAATTGTTTTATTATTATTATTGATTAGTTATTTGTTGTTGATTGGATGTGTTGGTGTTGTGTAAACAGACATCTGGCCCATCGGGTGGCATTGACACATTGAACCCAATGTTATATCCACACTTTGTGTTTATAATTTCATGTTTAGGTTCTTATTATAATATAAAACCACATGTTTACATCACTATACATTATATTATGTGATCTGTTACGTGTGTGATGTGCCTGTGACGTAATTTAGCTTTATAACACATTTATAAACGTGTCTCTTACACATTACATAACTGTGTTTTGTGTGTTTTTAACATTATGAAAGTTAAAAGAGACACATGGGTTAGTTAAACTAGTTAACCTGGTTAAAAAACAGTTACATAAGTTGTGATGTCATTCATAACTAGAACATGATGTGTCTGAATTTCATCTATAGTATAATATATATATATATAGTATATATAGTTTAATCTATAGTATAATATATATATATATAGTATATATAGTTTAATCTATAGTATAATATATATATAGTGTATATATATAGTATATATAGTTTAATATACAGGTTCATAGTAATACATTTTATTTATATCACGCTTTTTCAATACCCAAAGGCCAACCAACACGAAATTAAATAGTATATACATAGTATAATGATTTAATTTTAAGGAGGTTGCATATCTATACTCATATATTCTGTATTATTATTGTATATATTACATATATATCCTGTATTTACTGCTTATTGCACTTCTGGTTAGATGCTAACTGCATTTCGTTGCCTTGTATCCTACATGTGTAATGAAAGTAGTTTAATCTAATCTAATCTAGTATATACAATAAGTAAAGTTACTCAAATATTTCAGTTTAGTTGGTCATAGGCCAGATATTTCAAGTTTTAGGTTTCGGTGTTAGTTTCATTTCATCTGTTCGCGCGCCCGCTGGTGCTAAGGTATGTCAATCGGGTGACGCAAACATTCACCTGTTGAGCTCTTCACAAACAGGTTCTCTGTTTTTCTTACAGGAGCTACACGATTTGGGCCGCGACCCTCCTGCTCAGTGTTCAGCCGGCCCAGTTGGGGATGACAGTAAGCAACTCATTTAACACAAAGTGTGCGCTTTAGTTGTCGACAGACATCGCACTACATTGTCTTTTTGTCGGTATGAACCTTGTTACGTTTAAACACTTTTTGGGTATTTAAGGTATGTGGAAACAATGGTTGTTTATTGGCATATTTTTATAGTCTTGTTGAAGGCTTTTGTCGACCACGGGATAAAACCTTTAGTGTATGTGAGTCGTTTAGTTTGTTCTCAAAAGAATCCATCATTCAAATGTACTTTTTCAGCTCAGTTTGGTAGAACTAAGCACATCATATAAATAAGGGCCACCTGTCATTAGTGTTCCCCTTTTTCTTCCTGATTGTGTTTTCAGTGGGAAGCACCTGATGTGATCTTTGGTGCTCGTAAATATGTAGTTGGAGGTCACAAAAAGGCAGATTGTTTGAGCCAGTCGGACAAATAGCATTATTCAGGTTTCCTCAAAGGAACAGACACTTTATTACATCCTGAATCGTATGTAAAGGACTATCTGACCCACTTAGAGCCTCAGGGACTTGAATGGGAAATGAAAACATAATTGTACCCAAATTTGCCTCAGCATATTTTATACTGTAATACCCAGTGGTCACACGAATGATTCTGAACTTGCATAAAAGGCCTTTCTAAATATTAAGAATTTGAGCCTCTGATAAACAGATATCCCGTAAAGAGGAAGCAAATAGTCAGTCATATTTGAATAATATATCTGGTAAAACATCAGTGTTTTCATATGACCTTTATATTGGCCCTTGATACGGCTGACAGTGGCTCTAACAATAACTTTCATTTTTCTGTTTTCAGTGTTTCACTGGCAGGCCACAATAATGGGACCGGTAAGTATTGTAGTCCGCCTATAACGCCATTCTTTTATTTTTACTACATTTTAATGTGTAGATGGAGCTGATCAATATTAGTACGGTCTCGATTAATTCCTTGGGTATTTTGAAACCATGGTGTTGACTTTATGAAATGTCAATTCATATTTCAATAGATAATGTTCTCCTTTAAATGTTTGCCTGCATGGACATAAATTATAAAGTGTTTATTTGTTTTACAGAATGACAGTCCTTACCAGGGTGGAGTGTTTTTCTTGACCATTCACTTTCCCACAGATTATCCCTTCAAACCGCCAAAGGTAAGTAATGCCCTTACCTGTTTTTCAAAAGCACAGGTTCTCAGATGGGTTGGTTATGCTTAGGTGCTGGTTAATTATTTGTCAGTTTAGATCCTCTCGTTTCACCTTTGCACATGAAATAAGGAATGACATATGGCGTAAAGAAATGTTTTCCATTATCGCATGTTTTTATAATCCATTTCAGTAGTATTCTCATTTTAAAAAAGCCTTGTTTTATTGTGAAATCAATTTTTTTTTCTCTTACTAGGTTGCATTTACCACAAGAATCTATCACCCAAATATCAACAGCAATGGAAGCATCTGTCTTGATATCCTGAGGTCACAATGGTCACCGGCACTTACCATCTCCAAAGGTAAATCTTAGCCGAGTTTTTCATTCAGCGAATCTGTACAAGTGGAAGTGCCATCTAGGCATCACAAGCCAGTTACGTTTTCTCCTGCTGTTTCTTATTTAAAACTCAACTGCTGTATTTTTATAACAGCCTGGATTTAAATAACAACTCTCTGGTGGCACAACTCATGAGATGCTTG
>CM065667.1:14846884-14881884 GCA_033220385.1 Triplophysa yarkandensis | reverse complement strand
AATTCACTTAGCTCATTTCAAACGTCGAACCTTTTGTTTGCTTATGATAAAAATGAATGGGTTTAGTTTTAAAGAGATTGTTCACCCTGACATTTCTTCTCCAGCTCAAAATAGAATGCATATTAGAAATTAAATTAAATTTAGTTGTACCAATTCACTTCTATTTTCAATATGTGACAGTTAGCATTCTTCAAAATATCTGTTGTTGTGTTGTGCTGTGCTAGATGATTGTATTGGTAAGTATAAAAAGAGTATATTACTTCTACAAGATAAACTGGAGAAATACACAAATTTTATTAAATCAGATGCCGAATTACACACCAAATTGGTATTTATCAATATGTGACTTATTTCTTGTTTTTTCCCCCATTATAGTTTCCATACTGTGACGGCTCACACGGCAAACACAATGCGGAAACTGGGGATAATGTGGGACCGTTAATCATCAAGAGAACAACCCCTGAGTGAAAAAGTTTGTGTGCTGAATAGAAAATATTGATGCAGGGTAACCTGAAAAGAATACTTTTGTTTATGATATATTATTATGTCATAGAATAATATATATATATATATATGCCTATATTTTATACTTCTGCTTTAGGATTTTATATATATTTTATATATATATAAAATTATTTTAATTATTTTATATATAAAATTATTTTATATATATAAAATTATATATATATATAATCCTAAAGCAGAGGTGTAAACAGAGGCCCTGCTACCATCAAATCATACCGCAAAGCAATTTTTATCATTTTACAATTTGCTATTCTCAGGGTCATGTCTTGCTTTAAATCTTTTCTGACTTGATCTGAATTCGCCAAATTCTAACCGATAACACCTTCTTTGTCTCTTATGTAGCACATATTATGTCAAATGTGCTTTACACCAACACTAATTTCATTTTGTTTTTCCAACTACAATCGAATGTTTGAAATGATGAGCTCGGAAGAGCTACAACGCACAACAATTTGATACAATTTTCAATGTTTGTGACATTGTAAGTCTTAGTCGTCTTGGCATTGCCATTCGCATACATTTTCTATTATTGTGTGTAAGCAGTGTCTTATCCCAAATGATGAAGATTTCATGTTTTCAATAAATGTTGTATAAAAAAGGGACCACACATGTTCTGCTTTAAGTTTGTGTCTTGACCTTCAGCAGTCAAGTGTTTGGATGAGGAAACAGTCTTCATCTCTACCCAGTGTTTCAACACAGGATGTGGGAGATCATGTGTTATACATCCTGTGCTGTAGAACAGGAAGTTAGAGATCATCCTGCTGCAGTTCCGCCTACAACCACCAGGTGGAGCAGCTGTACCAGCTCATGCCTCAGGTACATTGTATTAAAGGCACAGTCTACCCAAATATGACAATTATTTTATTTACTCACTCCCATGTCACCTGTACTAGTTTCTTCTGCAGAACACAAAAGAAGATATTTTTAAGAATGTCAACAATGCACGCCATTGACTTCCGCCGTGTGAACAAAACCAGTGAGACATTTCTCAAAATATCTTCTGTTAGGAAAAAGAGTCATACAGGTTTTGAATGATAGGGCTGGATGACCATACCCCATAGCAGTCCAAAACCGCCTACATACGGTGAATGTCCCGGAGGTTTGGGGGTGGGGCTTTTTGATTTGGGCCAGTGACCACCTAATAAAGCCCTATGAACCACCGGAAACACCCTAGCAACTGCAGAGCAAGTGATACTAATAAAAGAACCAAACCATAGGTGGAACCCATACTGGCCTTTACAAAACCCAGCTGACAGTCTTTGTTATGTATACTGACTGTCAGTTATGTCGGGAGGTTGACAATGTGGAACTCAAAACCTGCAGGTGAGGAAGAGATGGAGAGAAGCTGTCTGGGAGACGAGTGGGCTGCGTTTCTGTCTTTGAGAAGCAGGCCGACAGCATTCCTCGGCGTCTAAGAAAACCGGACGTTTCCTCCATCTCTTTCTTTTTTTTTCCTCGGTCTCTGCGCCGTCGTCTTTCAAGTGGGTTTTATCCTCTCCTGTGGAGCGGGTCATGTGTCTGGCTGCCAGAGAGAGCCATGTGACGTTAATCCAGCGTCCGTTCCCCACCCCCTTCCCACTCAATCCCCCCAACCGACAGACCGACACACAGGCCTTAGATAGGAAAGTGAGAGGCTACTGAGGTATTAAAGTTATGGGAGAATAGGAATACACCGTTTGTTTGAGAATCTTAATTTTAAAAAACGTCACCTTTTTTATGAGTTTCGGGTCGGAGAGCTAGGACTGTGTCATGTGACCTCCGGAGATGAGGTGTGTTTTTCCACATGTTCTAACACAGGGTCGGATACTACAAGAATGTCCTCCAGGGTGTGATGCAAGATCCAAAGGTCTGATCGATGGGCCTGCAAACATAACTGGCTCAAATCAGGCCTGCACCCTCCTCCACCAATATATAGATTATTGGTTGGTCAATATAGATTCTTTAGAGCTACATGTTTGGTTGCTTTCAATTGATAAAATTGCATTCTCGACGCTACAATCTAACTCTTTTTACAGACTACTGTGTAAAACAATTCCATGTGGCCAAGTAATAAAATTAAACAAATAAACAATACATAAATTTCTTTGTGAAATATATTTAAATTAATGTATGCAATGGAAGAATAGGTATTGATTTAACAATATATATTTTAAATACTTACAAATATTTTTGGTGAATTCTAAAATACATAGAGTTAATCAAATGTACAATATTTATTAAATAAGCTCTAATATATAGCAACATTTTTGGTGACTTATAATATAAATATTTGTGTTAATCTTAATTTTGTACGTATATATTCACACAATTTAAACAGTATATTTACTTCATTTTAAATAAGTATGCAATTCGTAAATTTAAAAATAAATTTAAAATAAATAAACATTCAAAAATATTTTTCAGTCAAATACATATTTAAATAAATATATGCAATGGAAAAATAAGTATTTATTTAAAAAATACACAATTGTTATACTAACAAATTTTTTGTTGAATTCTAATAGAAATATTTGAGATAATCAAATAAACTGAATTTTTTTAAATAGTGTATATATCAAATATATTCCAACATTTTTGGTGAATTCTAATAGAAATATTTGTGAAAATCAGATTTTTTTACGTACATATACAAACATTTTTAAACAGTATATTTGCTTGATTTCGAATAAATATATAATGAAATTAAATAAATAAATAAAAACAAATATATTTGACTGAAAAAAAATCTATTCAATGTATGTTTAAATAAATGTAAGTAATGGAAAAATAAGTATTTATTTAACAAATATGTATTTGTTATACAAATATTTTTGGTGAATTCTAATAAAAATATTTGGGTATATCATAACTTTTGTACGTACATATGCATGCAATTTAAACAGTATATTTACTTAATTTTGAATAAATATATAATAATAAAAAAATAAAAGTAGATTAATTAGATTTCTTTCAGTAAAATATATTTATGCAATGGAAAATTAGTATTTATTGTTTATTTAACAAATATATTTTACAAGTATATCAGGTGAATTCTTCTAGAAGCATTTGAGTTAATCAAATTGACCGTATCTAATAAGCACATATTTCTGATATACACCAACATGGTCAGATTTAATAGAAATATTGGTGATAATCTTATTTTTTGACTTGTAAAGACACACAATTTAAGCCGTATATTTACTTAATTTTGAATTAATATATAATATATATAATTAAAATAAATAAAAAGATTAATTAGATGGAAAATTGTATGTAGTGTTTATTTAACAAATATATTTTACAAGTATATCAGGTGAATTCTTCTAGAAGCATTTGAGTTAATCAAATTGACTTAATTTATCTAATAAGCACATATTTCTGATATACACCAACATGGTCAGATCTAATAGAAATATTGGTGATAATCTTATTTTCTGACTTGAATAGACACACAATTTAAGCAGTATATTTACTTAATTTTGAATTTAAATATAATTAAAATAAATAAAAAGATTAATTAGATGGAGAAAAAGTATTTAGTGTTTATTTAACAAATATATTTTACAAGTATATCAGGTGAATTCTTCTAGAAGCATTTGAGTTAATCAAATTGACTTAATTTATCTAATAAGCACATATTTCTGATATACACCAACATGGTCAGATCTAATAGAAATATTGGTGATAATCTTATTTTCTGACTTGAATAGACACACAATTTAAGCAGTATATTTACTTAATCTGAAGTTTTTACTGTTCAGGTTATAGTGTAAAAAGTTAAAAATAAAAACACACCAAAATATGAATCAATATAAAAAACTTAGGCATTATAACATTTGGTATCACGATGGGACTCATTTGATCACGTGCTAGAATCGCAGGTTGTTGGTTCGAATCCCAGCACGCGCACCCAAGTTCCTTTAGGACATGAACTCGATCCAAGAACCCAATAAAAGTATAAAAGTATTGTCCTCATAATACTGGCACTTCACTCCCGTCTAAACTTTCCCGTCAATGCAATTGTGCCGGATTGGACCTCGCACCTCCGGGCAGAGGCGCTCTGATCGATCCCCATCGATCTCCCTGACGAGCTGTTCCACTTTCCAGCCAATGCACGAGCGCCCGTCTGCGATTGGGAAGGAGCCCGAAACGGAGGAACATTTGTGCCGCCCTGGCGGTGTCACTTCCCCACACTTGAACTGGACGCGTTCCAAACGCGCAGGACGCTCGCAAGAGGTGGAGTGGACTCGAGATGCGACCAGGATGAGCTCGAGGACGGACAGACGGACACGCGTCACGACTCTTCTGTGATGCACCAATTAGAGAGAGAGAGAGAGATCAGGGTAATATCCGGTCCATTTATATTAATGACACATTTATTCATAATTAATGTTAAAATAAATGTTTCTGTGATTGCACTGTTTAATTGAAATGCACCAATTAGTGTTTTATCAATTAACGTAACATTAATTGATCAATTAATAAAGCTGAATTGCTGTGCTGTTTATTTGAACTCTGATACATAAATAAATCTTAATGTACACTAATATTTAATTCGATTATGTCCAAAAAGCTTCCTATTATTGCATATTTGATATTTAACCAACATGTTGGTCATCATTTTGTTAATTGATCAATTACACTTATTTACTAGCAATCACCTTTTCTTCTCAATCGGACACTTCTCCTAATATTTAGATTTCCTCGAAAACTTATTAGACATAAAAATGCCATGAAGAACATCCAGAATGGGAGTGAGCTCCATCCCTCTCCATAAGAAGTCTCTCCAAACTATTCTTCATTCATTATTCTATTCTCATATGCACACACAGAGAGAGAGAGAGAGAGAGAGAGAGAGAGAGAGAGAGAGAGAGAGAGAGAGACCACAACCACCTATTATATCATCTCCCATTCATGCGCACCTCTTTATCCACTTAGAGGTTTATTCCCCCCCCCCCCCCCCCCCCATGGAAAGTCCACTTCGGTTTTTGTGTGAAGCTCCAAAAATCCATGAGATGTGTTTGCATGCTCTTCTCCGGGAGCGAGGATGTGGAGGTGGGATAGAGAGAGAGAGACGGGAGAGGTTGGAGGAACCCACGCTCGTTTTCGGACAAAGTGCGTTCCGCCGGTGTTCGGTGTCTATTGATGGGATTCGGTCTTCCAGGGTGAGCCCGGCCTTTCATTTGACATGTTTGGGTCGTTGCAATAGAACCGGACCGCTCGGACACTCGTGGTGCGCTCCGCGGCTCTCCGGCGCGTCGGTCGGTCGGTCGGTCGGTCGGACAGCCGTCCGTGTCGCGTGCGTCTATTCTGCATACATGCCGATGTTCGGACTTGTTCAAAGTTGCGATCCGAACAAGTTGGCACAGAAATACCAACCTTTAATCCGGGCATCGCGACGTGTTGGCGCATACCGAGTGCTGTCACCATAGACACGAGACAAAAGAGGTTCTGTTTCGGATCGGAACCGCTCGTCACGTTGATGATGGTCGGACGCACGGATCGAACTTTGGCACGGGTCACCGAAAAGGCGCACGGAACGCTTTGCGCATTTACGCGCATTGTTGTCTGTCACTGCAAACGCACGATTGGGACATTTCACGGATTTCTGATTCGTTGACATCCCGTTTCGAAGCAATCGGGCTATCTGGTCCATTCGGAATTGCTTGGAGCATGCATGCGCATTCTGTATTCCCTGGATTGTTAATCCATGATGAGTTGCATGGAAACTTTTTGTGCATGCATTTAAATGCATCACATCTACATGAACATGTGATCACATGGGGGTGTTGGGATTGACCACAGGGTGAGATGCTGATGAATGGCTTTAATTGATGTGATTGTTTGCCTAAATTGAGCCGACCCCCAGCTCCTGATAAGCAGGTCATCTGGTTCGGGTCCAGGTGGGGTATTTGCGCAGGTTTGGCTTTTGTTCCCCGGTGATGTCCGGAGATCCGTGGGCTTCGTCGAGCCATTGTCCCTCTGGCTCGCCGCAATATCTGCTCCGTGCTTCATTTATATTTAATCCGGCTGACGCATTGGGTAATTCGAAATTACAATCTGCATCCATGCTCAAACTGTTGCTTGGAAGTTATTCATCTGTGAGGCAAGTCAATCATTTACTGAACTCATCATTTATTGGGTTCTTGGCTTTACCTGCATATGGGGGCTGTCCTTCTTTTGTAAGTTTGTACTCATGGCTGTTTAATAAGGATGTGATTTGGTTCCATGAGTATACCAAAAATGACCATTTGAAACTCACACAGGTGTTATTGGCTCATATTCTTCTATTAGTCAACCTTAAAGGTGTTGTTCACTTGAAAATGAAACATGCCACCCAATAATGCTCGATCCAAACCTGTGCCACATAAGAAGATATTTTGAAGCAATGTGCACTTGCACGGATACAAAAAAAGAAGACATTTCTCAAAATATCCTCTTATGCATTCCGCAGAACAAGTCGGGTTGTGAGTTGTCGATGATTTTCGATATTATTTATTTTGCAGTAAATAATAATGAGGTCAGGATTTCACTTCAACTTCCTGTACTATAGGTGGTACTTAAATGTACTCGCTTACATAATATGCAATGGTATGGATACATAAGTGAGCAATATGTCATTAAATTTAGCACACAGTTAATACAATCTGTGTATTTCATTCACACTTTATTATTTCAGACAGCATGCGGTACTGTGGCTTTGCACTTAATTGAAATGTAAAGAGCATGGCCTGCATGACGTGCGTGTGCGCTTACGACCGTGTTTTGCACCTTGACATCCTGATTTCACTGTCGGCTCACCCCAGGAGCTTTTCGCATGAGCTCACGACACGGCTTTGTGATAGAACAGACCGCCTGTGGACCCTGATAGACGTTCCACGCCGAAAAGCAATTGCTGTCACAAGAAACAGGTTTCGTAACGTAAAGGTTATGAAATAAAACAATTTAACCGACTCAAACTGTCCAATCTGATATCTAAACAGAATCTTTTTTCGAACCTTCTTAGTCGTTTATTACTATTTTGGTTCGGTGGGAGGACACGGTGCGAGGCTAATAGTCAGTAAAGCAGATACCTAGAAGAGATCATTTTGGCTGAGACATCAAGTTGGGTCAAATAAGGCCACTGTGATTATTTGTCACTTGTGATCTGGCGCTCGTATCAGCTGAGTCAAACAAAACAACATGGGTTACGTTGATCTGTGTTTATATTTTCAATGAATCCATTTGGCTATAAACACTTTTAAGCAGGAAGGGAAACGGTGTGACGCTTCGCCGCTGCAGCGGGATGTTAATTTATTTTGCGCTTGACAGGGTTAGAAAGCTTTGAGGTGAGACCGACCTGCCTCTCCATGCTTTATAAGTCTTGAAGAAGCCGCTAAACACTCGGCCTCTCCAAATGAATCATGCGACTAATCTAACCACTCTTGTTTTCTTTCTTCTTTCACCACCTTTCTGTGAAAGATCTCTTTCTATCCTTCTTCTCTGTCTCTTGGATTCTCAGGCCTTTGCGGTGAACGTATCAGTGAGATGTTCCTGAGGCAAGCATAGCGAGGACTGCAGCTCCAGCGGCTTTTTCTCCAGCTGTGCATGCGTCAGTCTTGTCTTGGCATCAATCGGAGGAGCACTGCAATTTCATCCCCTGTTCATCCACACCTTCGTCATCTCCCTCCCCCTCACGTCTGCCAGCGGAGGGTCCATGGAGGGAAGCCGAGTTATTGAGGATGAGGAGGCGCAGGACAGCTGCTGTGGCGATGAAGAGTCGTCCCCCGTGGTCGAGCGAAGAAACCGCAGCGGCATCATCAGTGCTCCGCTCAGCAAGAGCCTGAAACGCTCTCGGGCTCTCTCGCAGTACATTGCGACCTGCTCGGCCGCTGCCGTCGCTAGTGTTGCCAACGCTAACAGACTCGCCCAGAGCTCGATGGTGGCGGCGGGTGTCAAAACCCATGCCACGACTGGCCAGCACAGAGCTCAGGCCGGGTACACCAAAGTGGACCGAGGCGCTCTCGTGTCTGGTCTCCTGGACTCTCCCAGTGGCCTTCATCTCGCCCAGGCTGCTGAGCTCTTGCGGCGGGCGGGCATGCTGCTTCCCGTCAGTGACCCCTCTAACGTCAACGTGGGAGGGGATATGGAGACGGTGTCCGCTTCGGATTCACTGGCCAACGTGATGGACTTCCCCTTGCTCGGCAACGGCGGAGTGAGCGGCAGCTTTCCGTATCACCCCGGCCTATTCATCATGACGCCGGCGGGCGTGTTTCTGGCAGACGGGGCGCTCTCTCACGTGACGGGGGCGTCGGAACACCAGCAGACGCAGAGCGAGATCTCGTCGGCCATCGGCGCCAACGGAAAGAAGAAACGAAAGCGTTGCGGCCTGTGTCCGCCCTGCCGGCGCAGGATTAACTGCGAACAGTGCAGCAGCTGCCGCAATCGCAAAACCGGCCATCAGATCTGCAAGTTCCGCAAGTGTGAAGAGCTTAAAAAGAAACCTTCTGGTGGGCTTGAGGTAAGACGGCACGCAGTAAACTCTTAATAACGCAGAATATCCATTTGACAAAAAAGATGGCATACTCAAACCTGAGCCGGTAGGATGAGCATCACAGCCCAATACTCATGTGAGCTTATCGACGAACCACACATGGAACACATTGAGTTCTGAGCCTTAAGTGTAATTTCGTAATCCGCCCCCATCTCCCTATTGTTTCCTCTCTCATCATTATTTTATCTAAAGGGATAGTTCACCCAAGAATTACAATTCTGCCCTTGTTTAATCATCAACATTCTTCAAAATATTTTCTTTTTTGTTCTGCAGGTTAGAAAATAATACAAAAACAACTAATACATTATATGACATTTATGTACACAACCATTACCTAAACTATTTTTTCGACAAATAATTAAAAGTCTCTGTAAATGAACGTTTCTCCTGACACATTGTCTGAATGTTGTTTTTTGTGTTTGTCTGTCTTTCACACTATGTAACTTGAGATGTTTCTGTTTTGTGTTCAGATCACTTAAGCGTGAGAAAATAAGTTGCGAGCCTTTGCTGATGTAAGCAAGTTAGGTTTTGTGACTGTGGCGTCATGATAAGATTAGGTCTTATTTTTCTCAAGGAAAGTGTTGATAAATGTTCTACAGGTAATGTTCCTCTTCACTGGCGTCTGTTAGATGCTATAATCATTTGATGATTAGATGATTAAAGTGTCAGTAACATTTACTCGGTCTGGATGAATGCGATGAATATAAAATGTTTAACCAATCTGTGTCCTGACCAGGCGAGGTGTGACAAGTTTAAAGTGTCGAGTCAGTTTTCTGGATTTTGGACCCTGTGTTTCACAATGGGTGGGGCGTTCCAGAACAAAAGGATACTAACTTTATACTGATAAATAAAATGAGTGCTCCCTACACTGTAGATAGATAGATAGATAGATAGATAGATAGATAGATAGATAGATAGATAGATAGATAGATAGATAGATAGATAGATAGATAGAAAGATAGATATTTAGTATAATAATTAAATATATTTTAAACCAAGTAATATAAATAAAATTGCAGTTGTGATTTCTTATTTTAAATGTTATATTAACAAAAATGACAGAATATTAACACAATACAAACATGATTGTACATTATATGTTTTTGAAAATGTTTTGCAAATAATAGATTCTTTAAATATTCCACAACTTCAAACTGTAATGTGCTACGATGGCATCATGTGACTTTTTAATTTTGCATGTGACTGCCATGTCGTCTTTTTGTTTCCACTTAAAGCGTTTAACCTAATCCAATCGAATAAGGGATCCCAAAAGAAATAAAGATGGAAGGTCGAGTCACACGCACAAGTGGGTTGTAGTTCACCCTTGTATCCAAACAACACTGACGATTCAAGCAAAAGGCCACCCAAGAAGATATTTTGAGAAATATCCAAGTGGGTTGTGGAAATAGTCAATAGTGTTGTTTCGTAATAAATAACATTCCTCAAAATATCGTTTTTTCTATATCAACAAAGAAATCCTACTGCGCTCTGTGTATGAAACATCCAATATATAGTCGCTGCTAACACATATGATGCTGTAAATTTGTCATGTTGTGTCTGTTGAGGACACTGTAAGATGTGTTACTCAGGGACGGGTAATAACCTTCATTTGTAAGTGTACACGTGGGGAGTAACATCTGAGTAAGGCAGTTTCTGTGTAGTTGTACAAAAGCGATCGTTTTCATGCATGTGAATGCGTGCGTGCGTGCAGCAGCCCTGTGAGGTCCATCTGGCCTTTGCGCCTGTCATCTGGAGCGCCAGGTGTCAGTACGTCCCAGAACCCCTCGCTGTCTTATCCTCCGGAGAGCCCTGACCGCATGTGCGTGTGTGTCTGTGTGCGAAAGCTCAAATGTAAATCATTATAGACTATACGTGTGTGACTTCTTGCTGTTGAATGCTGACCAGCCATCTTCCTCTGATAAGATGTTCTTCAGCGGTTAGTTGTAGTTCTGGTGTTGTTGTGAGCTGGAGATTACAGGGTTTAGTGTCTGTTTATCTGTCTTCGCGAAGGCCTCAACTAAACTATATGCAGATTTGGGAAACGCTTCCAGCTACGCAGACTTGACTCCACAGTTTATCATATGAGAATCTTCGGGTCTTTATAACGCGTCGCAAATGTGCGTGGCATTCTTAGCATTACTACAAGGGTCGTTACAGCCGGCCATCTACAAAAGTCAGTTCTTTTTAGCTCAACTACTGTCACGGTTGAATCACAGTTAACACGCTTTAGTTACCAGCACATCAGGTTTGATGGTACATAACAGATACATCAGTGACGCTTTAAAAAAGTATATGGCATGCATAATGCTAGAATGCACAGTACATGCTTAAAATAAGATTTTTTACAAAATAAAATTATAATGCATGTATACATTTACATATATTATGTGTGCAAACCAGGCTTAAGGCCACGAAATGTGTTTCGTACTTTATTTATTTAGATAATATGACTATGATTTGGGTCTTTGAAATGACATTAGTCAGTCAATATGAAATATATCAAGATAACATTTTAAGAGAATATCATTTGTATTATGTGTGATGAATTTGTGTAGAAAACGGTCAATCACTTAAAAATTTCTTTAGGTTTTCGCAGACCAGGTCACAATTCATTAAAATATAAACAGGCGACCATAACTTGTGTATTGGATTCAATATTCTGTAATATTGCAATATTTTAACAATGTATTATTGAGTATTTTATTAAAATACAGCACTAAACCCATTTTTTGAACACAAAAAACAGAACATTATGTTTAAAAAATATTTTAGATGCCCAATTACAGATATTTACTTGCAGTCTTTTAAAGAGACACAAATTTTATTGGTTAAATGTTATGTTTGATTTATTTCTGTCTACAGAGAGAAGCTCAATTTACTAGTTTAAATTTGGGTATAAAAAGTATATATATTTTTTCTTTATTATTTGCATAATAAATGCAAAAAATAATGAGATAAATAATAACAAATAAAATTTATATTATTTGAAAAAGGTGACATTTGCTAAAATACCTTTTCCTAGTACTAAAATAAATATCCTGATACTATAAGGATAGTTCTGTATTAAATAAATTTATTTGTATGTGTAAAATATTGTAAGTTTTTTCCAATGTTGTGTTTTGCTGTTTGTGTATACAGTGCTGTGTGTGTGTGTGCTTTATTGACAGCAGGGTTGGTCTAGTTGAATGAGGCGTAGAGGACTTATGGAGTTTAAAGAGGCTTTATTGACAGGTCACAGTCAGTGGTGTTAGGGGTATATTGACTTTTGATGCATAAGTGTGTGCGTTCCGGATGGCTAAATGCGTTCTCGTATGTAGAGCCTTTCATGTGTTTGGAATCAGGTTTAGATGTGTATTTTCTCCGAATCTCGTTTCATTTTAGATGTATCGATTCTGCCCTGCATGTCAGTGCATGCCAGTTTTGTTTGGGTGCGGGAGATGTGCGGTCACAGGACATCTGTGTGCTGGTCACTATCTCGGAAAGTCCCCGATAGCCGAAAGGGAGGCGTGGATGGGGCTTCGAACATTGCCTGGTAGGCCAAACCCCTTTATCCTGTAGAGGAATCTCAGACTCGCTGCCAGACGGTCAAAGTATTTTAGGAACATGTGTATCAGTGTCTGTGTATGTGTGAGAGCCAAAGACGAAACCAAGTCGGCTAGCAGACAGACACCGACGTAAATAGACTGAAGGGTTCATAACAAACATCACGATTGCTTAAGTATCCGTCAACTTCATAGCAACGCCCTAGCAACCTCCTGGAACAGTTTAGAAACTTGTAAAGTTGTCCGCACAACTTTTGTGTACTGTACATCATGTCATGTTGTAACCTCCAAAATGAATTTGGTGAGTGTTCGTGTGTGAGAGCGCTTATTTCCGTCCTAGCGTTCGCGGTCCGTCTGATTGGCCATGTGTACGGGCCCGGAGCCCATCTGTGTTGGCTTGTCTAAGGGGTGGATGAGGGAAAAGAGGGTCTCTGTGTGTGTGTGTGTTTGTGTGTGTGTGTGTGTGTGTGTGTATGTGTGTGTGTGTGTGTGTACAAACGCCAAGGCCCTGTCAGAGAGTAATGAGAGTGTGGGAGAGAATGTTTGGGAAATAGAGAGAGGGGTAGGTCACATAAGGTGAAGTCAATGCCTGTGCACGTTACCTCCTGACGAACATAACGCTCCCCTCCCCTTTCTGCCTCGGTCCCTCACTCCTTCGTTATGAGGCCTGGAAGTCTTCCCAGGAAATGTTGCCGTTGTCTCCAATCTCCCAAAGTCCCACAGACCTAGACTCCCCCTACCCAGTCCCAAAGCAGGCTGGGAAAAAATCTGCCATTTGTACCACTGCGGTATTACAGCCCTTCACGGACTTGGTATTTCTTGCTCTGCAGAGAGAGAGAGAGAGAGAGAGAGAGAGAGAGAGAGAGAGAGAGAGAGAGAGAGAGAGAGAGAGAGAGAGAGAGAGAGAGAGAGAGAGAGAGAGAGAGAGAGAGAGAGAGACAGAGAGAGAGAGACAGAGAGACAGAGAGAGAGAGACAGAGAGAGAGAGACAGAGAGAGAGAGACAGAGAGAGAGAGACAGAGAGAGAGAGAGAGACAGAGAGAGAGAGAGAGAGACAGAGAGAGAGAGGAGACTTTTTTGATGTTGACAAGACTAGTTTGATGTTACTTTTTTAATCAAAAGGATGCTGGTACACAATTTCGATTTGTTCGGCTTATTCACGGAACGTTGAATTAAAAAACGTAACATTTTACTTTGGTTTTTGTTCCATTTATCTTTTTTAATGGCCTTTAGTCAGACAGGACCTCACACAAAAGTGTTGGATCGAGATAGTGGACAGGGTTTGGCAAAGGACTCGTCATTGGCGCAGAAATAACCTTATATTCTTACACCAAGAATGAACAACTGCAGTTTTTTGTCCAATTGAAATAAAATGTTTATAGAATGCACTGATGTTGAACTAAACTAAATGCTTTCGTTACAAATAACGACACTGGGCTTAAAAACATTGGGATACACATTCTGGAGCTTGATGTCACATTACTCAGTACATTGCAAACATATTTCATTTAGCTTCGTAAATGTCACAAAAATTAAGAGTTAAGTTTACTTTTTTTCAAAGAAACAATATAAAAAAATAAAAATCATTAAAAATGATTATGTAATGACCATCACAAATTTATTTAGAAATATATATATATATATTTGTTAAATGTTTTTGGTGAATTCTTATAGAAATAATTGAGTTAATCAGATTGACTTACTTTTTAACTTACATTTACACAAAACTTAAACAGTATGTTTAATTTATTTCAAAGCTTTAAAGTGTAAATTATACACAGTAAAATTATGTTTAATGTATTCACAGTGATTTATTTATTTTACTTTTGTATATTTATATCCATTTTGTATACTTAAATAATTCTCTCATGATGGCATGAAGATGTTAACTTAATGAGACAGTTCACCCAATATTATAAACTATGCATTTATTGACTTTCATGTATGTGTTTAAAAGCAGTATGCGACTCATTCTTTAGTGGTACACAAAAGAAGATATTAAAAAAAGTGTTTTAAAGGATTTGTTTTTCCGTACAATGGAAGCGAGGGTGAGTAAATAATGAAAGAAAAGAAAAAATGTGGTGAAATTTTCCTTTAAATGATGTGACATGTTAAAATATTTTCATTTTACAGAAAGACAATGCCGCATTATTTTTTATTAGTATTTATGTAGCAGCATAAAGTCGGAGTGACACCAACCATTTGTTAGGGTCGCAGATGTCAAGCAACTGGTCGCACATAAGCACCAGCATCATTTTATTGGAAAACACGTTTTAATCCAACGCCTCAATTTCATTTTCAATGATTTATCTCATATAATCAAATACTCAAGCTATTTTCTTTTCTTGTTTCCTTTTCCTCCTCCCCGTCCTTCCCGTCTCTCCAAGAAGGTCATGCTGCCGACTGGAGCTCCGTTCCGGTGGTTCCCGTAGGGCAACTGGACTCTGCCCCCGTCGTCCATCCCGTAATGAAGGACTACCAATGGACAGCAATGCCACACCCACTCGGACCGGCGCAGACTCGTAACACTGGGTGCAAACAAATAAAACAAACAAAGAGCGGAACGATAGCACTATTCGAGAGCGAACATGTCGCGAACCAAAAATGAACAGTGAATGGCCAGACGTCATTCCGTTTTTTCTCTGTTCCATTTCGGAACCGTCTTGAGTTCTTCTTCGGAATCTTGCCCTTTATTGGATGCTCTGGAACTATTTACCGCCAAATGGAAAATGGACAATCATTTTTATTTGTGTGTTTAGTGGTTTTGTTTGTCCATGTGTGGAGAAATGCCGTAATTTCGTTTAGAGAATGTATTCCCAAGGGTCTGTTTTAAAGCTTGTGATAATTAAGGAGCACTATTGTAATTTAGCACAGTGGTTCTTACTGACTGCCTCAATGTTACGATTGCCTTTTTACGTTAACGGTTTTCTTTTTCGATTCGTCATACAGTTTTCAAGCCGCTCAATATTTGATACGAAAAGAAATTCGTTCTCTAATGTAGCATCCCTTACCTAAAACTGCTCGGAATTTCCTTTTGGGATTTCTCGTTTCGGTTGTTTGTTTTATGCTGTACAACAAGCAGAATGTGTTTTTCACTCTGCACTGAGGCCTACTGGGATTGAAGGACGGGTGAAACCGATGGAAGTAGAATATTTACACCGAATATTGGTGTATCTGTGTACCGGCCGTTTCTTGTACCTGCCTCATTTTCGTGTAGCCTTACAAGATAGATGAAATGAAAACCAGTGGGAATCGCACAGTGAGTAGCAGACCAGAACCCAAACGTTCAGGAAATGAGCGATGTGTTATAATATTTCTGTTAGGATGTGATTTTTCTTAATGAATTTTATGAAGATGGCCTGAAAAGTTCTTCTTTACCTTTAAAAACATGATTTGAGACCCTTTCACATGATTCGTGTCAACGTTTCTCAATGACCTCAATGACTTTTGAGCTTCAACATTTCCGCGGAACCTGCATGACAAAACGGATAAAAGCCAACACTTTGCATTATGTATCATTACACAATGAAAGAAAGTCTTTATTTCCGTTCTTTTTATGCGTCCAGAGATAAAGTTTTGTATACGGGCAATTTACAAGTCCTTTTTAAGATGAAAGCAACCGACTGGACAGTTTTCTATTCTTAGTGGAACGTTATCTCTACGATTCGCTTTCAGTCTTTACCGTACACGCTCCCCTCTTTCCTGCTACCTGGCAACCTCGTTAAATCACCTTTCTGTGACACGATCTGTAAAGGAGCTCAAAGATGCTTGTGTTGAGAGGAACGTTGAAGGTGCGAGTCATATGTAAGGGATATGGAGGCTGTATGGGATAATGAGCTTTCTGTTGGCTGTAATTGTCATACATTGTTCTCTTTTATTCTAATATTCTGGTCCGCCCCACCTCAAATACTAATATCGATTGTTTCCAGGACCTTTAAGATCGAAATGCACAGAACCAAAACTCTTCATATTGTTCAAGAAAGAATACAACAGCAGGCCATTCCCATGTTCCATGGGGGTGAAATTTATTGGTCTGCTTAAACGAATGCATGTATTTGTGTCCAAAGCCAAGCATTCAGAGATCTTGGCATCCTCAATTAAATAAACCGAGGTGCAAACCGAACTCAACCGTTCATTATGTGTGTCACATTAACATTTGCACTTCACAATGTAGTCAAGCTACTTTAAGTGATCATTTGACATTATAAACGAGTGCTTTTGTTTCATCCAATGGTAGATTTAATCTACTTCATGTGGAATTTTTTTCATGTTGGAAGGTAAGTTCAAACTTACTTTAATTATTGCTCACAAGACCCAAAACAAAACGACATAAGCGTACACATCAACAGACAATAACTTTGATTAATTTGCTTGTTTCACAATTTAAATTTGCAAACCCTTAATCTTTGCATTCTCATTCCCTTGAGTTTTGAAATATAGAATTTTTAAATGGTTCTTTAAAAACATTATAGTTATTGTTCTCGACATGAAGTGGTCTCCCCAAAACTCCTGACATTGTACCAAATCTGCAAATGTTGTGTGTTGACACAAAGCAAGTAGCAACCACTGTTATAGTTAGCGCTTCGCCAGAACTGTTTGGTTTAGTGCATTCTTCAAAATATCTTCTTTGAGCACAGAACAGTACAAAGGCTACAAGTAAAACAACTGGTAAATGGTGACAGATTTTAACTGTCCATTCTGTTTTAATTAAATTATTTTTTAGTGACTGTTCCAAAAAACTTCCAAAAAAATAGAAATCCAGAACAGCTCCCTAGTAATCACCTAACAACAACTTAGCCCCCATAGCAACACCCTGGCAACCACCCACCCAGTATAGCTATTATTATACTGAAATATTTTTATTTTCTTAATTCCACAAAGAATCGAAAAGTCACCCGAGGTAATCTCAACAAACACGCATAGTCTGAGTATTCTTGCCTCGTGAGTGGGTTAAACCAGTGAACGGGCTCAGATATTTTTGTCCAGGGTGTAGGAGTGAATGAGGGTGTGAAAGCTTTTTTCTCCACAGGCCGCGTCTGACTGTCTCACTCCCCGCGGCCATCACTCAGATGAGAGAGAGAGAGCCAGAGGGACACACGAGGACAGCGCATGCGTGTTGGGAAAAAGCGGGGCGCCTGTCTTGCCATCCAGGTGCAAGTACGCGGCCATCCCGAACGATTTAAGCGTGATGATTCTGTGCAAGTGACCCTGGGGTGTTTGGGTTAGTTAGCACGTGGTGTGTACACGTTTGAAATGATGGCTCACGACCACAGAATGGCTGATGCTTGGGGGACGTTGCGAAGGCTCCTTTAGCCTTATCAACATCATCCAGGCTCCTCTGTGCACAGGTCCAACACACACACACACACACTGCTCTGGCCTCTCACTCGAGCGACAGGCCGCACGTAGAGAGAGAAAGAGAGAGAGCGCGGTAACCAGGGCGATGGTTGATAAGATATTCGCTTCCCCACGGTTCATTCGTTCCAGGGGAACAGGAGCGCGGTGCTACTATGGTAACGGTGGAGCGAGATGTTGCGCTATAATTGGTGCAGTGCTGCGAGCGGCATAGCGGCACTTCCAGGTGCGCGTGTCAGCGCGCGGGAGCCACGATATTACACTCCCGCTGGGAGACACGAAGGAAAAGCACAACGTGTCCAGACTCTTTCCTTCTCAAAAATGTGCAGCACGGTGCTGTTGGATATTCAAAAAGGTTTAATCCATTGGGGAAATTAACCATGGGTTACTCCAGTAACTACTGTGGTGTATGATAGAAATATATTGTAATGTATAGTTCTATAGTGCGCCACTTCATCGTCGACAACTTTGTTTCCGAACGGGTTTCCTCATGAAAGTCGAGATCACAGTTGCCATTGGTTTTGCGGGCACACCGCAAAGATAGAACCCTACCTGGCGGGGTTTGGCATGGATTGCCGCAAGGCCGCAATCGGAAGCACGTGGAATCTTTGAGTTGGAATTGTGATACTGACGATGTGAAAGAACAGCATTTACTTATTTGAATCCAAAATAGCCGGAAGTCCGGACTGCTTAAGTAAAGAAACCGGCCTGCTTTGTCGTTTGCAATGTGAGTTAACCACAGAAAATCTTTTCAAACACATGAGTAATTTCGCCAAATAATCCCAATCTTTGATGTGACTTCAAATGGTGAAAGTGTGCTGTTTTTACAGGCCTACCCAAACGGAGACATGGAAGAGGGCTATCAGTGCAGACGGAAAGAACATTTTCTTTTTCCTCTCCTAGAGATTGCTGGATCCCCACCCCCCTTTGTCCAGGCTGTGTCTGGCTTTAATTGCGTATGGTGGCAGGAAAACGCTGCTGGCCACGCTCAGGTCTCTCACAGAGAGGAAGCCATCTAATTCCAACCCCCCCCCCCCCCCCCTTCACGCTGCAAACACGCATGCCGCGCAGCTGTCGGAACACCATCCCTTCGTCTCCTGCGACCTTTTCTCTCTGTGTTCACTGCTCACTCCAATACACAACATAAACCACACAAGGCCTTGTTTCGGGTTTGCATTTACAGTCATCAGAACTAATGTTCCGTACCCCTGTGGACACTGTATCCGTTATGATATTGGGTCACGGTTTATTTTGTAATATGCAGTATGGGAGTGATGAGGTCAGTGGAACAGTTTTCGTAAGAATAAGGGGGAGCATTGAAGACTTGATGATCCAGCCAAGATGCTTTATTATGAACTTTTGAGTTAAGATTGATTTTTTACCGACTCTTTTCGAATAGCTTTGGCATATTTGCCTATACGGAATCTTCAAACAAAATAAATTTTTAAAGAATTCACTCAACTTTTATGTCCTCCAATCGACAACAACATAAACCAACATCACTTTGAATGCCTGATTTTATGGCCCAATCTCCACTTATGGTACCCTTTAAATTTTTTTTTGGCTTTATTCGACAAAAAGCAAAGAAACATCAAGGAAATGACATTACCTAACATGATAAAAGTCTAGCAGGATTATTTGGGGTAACTAAAATTATGCGACAAAGACACGACCCATTCACCAAATGTTAAACTGCTACATTACTAGTGAACAAAAATAATAAAATGTTTATTGAATTATTATGAATAATTTTTTTAACAACTACGCAAACCCATCAATAACGAAAGACCGGATTTAACTTCAGGCCAACCGGTAGATTTGATAAAATATAGTTCTTTTGTTCAGTTTTACACATACAATTTTAATTTCAAATGCTATCATGTGCATTACAAAAAAACAACAAGGTTCAACGTTATTGACGTGCTACCTAATTGTTATTTTCAGCCCTGACGTATGTCGCTAAGCGACGTTTTGAAAGATTAATTTTTTTCTGAAAATGTTTATTAACCCATTGGAATCATTTGGAATATTTCAATGAATGATGTTTGGAGTTTTGTCAGGTTGAGCCCCATATTAGATGCCACCACAACTGGATTTTGTTTTAAAATTGTACATTTTTGACTCATTTAAAAAAACCACACACATTCCTAATCACATTTATTGATCACATGGTTAAACTCCGGCGTGCTCAGCTTTGGAATCGCACATAGTCCACTAAATACTTTCACAAGTCTGTGTTTTCTGGCCTGCTGTGTGCAGTGATGTCATGTTTGTTAACCTCGTCTACTGTGAGACCTCCGTCTCGCTGCTAATTGGACACGACCGCTATCTTACAATCTGTCCTTGCACTCAATACACAGCATTCACCGAAGGGAATTATGAGCCATTCCACAATTACGCCGCAACACAGAGACACACACCATAAACCCACATTAGCCAAGTAGAAACTGGAGCGAAGCCTATTTCACATTCACATTATCATGTGAACTCAAAACATTCTCTGCAGCGGGTTAGTGAGAGGAGATTCGCTGGTGTTGTAATTCAGCACGAGCTCTCGTCCTGATGGTATGGTGCAGGGCAGAGGGAGGTGAGAGGGGCGGTCAAACACTTCCTAGATCTGGGGGAGGGGTGCATGTGTCCGTGCGTGCGTGTGTGTGTGTGTGTGTGTGTGTGTGTGTGTGTGTGTGTGTGTGTGTGTGTGTGTGTGTGTGTGTGTGTGTGTGTGTGTGTGTGTGTGTGTGTGTGTGTGTGTGTGTGTGTGTGTGTGTGTGTGTGTGTGTGTGTGTGTGTGTGTACACAGTTTTCACCTCGCCGCTCGAGTCACCAACAGAGCCTATTAAAGCCAGCGGCCTTCTCCAACAAAGAACGACTGCCAATTACAGCCGCCTGTCCTCTCTCTCTCTCTCTCTCTCTCTCTCTCTCTCTCTCTCTCTCTCTCTCTCTCTCTCTCTCTCTCTCTCTCTCCCTCACTCAATCTCTCCTCTCTTTGAGTTCTTGGCTTCCACCATTCTGCTTTTCCGGATCATCGTGCCTCTCCGTCCGTCTGTCTTAAACATTTATTTGCCACAATTCTTTAATAAGATTTCTTGCATGCCTTTTTGATGTCAGGGGCTACAAAAACATACCTCTTTAAAAAATGAAATAAGTAATGTCTTAAACTTGCTTCCACTATGCTACGATGCTATAACAACACTTTATGGTTGCCAAGTTATAAGTGTTTCTTAACATGTTGCTATTCGGTTACTAGGGTGTTGCTAAGGGTTTTCTTTCTGACCTTAATGAAAGATCCACTCTTTTGTATATTATTGTCACTTTGTATGATGGTCTTGGTGGTTGCCAAGGCCTTGCTTTACAGGTTCTTGGATGTCCTGAGTGGTTGCTAGGTGCTTCCTTGATAGTCAAATCCAAAGAGGCCATCTCTAAGTTTTAACAGATGTTTAAATGTGACCCAAATTTGTTTCGTTTGTTTTAACAAAGTGCATTATTTGATTCATTGTAATGTAAGAATCAAATGGTGCAAGAGCCATGAAGAACAGATTTTAAAGAAGATATTTTGAAAAAACGTCTCTGTGGAAGTACTTAATATAATCTCTAAAAATTTCTCTAGAAATGTTTTTTAAATTTTAAACTGTAATAAATGGTCTACATTATTAAATTAAGTAACCTAACAACCCTTTTATCAGATCACAATGTAACTCAGTGTTGGACAATGTATATGGCTACCAATTTTATGACATGAAAGAAATGGAATGACTTTATGGAAAATAATTTTTGTTTAAATTCTAATGTTTAATGCATCTTTCTCTTGCAGATGCAGATGCATCTATCAACTTTATTGCAGACAAAATTGTGCTATGCTGCGTCATAGTAACTCTCTTCCACAGCTTGAGTTCGATAAACCAACGGGTTTAAGCTTGCATGAGCTGCTGGAGGTAAAATCTCGAACTTGCTTTAGGGCCAACATCTAACTGATGATGTTTTATGCAGCTGTGGAACTCAGAAGCACAGAAGTTTGTGTAGAAGTCTTGTTGTTAGGGGATGAGGAAGGTGAGCTCAGTCGTAGCCTATGGCTGTGAATCTACACACAAACACTCTCTCTCTCTCTCTCTCTCTCTCTCTCTCTCTCTCTCTCTCTCTCTCTCTCTCTCTCTCTCTCTCTCTCTCTCTCTCTCCCTCTCTCCCTCTCTCCCTCTCTCCCCCTCTCTCTCTCTCCCTCTCTCCCTCTCTCCCTCTCTCCCTCTCTCCCTCTCTCCCTCTCTCTCTCTCTCTCTCTCTCTCTCTCTCTCTCTCTCTCTCTCTCTCTCTCTCTCCCTCTCTCGTATATTCTGTTAGCTCTGCTGATGTGACAGGGCCCTGACAGCACAGGGAATTCACCCAGGGTCCAGAGAGAGAGAGCTGCCACTGCATAGTGATAAGATAGTGGACATAAACCCTCAGGCGCTGTCTGTGTGTGTGCGTCTCTCTGTGTGTATATGTGTGTGTTTGGAAGACGGCAGCGAGGGTATTTGACAAAGGAAGCCGTACCGCAGGGAATTGACCACTGCAGGCTACACGACAGTTCCCGGTATCCTGTTCATTTTTTGCCCCCTTTTTTTGTGCCGGTGGAACATATTTTACCTTCCTGTTGTGATCTCATTGCCTTTGGTTCAAATATACCCACCTCTCGATTGATTTCACTATGCAGAACTTTTTTCATTGGGTGTAGTTTTTAATGTTTGGATTTAAAAGGCCATTTGTTTTTGTTGTCATTGATTTGCGTTGTGTGCTTTTGAAATGTATTCTGGCCTGCAGTCAGTACGATGAATGTTACTTCCATACGGCTCTTACTGTTCGTGTTGTACAGTAGTTGCAAACAATGATGTCTGACAATATTTGCTATTAATGCCCCTTAAGAACTTAATATCAGCCCTAAAATAGTGATTATTTGTTATTAATAAAAACAATTATTATGTGAAATACATTAAATGAATATATTTGCTCTGTAGGTATAGTTGGCAACTGCACACTATTTGAAAGTTGCTTTGGATTAAAGCACCGGCCAAGTGAATTCATGTAAATGTAAAATTAATACTATAAAATAATATAAAATATTAATTCAGACCATATTATTTGTAAAAACCGCACACTACAGTGTATTTGCTCTTGTGTTGTGTGTTACCTTTCCCCGAAACACAACGTCTACACAAAATAGTTCATAGTCCTAAATAACCTATTAAATTAAAGGGATTGACCCCCAAATTAACATTTTGTTAATTGAAACATGAAAATTTTACCCTCAAAATGTAAAACTCACTAAAAACACAGAGATATTTTGAAGAATGTTGTAAACAAGAAAAATATTAATCATCTTTGACTTTCATAATATGGACTCATAACACAAGTCAGTGTGAACCAATGGTTTTCTTTTACCAACCTTTCTCAAAATGTCTTCATAGGAAGAAATTCAAACGGTTTTGAAATGTCAAGAGGGTGATGGCACAATTTTAATTTTGGCATGAGCTTTAAGAGCGAAGAATTTTCCACATTTGAACATCACTTTTGCCCAGTACTGTTAACTATTCAAATGCAAAATGACTTGTGATGAATCATTTCTGCCAAATGAATAAATGTAAATTTAAATTTCTTGTGTTTGTTTCAAGCAGTGTTTTCCAGAATGAACAGCAAAGCATACCAGACTTTTCTGTAAGACTAGCCACATATGACTACTTTTCCTAGTTGAACCTGGATGGTAAGTGTGTATTTTTCACTCAATTGATCCTTTAACAGAACAAGTTGTTCATTTCGAATTTAGCCTCAACCCAATTGAAATTCAAAGTTACAGCTTCATTAATTCAGTTTTAACTTTCAAGCGCTCTTTGTTCCGAAACCTTTTTTCTTATTCCCCGGCCTCCCATTTTCCACGTGAACGCTCCCTTCGGTGGTTCCCGCACCTCTAATTCTGCTTTTCCGCAAATCTGTGTCACCTGCTGTCCTCGCTGGCTTGTGCCTGCCGCGACACCGCCTTGCCAACGTGCCAGCGGGCACTGCTGCCCGGCAGGATGGCAGGATGATCGAGAGAGAGGGAAGGGGGGTGGGAAGAAGAGAGCTGCAGTGATTCACAGAGGAGGATGGAGTGATATGGAAAGATAAAGAGTGATGAAATAAACTATTTAAAGCTGAAAAATAAAGTAAGAGAGATTCACCTGGTTGTTAAAAAAGTTTTGAAGAGGGAGAGCAGGACACGTGCTTATGAGTGTGAGAACAGGTTAGTTATTGGCCATGGCAACAGAACAGAACCAAGGACACCTTTTCATGCAGCAGAGACTGTCCAAAGTGCAGTGTGTGTGTGTGTGTGTGTGTGTGTGTGTGTGTGTGTGTGTGTGTGTGTGTGTGTGTGTGTGTGTGTGTGTGTGTGTGTGTGTGTGTGTGTGTGTGTGTGTGTGTGTGTGTGTGTGTGTGTGTGTGTGTGTGTGTGTGTGTGTCTGTGTATGTGCGTATGTGTGTGAGAATTTTACTCAGATTTAAGGCCAGAATATGTGCAACTTTATCCAACTATGCAAACTCCGATGTGAAAGCTTGGCCAAATGTTCAGGTCCAGTTAATGTAACATGTGTCCTTGTATTCCTGTGGCAGTAGAGTTATCTTTGCTTTTATGCTGACTGTGCTTTTTCTTAAGGTAGCTATGGAAAACGCCGGCCTAACCAAACTTCCTGTTTCTGCTTTTAAACATTACACAAGCGTTTAAACAACAACCAAGAAAAAATAATAACCGAATCAAAAAGTTGATATATGAAGAACAAAATAAACAAAAACTGTAAGTGCTTTTGGAAAGGATTAACAACTATGTGTTCTAATATTCTAAGGAGAATTTGATTGGATGAGATCTGTAAACTGCAGGATGAGACATACATATTTTGTAGTTTATTTACATGGACTATATCGAAACACTAAACTGTAAATGCTTGTTAATCTGCTTTAAGGAAATTTGTCCTATGTTGACGATGTACAATAGTCCATAGCAGTGTCTCCAACACTTTAGTAAGCTACCTAAAGAGATTACATCATCCGAAGGGCATCATGTTGGATATAATGAAAAAATACATCCCTTATCTTCATAAATGGAAATACCAACTTTACCCTTGACTGCAAGATAAAGTAAAATAAATCATTTTTGTGAAAAATGTGGGAATTGAATGTTAGCGCAGAAAAACTTAAATTCGACGACATTCCCCACCGTAGAAATCTTAATTTTTCAACAAAATTGTGGGACAATTTCAGTCAGAGTGGCTACATTATCCGCAAGCAAGGAACATGGCCTTTATAATCTGGTGCCCAATATCACTGAGGAAAATTCATGTGCAAGTCTTATTGTTGAGCCCTGTGCATGGTGGGCACCTCAAAAAATCAGGTTGGCTACCAGGTGCCCACGGACACAACAATGGAGTCCACTAAGTCTATAGATTAAAGGCATGACAATCATCTTACAATAGGTCAATAAATAGTTTTACCGCACATTTCTTTGTGTCTTTTTAAACTTGTTTGGTGTCTGGTCACCATTGACTCCATAGTAGTATTTTGTCCTACTATTGGAGGCCACTGGTGACCCAAAATGAATTCTTTATTTAATATAATGTGATATTGGAATAAATACGTATTATTATGATTACTTAATATTTATATATGATTGAATACTGAACATCTTTATTAAAAATCTAAAATCTACATTTGATTTAAAGACAACAAAGAAATACAGAGTTAAGAGAATATTTTTATTTTTGGTTTACCCATTCCTTTAAAGGGATCAGGGGAGTGCCTGACTTCCTTTTCCCCTTTCCTTTGGCAAACATTTTTATTTATTTATTCACCCTTATAACATATTTATTTTAATGCATTATATAAAAGAAAATATTTTGAAGAATGTCTATGTGGTTAATGTCCATACATTAAAAGTCATTATTCTTGGGCACTGTAGAATTAAGTAACTCAGATAGGTTTGGAATGACGAAACAAAAGATTTGATCGAACCATCCCTATAAGAAGAACCATAAGACAGCTCCAAGGATCTGAACAACACTTCTTCTGTGTTTGTGTCTGTTTGTCGTACACAAAAGAGAAAGAGAGTGTGACAGGAAGTAAAAGAAAGCAGGCAGATAATGTGTACTTATACAGGAGACAGTAAGTGTGTTTCCTGCGTTTGTGTGAGCGGTTTCAATGAGCCAAAGACAGTGAGATGGAGACAAGCAGATGCAGTCTAGGAGAGATAAAATGGATTTGTCTCAGGAGATGCAGTCGAACCTGGCTGAGTGTGTCACAGAGACATCGAACGTCGCCCAGTGTGTGTGTGTGTGTGTTTAATATGGGGTGGGAGAACGCACCCACTGCTGCAGTGGAAACCTGATGTTAATGATTAAATACTTCGTGAAGGTCTGCTTCATTAACACAGCGCCATGTGACTAATTCACTGAGCGGTACTGACCCCAGCCGATGTGTGTGCCACGCTGGATATCAAGACAACAGCGGTGTGTGCGTGCACGCGTGTGTGTTTGAAACAAAAGAATCCAGCATCTACCTGCTCTTGAGTGTCGGAATATACTATGACACAAAGGAAAATTCTGTCAAATTTCTTCCCCTTGCAAGTCTTTCCTATTATATTCCGAAGACTTGTCATGTTTCATAATGGCTCGTAGAATTCGTTTTACTATTCTGTGTTATAAAAAACATTAGAACAGAAAACAGCATGTGGTATATTATGATAGACAATTAATGAGAAAATTAGAACCGTTCCTTTAACAAACGTCCAGGCTCCTCTGTAAAGCCGCTCAAAGTCCGAAAATACATGATTGATTCTCCATAGTCATTCCATAGGAGCTCAAACTAAGCCAGCGTGACCGTGATGTCTATCTGTGCCGCATCAGGCCCGTGGGCCGGGCTCGCTCAGCTTCAGCCACGGGTAGTGTTGTGTAAAGATGAGGCTGTGAGGGGCCATTGTTCTTCTCACCGCAGTCTGTGCTCTCTGACGGTAAATAAGGGCCTGACTTTATTGAATTGGCCTAAAGGGGAGACGGTGGGGGGGCGTCTGATCTGACGGGTCTGATGCTGTCACCTCTGCAGACTAACAAAGTTTACGGCTTTATCTGTAATCAGATTTCCGTCACGTACACATCAAACGCTCACGTGTGCGATGTTGGCTGTCAGGCGGAAGAAGATTAAACATCAGAAAAACAAATCAGACGAAAGTGAAGTTTAGTGTATTTATATTTTTTATGCATATTTCTGGTGTTATTGCGTACATTCATTACAGAAAATAAACCTGTTAAAAATGTTTAACAAATGGCACGACTCTTGGCACGATGCTCACCAAGGCCCAAACTCATATGTGGGCATTTTAGTTGGCAAAAGTTTCCACCGGGAAACTTCAAGATGCCTTTAAAGGTGAAATCGACCTTCAACTCCCACGTCCACATGTCCACACATGTTTTATTCCATCACAGTTCTGTACAACTATTTTATGATCCAGTTCATATCTGATAAATAAGACGCTTCCTATAAGTATCAAAGAAGACATAATTCTTTTTCATACAACTTTCAATAGCTCAAAACATTTGACAGATTATGAGAGGGTCAGATAAATGGTTCTTTAAACAAACATTGACAGAACGGCTCTCCGGCATTGCCACTGGTAACCCTTTTACACTCTTAAAAATAAATGTGCTTAAAAGGTTCTTCACTGTGATGCCATAGAACGACATTTTTTAGTTCCCAAAGCAACCATTCAGTCAAAGAACCATGTATTTCCGGCATTGCCACTGGTAACCCTTTTACACTCTTAAAAATAAATGTGCTTAAAAGGTTCTTCACTGTGATGCCATAGAACGACATTTTTTAGTTCCCAAAGCAACCATTCAGTCAAAGAACCATGTATTTCCTCCATTTTATTATCTGAAGAACATTTAGCCAAATATAACCTTTTGTAAAACAGAGTAGATCCTTTATGGAAGCATTTAGACAAAAAAGATTCTTCTATGACGTTGTGAAACACTTTTATACGTAAGTGTATTTCCTTAATTTATATGTGTTCTTGAGTTATATTTCTGGTGAGAAAATTAATGATTTTAAAGAGCTACAGAAGAAATAGTTTTTGGTGGAACCACAATGGTTTTCCAATGAAATGTGTAGTTTATTTTTTATAATTTACTCATCACTTTTGTTTTTAAATGTTCTAATGTTTGTTCTTATACAAGCATGTGAATTCTTTATTTCTTTATTATCTTCACCATGAGTTTTTCCTTCTATTTTAACAAGACGTTCAGTCCCTGCTGACATGAGGAGATTCAACGGCATGATGCAACCTTTTTTCATGGGACATCTGGAGGTTAGGTGCACACCACATATATTGGTTTAAAATTGAACCTAAACGCATTACATCTTGTTATCATCTGACCGCAGAATAATTTGAAACATTGCGATCGAGTCCCTTAAGATTTTTTGTGGCTAAGCTTTTTGGCAAAGTTCAGACAGGCTTGAATGTGCCCTCTCTCACAGACTGGTGTTATAAGAAACATTTGATATTCTTGACTTCTGCACTTTTATTCAGTTCTCAGTCCTGGTTTTGTAGCTTCTTCAAACAGACAGTTGGCTTCTCTGTGGTGTCTCTCACATTTCTTTTGCTCATTTGTACAGGAACTTTAGAGGAACGCACTTTTCTTGTGAGTGACCGAGTGGTTTAAAGTAACGTCTCACTGCCTGATCATTGTAGAACAGCGCTCACTGGGGTTTTCAACACCAATGGGTATTTCTTTTCATTTTTATTCCTAATTCTTTTCTTTAATTTTGTGCTTGCTTCAACATTTTTGGAACGGATTTTAGTCTTCATTTGGTCAGTGGCCACCGTGAACTTTTGTAACCACACTACCAGATCTTTTAAGGTACGCCGGTTGGGTGAAAATCTGAGATGATGCAACATTGCGACTGAAACTTAAATAGTTTTTTTGGGGAATATTTTTAGTATGTAGCATTCTTTACTATTCATTATTTTATCGGTCAACAATGCCATGCCTTTATTTGAATAAAATACATATAGGAGAGTTCCACATTGTGTGAAGAAGATGCAGGTGTTGTTTGTCACTCTACAGATTTTCCGCCAGTTGACATTTTGGAGGTCCACAAATCCTAAAAGAAAAATAAAACCTGCTGAGCGATTTAAGGTATCGTTTCTGTCCGTAGCACAAACAGCCCGGAGGAAAATGTTATTGCTCAGATGTTGCTCTTTGATAGCTCAGGAGATTTGATGGAGTTCTCAGTTGTGCTTCATTCAAGTATCAAGTGGCTGGGGGAAGCAGGAATGGCTAAAATGGCTGGGGGAAGCAGGAATAAACGGCACAATTGTTCAAATACATAAAGACTGCGACGGTGGATTTGGGTACATGTGATGAAAAATGTTGAGTTCGGGTTAAAATCTAATGTTGACTTGATCACAGATATTGTTGAGATCTGTTTTGAAACTCATTTCCAATGAAGACGTCTTCCTTAAACCAGACTGTCTTCTATTTTTTTAGATTTGATCTGTCTGAAAGAATATTATTAAAATACAAAAATAGATATTTAAATAAACTTATTTAGGTTTTTTCTTTCTTGAAAGAGTTTGGGGTTTATTTGTATTATTAGTAATTAGCAAAACTAAATAAAAGTAATTATGAATTTCAATGAATAAAGGGAATATATATATAATAAACATCACAGAGAACTAATTAACATTAAGGTGTAATTCAGCGAAACTAGAATCAGATGTGACTTGATCTGATAATACACCAGCATGTGTGCGAGTGAAAGCGTTCTGATAAACAGCGCTGAGAAAGACGCAATTTCTGCCTGTGCTTCTCTCGCCTCCTGAGCACGTATCCCAGCATGCACCGGTCCTGGCTATCCGCTCTAGGGACTGTGTGACCACCATCAGTCACGGTTCTGCGTTGTGCTCAAACACACACACACACACGCACACACACACGCACACATCTAAGCGCCTCGCCGTGAAATCCTACTCCCTTGAGTAAGGGTGAAATACAGGTCTAGCTTGCAATGACCTCTCGGGTTTCCATGGATACGCCACACTATAAATAAAACAAGGTTTTTCTTCTAGCGGTTTGGCGGAGCTGTAGGGGCCTGCTGGTGGTACGGTTCCATTTTCTCTCACCCCCCCTTCTCTCGATCCATCCGTTCTCTTTGCACGTAGGTGTCTCTTTTATTTTATTTCCTCAATGCACTCCCGGCGTTATTCTTTCTCTATTCAAGTGGACGTTCTTCACATCACAGCGCAAAATTCGGATCGATTGGACGGAGGAACAGACAAACAATGAGTCTTTATAGACAAGGCCTCAGTGTGTATGCGTGTGGCGGCGGATGTCGTATTTTATTTGGTTGAATGTGTATTGAGGTACTCGCCTCTAGAGGATGACTCATAATGACGCCGTTTGAAAGTAATCGCGAGCTGTGGCGTGCTGCGTCCTCTCAGGGCCCCGGTCAACCATTAGACAGGTCCCGCCCACAAATGATGACATCACACATGAGCATTGGTATTCAGGTGGGATGGGATGACTAATGGAGAGACATTGATGTTATTTCACACTTTTTGGACATCTCTTGAATGTTGTTTTTTATTCGTGCTAAAATGTTCAAATATGGTGTATCTGACACACTGCAGATTTGACACACTATTGTGTTGACGGTATAATCAACACACTTGTGTGTGTCTGTGTGTGTCGGTAGGTGGAAGGTAACAGCTTGTGCATTTAGACGATTGCTCTCAAGGTAGAGGCATTTTAACAGTTAACACAGTTGTGCAAAAACACTTTTTCTACACAAACGCTTGCACTGTAAACACTGATGTTTCTATTGATCCCAAGTGCGATTCTCTTTACTGGGTTGATGTATGGTCTATTGAAACCGGAAGTTGGGATAGGTCAATTTAGAATAGCTTCCACCCCAGTGATGGTTAGGATTAGGGGTGAGCCATCATTGATATTTTTCTAAAAGTATTATTTATTATTATTTTCTAAAAAAAAAAATTTTATTGTTCACATTAGATAAGTTTCTGGTTTCCACAACGCAATGCACTACTTTCATGTTACTTTAACACAACTTGTGTTGTCCCTTTATTAATTTTACACAAAATGAATACCAACTATGTGTTATTATGAACACGTTCTTTCTAAGTGTATATAAATGTATATTTTTTTTTAATTGTATTAGTTTTACATTAAACAATGGAAACAAGAAATATTTAACATAGAGAGCATACATTAGTGGGCTCTTCCATTTCCTAACATTTAAATTACTAATGAAAATAATAAGATGTAAGTAGTAGAATAATATTTCCAAGAAATTAAAAAACAACAGAGATCACCAATAAATCAATTCAAAATTGGTCCTGGACTTTATTTTAGTAACAGCTTATTTATGTGGCCTAGTAAATGTCATAAGAATACACATTTATGTTAACTTTATAAAACATTGTAAAAACATTTATTGTTTTTTTGTTGTTGTTAAAAATCCAAAAGTTACTCTCTCTAACATGTTCAAATATTATTTTAAAATATGTTAGGAAAAATATATTTAACAAAATTATATTTTTGAATATTTTGGGTGAATTCAAATAGAAATATTTCAGTTAATCAGATTTACTTTTTTATTTTACTTATATATACACAACATTTAAACAACGTTTAAAACCTTTTAAAGCTTTGGAATTAGCTGTTTTTTTGTGTAAATTTTTTACTAATGTTTCCAGTCAATTTTAAGAGGACAGGAAAAATGCAATTCATTTGTGCTCAGGATACAGAAAATATTTAGAAATATTACCAATTTGGTGTTCAATAACAATAGACTTTATTTGAATAAACAACATTCAAGTTAAACAATATCAATTTAACCTTTAAAATCAAGTGATGCAAATTAATATAACCACTAAACTAGAGGTATTTTCAGATCTCAATCTCAACGATCGACTATCGCCATCAGAGGAGAATTCTAGGATTGTACATCTCCAACTAAATATAATACTAAAGACAAGCGGTGATTCAAAAGGCTCTTGGTTCTTGTGGAGCCACATAACGTCATACACATGATAAGGTCATGTGACATATACATATTTTTTATGTGTTTTGCATTCCAATTTATTGTTTATTAATTAAATGAAACAGCATTGATTTTATGATCAAAGTATTACCAATAGTAAAATAAGTAATTCCATTTTGAACAAAGCTATAGTGAGGCGGATCCTTGTTTGACTGACAGCCCCGCACCCTCTAATATCCGCCTCTGAATTCTGTCTTGTGCCTTTCTGGTCCCATGATTGGATTCAGCAGACAGACATGTGATGTATATGTTTGAAACACTCTTTCTTATCTCTGCAGGGGATTTCTGGTTGTGTGTTATCCTGATGGTGCTGTCAGTTGAAATATTCCGCTCACCGGAGACTCAAGGCCGGAAGTTCCCCGATCCAGCCTTCCATGTTCTGACCTGCATTTAAAAATGGTTTTGATGGAAAAACTTACATTTTATTATATTTGGATCTGGATCGCAATACCTTGTACACATTAGTTGTGTGCCACACATATTGAAGGGTTTTTCTATGTATTTGAGAGTGTGGAATTATGGGTAATTGTGTGTCACGATGTGGGCAGTAAGGGGTTAAGAGCGTTGGAGCTGTCGCAGTCCCTTTGGCCCTCGGCCTCCTGCCCTCGCTCTGATTAATCATGGAGGAAAAAACGCAGTAGACCGTACACTGCAAGACACGCACACACACACATACACGCCACGCATGCACACGCAATCCCACAGACACACACACACACACACACACACACACACACACACACACACACACACACACACACTCACACACACAGAACGGATTGTTTTCCCTGAACGGATTCAGCCCTGCAACACTGCAGACCGTTTCGCTCTTGCCTGAGGGGGCGAGATTTGGTGACGGGGGGGTCTGTGTGTGTGTGTGTGTGGACAGAGCTCACACCATAGCCCTGTCACATGTTGCAGCAACACACACATCTACACACCTACTTTCCCTCGCACACACATCCGTGCTTCTCTCTCGCCAGGGGTCACTGGATCCGAGGTTCAGCCCACACGGCCAGACCGGCGCAGTACTTTTTTTCTCTCGTTCCTTTTTCCCCTCTCGCTTTTTTCTCTCTGGGTGACAGTGGTGGCGGTGGGGCGGGGGGGTCTCTCTCTTCCTGCACACAACAGAGTCTTTTTTTATCTGCCTTCTGAGGGTCCCGCTGCAGCGGGGAATTGTGGGTTCGTGTGTGCGTGCGCGTGTGTTTAAAAGGTTTACGATGCCTGAGTACCCCTGTCCTCCTCAGTCAGAGAACCCCCCCACCTTCCTATTCCTCCAGGAAACTTCTTCTGAGCATCTGAGTGTAACGGCAAAACAGTCGCCGTCTTTGTAGAAGCTTAGAAGAGCGGGCGAGATAGAGAGAAGCAGAGAGAGAGAGAGAATATCAATTCTCCTCACATGTAAAAATTCTAGACCGGTTTGGTCACTACAGAGATGACAGACACAAAGTATCAACTTGAACTGAGAGTTGCACAGCGCCTTTCCAAAACTCTGCAGAGCCGCGCGTACAGCAATGATTCTGTTTATGAAATATTAATAAATCTCTCGCCAACTGTGTGTCAGTACATCCAGTGGTGTTTCACAGGCAGGTAGCCATCATTAGCATCGCCGTAAAATCCAATGTGTTGTCCAATATCACCTCATATGGCTTGAGCACAAGATGATGCGTGATGTCGAGAAGATTATGCTTTTAATTAGCGAAACTATATTTAGGCCTGTTCGTGCTTTTATTTATGGAGTGATCCATCCTCAAACCAACACCATCCATTGAGATAAATTCAGACATGAACTAACCACAAGGCCAGAAATATTTGCTTCTTATTTCTGTATCTTTGAAGTCATGAAGCAACATTCACAATTCTTCATATCACATCAGAACTTTATTCCCAGTCTAATAGGATGTTAAGAAATAAAGTATGGGGCTGGACTTGATTTCATGTATTCACAGTTTATTGGATGATGTAAATTAAACCTGTGCACCAAAATAGAGCTGAATCACCACCAACATCTGAAGGTCAAGAATGGAAAGAATGAAGGTCAAGTTCATCTTCTGGGTAATATCAACTTTTTGTATATTTTTGGTATGATTTTTGGTATTATTGCCATATAATCAGGACTGATATTACTTTTAACCGCACAACATTATCGTTTTCTTCACTATGTTTGTTTTTTCTTTTTCAAAACAATCGCCTATGATTTTAAAAAGGATTTTAGCCTTAAACACTTTTCAGGGACTCTTGTGCAATACTTGTTTTATCACTACCCTAATTTACGTTTTTTAAAGTGTGTTATTAGTAAACTTATTTTAAACTTAAAACAGGAAGGTATAGGTTTATAAACTAAAACGTGGGCCAATTAAATCTCAAGCACTATTAGTACATCACCAAGTGCTCTAATAGTGCATTGAAATTAGTGTACTTTTACATTTCCTTGACCTTTACTTGAGTATACTTATAGAATGAACTTCAGGTATACTTCTTTTTACTTGAGGGTAATCCATGTGATCTTTGTGCGATAAAAATTTAAATAACGTCATCATATACTCTTGTCAGTTCAAAGCTGTGTGACTCTTTGTCTTCCGCAGGACGCAAGAGCGTATTTGGAAGGAAGTTGGGTACCAAAACAGCAGTGGCAGCCACTCTAATTGAATGGACATGCTTCAAAATATCCTTTTTGTGGGCTGTAGAAGAAAGTACAACAGGTTTGAAATGACAAGGGGGTAAGAAAATAGAAACACAATATTACATTTTTGGGTGAACTTTAACTTTGTGTTTAGATCATGACTTCACCATAAAAATTAGTTCGCCTTTAAGGCCATCTCTTAAAAAATTACCTGCAGGGCAACAGTTATCTATAAGATCTTGAATTTTGATTCACGACCCCTTCTTCCTACTTTCTCTCCCTCTCATCCTTTCTTTCTGTGTGCCCGCACTTATCTGTCCTCCATCTATTTCTG